>JAJIBD010021905.1:0-120443 GCA_021461705.1 Cryptotis parvus | reverse complement strand
TTTATATCCCTGTAACTCAGACCTTCCTCCACTGTTATGGAAAGCAGGGAGGGTCCAATGCTCTTAGGTAATCCCCCCTGCACCTCACCTAGGGCCTTTACTATGCTAATGTTTTTGAGCTGAAATCTGCCTGGGAATGACTTTGTAGTGTAGAGAAGGGGGTTTCTGAGATGGCATGTCTCTGTACCAAAGACTAATACTAATGCCAGTTAAATATTTCTCCAAGCCTTCACAAGTCTCCTCTACTTCATTGTAGTTTTATATTTTAGTTGCCTTTGAGTATATCAGGGAGCCATGCTTGTTTGCTTGGAAGCAAACAGCATTTCTCTGGTCTAATTACTTAGGGGGCCCAGCGTGCCAGGCTAATATGCTGGTAAGATCTAGCTAGTCCCACAATGATTGTGGTAGCATGGGAGAATATTTATACCAGCTAGTACAGCATACATGGTCGGATAAACTGCCACATTTAGACTACCCCCTTATCTACGGAGTGATTTGCGGGAGGCACTCCAGAGCAGAGGCAGCGGCCCTTAGGAGTCCTGCAACAACTCCCCTGATTAGTTTACTAATAAAAATTGAAAAGGTAAGAAATATTTAGTAATGTACAGAAAATTAAGATAAGAAAAAACAATTCCAATTACAAAATGATAATACTTTAGGATCCTAACTTGTTTTTTGGACCCAAAAGCAAAGTTCATGACAAAGTGTTTCTAGCTGTCTGATTATAATGGACTATAGTTTGCACTGTCCATAATTTGTGAGAGTCAATTTGCTATATTTTATGTAAAGTCGGGTGTCTGGAACAAAGTCTGTGGGGCTACTTCTGGGACAGCAATAGCGGTGATCATATGAGTATGAGTCTCTGGAGAGCAGCGATCAGGAACTCGTTGAATTGTCAGGAACACTGGATCGGGTCTCTGGAACACGGAACAAATATCTCGAACTCTGGAACAGGAGTCTTGAGTGCTGGAACAGGTGTCCGAACATCGGTGTGATATCTCGAACTCTGGAACAGGAGTCCTGAGCGCTGGAGCAGGTGTCTGGAACATCGGTGTGGGCGTCTTGCAGGGCTTCTTTAGCAAGGGAACACTGGCACCGGTAACTGTACCTGTAGCTTAATTTTTAGGGGAGACAAAAACACTTTTTGAGGTTAATTACAAGTAGAGATTTTAAGGCTTTGCAGGGATCCAAGTCTGGGATGGAGAGAAGAACATAAAGAAGCTCCAACATGGGTGGAGCAGGGAAATAAGTATGAGAATTGATGATTTTAAAATTGATAAATCTAGTGGATCAGCAGTGGAGCTGATGAATGTAATAGAGGTTTGTAGTGGTCAGAAATTGAGAAGGTAGTAGTTGAGACATAACATAGACACAACATTAATCACAAACATAATGGTGGCCACCACATGCACACACACACGCACACATACATTTGATCAATCAATATCTTATAGCTGTATTTGTGACCCATCTAGGGTGATAAATGGTAACGAGTCAAGCGCTTCATGAATATAAAGCCGGCAAATGATGGTGAGAAAGTGTCTTTTCCTGTGAATAGAGCATTGGGAAAAATTATTTTTGCAAATTATTAAATTTTTGTGAGCACTGTTTTAGGAGTCTCGGAGTATTGAGCACTGTAGCAAAGTTTACTGCATTCCAATATCTTATCCTGTGAACAGAATCATTAGAAAAACAATTTTTCATTGATTTAGCAAACTTTTTTTGTAATGAGCACTGTGATCAGAGTCCAAAGCCTCGAGCAACATAGAAGGAATCTGCAGCAGCCAAGTTCTTTTCCTGCAAATACCTGTGAGCAAAACATTAAAAAGGAAACTCTAACATTAATCCTTGAAACATATGGACATTGAGCACTATGCTCAGAGTCCACCCATTTTTCCACCCTTTTTTTTATAAGAAAGAAAACATTTAGGCTGTAAGGCAAGATATTAGACATGAACCATGATCACAGACTGCAAAACAAGATCATTATTAAAAGGAACCAATCCAGGAAGATTTAAACAGCAATTTGCAATTTAAAATTTAAGACTTTATATTGAAAGAATTAGTTGTTTTCTGATTCTTGGAGAATTCTAGTCTTAACAAGTCGCAGAGGAACCCAGAGTTTCTTGGCAGGGTTATCGTCTGTAGAAATGAAAGCATAACCTCTTCCCCCGAATGAGGAGGTGACCTGCAATCCATTTATCATCAATTTTCACCCAGATAGGTGAATTGACTGTTTTTTTGAGTTTGCATATCTTCTTGAAAGTGACGCTCAGCCGCGGGTAGGGATCTCCTTGAGGTATATTTAAGAAGTTTAAGGTGAATAATGTTAAAGATAAAGAATCCATTGGAGGCATACTTGTTTTTCGTTGCTTTAATAACTGAGTTTTAAGCGTTCCTGTGGGCACGCCTCAACAATTCCCTTGTCCTTGTGGATTATATGGAATTCCTGTAATATGTTTGATCTGCCATTCCTCGCAAAAAGGATTTGAAGGTTTTGCTGGTGTAAGCAGGACCATTATCTGTTTTTATGGTATGGGGAATACCCATGACGGAGAAGCACTGGAGTAAAAATGAACAAACAGATTTAGCTCTTTCAGACGCCATAGGAACAGCCCATATGAACCGGGAATATGTATCAATGACCACATGAAGGAAAGGTTTGTTGGGAAATAAGTTAGTATGAGTTATATCCATCTGCCACAATTGGTTTGTCTGTAAGCCTCGAGGATTTGCTCCTGCTACATGAGATGTACAATGTAAAGGAGCACAGACAGGACAGTTGCTGGACAATTTGTCTAGCTTGTCTCCATGGGATGCCATGGTGTACATGAAGGCGGCGGGCATTTGTATGTAGAGTCTGGTGCTCTTCCTCAGCTGATTTAAATACTGGTGCTGCCAAGAGATCTGCTGCTTCATTTCCTCGAACCATCGGCCCGGGAGTCAGCTGTGAGAACGGATGTGGGAGATGTATATAGGGAATGTTCTATTTCGGAGGAGATCTTGTAGTTTATGGAGTAGCTCCTGAATTATAGGATTATGGGCATTTAAAGAAGCAGTGACAATTCCAGGAAATAAACCAACTACATATGCAGAATCACTCACCACATTACATGGGCCAGATACATGGGATAGTAAATGTATCAGGGTGGCGAGTTCCACTTGTTGGGCAGATTTATAATTTGTATGCACAGTAGTGGTCAATGAAGGACCTGTAATTCCACCCCTTCCTGATGAGGAGCCATCAATATAATACACTGGAGCATCAGGAATGGGAGAGGAGCGGACAATGGTGGAAATTACAAAAGGTGTCCTTTTCAGAAATTCCCAGGTTTTTCCAGCTGGGTAATGATAAGATATTTCTCCTGAAAAAATCTGCTAAAGCTCTCTGAAGGATTTCACTGAGTGGTAAAACAGCTTCAATTTCTTTTTTAGGGTCAGGTAGTACAATTACATGGGGATCATGTCCAAGTAATACTTGGGTTCTTGATCTTCCCTTAATTATAAGGTTAGCTATCATCTCAAGGTAAGGTGTAGCAGTACGATTCTGCTTGTTATGTAAGTAAACCCATTCTAACGGTCCAGATAATTGGGCTATAGCAGCAGTTGGAGACTCGGGAGTGTTGAAGACCAATAACCATACCTTTTCTCTGGGATTAAATCTGGAGAGGTAAGATTTTTTGAAGCCGATCCATGAAAAAAATCTAATTCCTTCTGAGCTTTAGGAGTTAGCTGCCTTGGGCTATTTAAAGCAGGATCACCTTCAAGGGTGTGGAACAGGTTACTGAGCTCACAGTTAGGAATACCAAGGGAGGGGCGCACCCAGTTGATATCCCCCAGCAGTTTTTGAAAATCATTCAAGGTTTTGAGCCCTTTTTGACTAATGGAAATTTTCTTGAGGACGCACTGTAGTGCGGTCAAGAGCATAGCCCAAATATTCATATGGAGGCTGCATCTGGATTTTTTCTGGAGCTACTTGTAAGCCAGCCTCTGGTAAAACAGTCATTACATCATTATATAAATTCTGGAGATCTCTGGAATTATCACAAGCTAGCAGGATATCATCCATGTAGTGGATGATGTATGCACCAGGAAATTTAGCACGAATGGGTCGCAAAACCTCATCAACAAAGTGTTGACACATCGTAGGTGAATTAGTCATCCCTTGGGGCAATACTGTCCATTGAAACCTACGTAAAGGACCTTTATGATTAATGGAAGGGACTGAAAATGCAAACCTTTTTCGATCATCTGGGTGGATAGGTATGCTGTAAAAGCAGTCTTTTAAATCTATGATAATTAGCGGCCAATCTTTAGGAATAGCTGCTGGAGAGGGGAGCCCAGGTTGTAGGGGCTCCCCATGGGGGACCATAGTAGAATTTACATTCCTTAAGTCAATCAGCAAACGCCATTTGCCTGATTTTTTTCTGTATTACAAAAACAGGAGAATTCCATTCTGGAAAACGTTTCCTCAATATGTCCTAATTTCAGCTGTTCTTCCACTAGATTTGTTAGCGCCTCTAACTTTTTGGTATTGAGGGGCCACTGTGGTGTCCATATAGGTTTGTCAGACTTCCACTGAATACGGATAGGTGGTGGGCGCTTAACCACAGCGGCCCCAATTAAAAAAGGGTTACCCCTGTGTTAGGCTTATTATGGAGAGCTGGAACTGGTGCTCGATGGGGAGTTGGACGAGGTATGTGAATTACTGCCCCCCACTGCTCCAGCATGTCTCGACCCCATAAAGTTAAAGGCATAGGGGCTATATAAGGCTGGACCATGGCTACATTCCCTTCAGGGCCAATACACGGCAGCCACCTCGCACTCTGTCGGAGAAGAGAGGGAGGAGATATTGCCTACCCCGCTCAGGCTATGGGACACTTTCTTTAGGGCCCAGTTAGAGGGCCAATACTTGGTGGAGATTATGGATATGTCTGCCCCCTGTATCCAACATGCCTTTGAATTTCCTTTTATAAATTTCGATGGGTATAACTGGCCGCTTGGCCTGAGAAATTCTGGTAGTGTACCCAACTAGATAGTTAGCAGGTGGCTGGTGGGCTTGGTTCTGTGTGGCTGTATAACCAACAATGAAGTTGGCAGAAGGGTTGGTACTGTTTAAGCCACCAGTTCTAGGGTGTTCGGACTGACTACACGGATCCTCAAAAAATAATAATAGTTTAGCAAGTGGTTCCCCTTTTTCAAAAGTCCATTTAGTTGGCACAGATATTGACAGTATTATCTCTCCATGAGATTCAGGATCCAGAAGTCCGAAATGCACCATTAATTCCCTTTAAATTTCAGCCAATCGCTCCCCCTGAATTAAACCCATACTACCTGGGGGAGCAGGTCCTTTTTATCCCTGTTTTTAGCATGTAGGGGTCTTGACTTGGGTATATTGTGACAGTCTTAGGGCAGAGAATGTCGAGACTGCCATTGCCTGATGGGGTAGGCCAGAGAGCATTTATTGACTGTAATTCTGTGGATTCTGATTCGGAGGATACTGGGCAGGTGGAATGAAGGAGAGTGCCCCTGGATTCAGCTGGGCCTGGGGCTGGCCCCCCACCCAGTTTCCCCGCATTAGGGGAGGCATAGATGTTATTTGAGCCTGCGGAGCTTGTGGGAACCTGGGAGGGGGGTCCATGTAACATTTCCCATAAAGGGATTATTAGAATGTTGCCCTGTATTGATAGTTTTAGAAGATGGGCAATCTCTACGGGTGTGTCCCTTCTTTCCAGCAGCTAAAGCAGGTTATCTGTCCAGATGAAGCCTGAGGCTGACTTCCGCCTCCAAGACCGACAGTCTCTGGCCCAATGTTTTCCCTTTCTGCACCTTGGGCATGGTCCAGGTGGGGCCCTCCCGAGGGGTGGAGTTGCGATTATTAGCATAGTTTCTCCGATCATTGTTTATCCTTTGAAGTTTATTGTTTCTCCCCCCTGAAGCTGTTTGACATTTCATCCCTCTCCTGATCCTCCTGCTGTATGGGATAAGCCTCTATATCATTCTGTGTCCTATGGGAGGCCAAACCGACATTTCTACAGGCCTTTAGATACCCCCATGAGGTCTTCCTTTTCCTTAATACTATATAGTATTGCTCGACAATTTTGATTAGCATTCTCATATGCTAAGTTTCGCTTTTAGGACTTCTTGAGTGGTTGGGTCTTGAACCTGTCTTTGGATTGTTTCACATAATCTCCCAACAAAATCAAAGTATCCTGGTAAATCACATCACGACCCTGGTAAATTTTCCGTGATAGCTACCTAGAAATTCTGGGTCGGAACCTACTTTTTCCCACGCTTTTAATGCTGTCTCCTGAACAAATTTTAAAATAGGTTCAGGTAATGTCGCTTGTTTTGCTTTCTTTTGCCATTCACCTTCACCTTTTAGCATGGCAAAAGTTATAGTATGGCCAGATTCCTTATTTCTTAAAGTGTCAATATTCACGTTAACCCCATCTGCATACCACATTTGCCATTGCATGAACTGTGATTTGTTTAGACAAGTATGGGCTACCATTTCAAAGTCTGCCAATACCCACTGACTATTTTCGCCTCCAATCAGCTAAATATTTTAAAGTATAAGGACTTGATATTCCAAACCTGTCGCAAGCCTTCCTAAACGGGGTTATTGACTCAATTTTTAAGTCTTCATGAATCGGTTTTACTTTATCTTTAGATTGGTCATGAGAAAGATTGCTGCGCTTTGCTCTTTGATTATTATTAGATTGACAACCACAGGAACTGCAAGGCTCTTGGGGCCTGCACGAGCCAACCTGTTTCCTCCCGTTCTTCCCTCATCAGAGCTTGTAGTATCTGGCAGAGGAACATCTACCCCATTGAGGGTATTAACTCTGGGGGAGATTTTCAGCTTGGGAATTTGCCTCCTCTGGGTTTTCCTGTTCCTCCTCTAAGTTATCAGCCACATTAGAATTCTTTTTAGATTTTTTTGCTGGGAATGTATACACCTTTTTCAAGTCTACAGCCTTTGGGGCGTGTTTGTGAACGGCTTTTAGTTGGTTCACGCCTCAGTATTGGGTATGCGCTAGGTCCTGATTGATAAGTTATGAAATCAGAAATCTCCCCTGCGTAACACATCCATTTCTTGGTTTAAGTTTTCAAGTTTCCTATATATTTCTTCCTTTTTTTCTTTCAATCTTATGTGTAACTTCCAAACCTCCTCTTTCTGTCCATCTATTCTATCTCTCTGTCTGTCAATTTCTCCCTCTAAGATAGTGCTAATTTTACTGATATCCTTCTTCTGCTCTTCAAACTTTACTTCAAATTTTAAATCTTGTTTAATAATTTTACTTTCCTGTTCTTCTAATTTTTTCTTCAAATTTTAAATTCTGTTTAATAATTTTACTTTCCTGTTCTTCTAATATCTTTTCAAATTTTAAACTCTGTTTAATAATTCTGTCCTCAAGCTTTAAGACCAGTCTACCTGTAGTTTTATGATCCTCACTTATTTCTTTAATCGCTGAGTAAACCTCGTCCCTTAAGATAGCATTCAATTTATTACTTTCTTCCCTCTCTCTATTAAACATTGTCCTTACACAAAGGTACAGTTTAAAAAATCGCAAGGACCCAGATGATTTGTGAAAAGATAGAGTAGTTCTCAGAAAGGAACTTTATAGACTGGGCTATGTATGGTTCTGAGCCAATAAAAGATACAATGTATCTATACCATGAGATATCCATCATTTTACTCACGGTTCGGACGCAGATGATCTCTGTCCGATGATACTTAGGCCAGACGATGTTCGTGGTGCCCACGCCAGGGGACGCCAAATGTCGGGGCGCTCCGCCGGGGTCCCCGACAGTGCCGGGAAGCGAAGTTCCCTTCTTCCTCCGAGCCGGCGAGGAATGGATGAAAACTCAGGAATCCGATGCAGTTTTAAAAAAGGCTTTACTTATCACAGGTTCAGGCATACAAATCAGCAAAAGGAAAAGCCTGGTGCTTAGGATTCCAGGCTAGAACCCCAGCCACGTGTAGGCCAAGATGGCGACCACCACTTGTAAAGGTTTTGTAAAAGGAGAAAAAGGCTTCCAAGGGGAATGAGCACTCACAAGGAGAGATCCCACAAAGAAGAAGGCCCGGAGAGCGGGAACTGGCTAGTTTATATCCCTGTAACTCAGACCTTCCTCCCACTGTTATGGAAAGCAGGGAGGGTCCAATGCCCTTAGGTAATCCCCCCCCCTGCACCTCACCTAGGGCCTTTACTATGCTAATGTTTTGAGCCGATATCTGCCTGGGAATGCCTTTGTAGTGTAGAGAAGGGGGGGGGGTTTCTGAGATGGCATGTCTCTGTACCAAAGACTAATACTAATGCCAGTTAAATATTTCTCCAAGCCTTCACAAGTCTCTTCTACTTCATTGTAGTTTTATATTTTAGTTGCCTTTGAGTATATGCAGCCATGCTTGTTTGCTTGGAAGCAAACAGCATTTCTCTCTGGTCTAATTACTTAGGGGTCCAGCGTGGCCAGGCTAATATGCTGGTAAGATCTAGCTAGTCCCACGATGATTGTGGTAGCATGGGAGAATATTTATACCAGCTAGTACAGCATACATGGTCGGATAAACTGCCACATTTAGACTACCCCCTTATCTACGGAGTGATTTGCGGGAGGCACTCCAGAGCAGATGCAGCGGCCCTTAGGAGTCCTGCAACACTGGACCATGCCCAAGGTGCAGGAAGGAAAAACATTGGGGCAGAGACTGTCGGTCTCGGAGATGAAGTCAGCCTCAGGCTTCATCTGGACAGATAACCTGCTTTAACTGTGGAGGGAAGGGGCACAACGGTAGAGATTGCCCATCTCCTAAAACTATCAATACAGGGCAACATCCTAATAATCCCTTTATGGGAAATATTACATGGACTCCCTCCCAGGTTCCACAAGCTCCACAGGCTCAAATGACACCTATGCCTCCCTCGAATGCGGGAAACTGGGTGGGGGGCCAGCCCCAGGCCCAGCTGAATCCAGGGGCACCCTCATTCATCCCACCTGCCCAGTATCCTCCAAATCAGAACCCACAGAATTGCAATCAGTAAATACTCTCCAGCCTACCACATCAGACAATGGCAGTCTTGACATTCTCTGCCCTAAGACTGTCACAATATACCCAAGTCAAGATCCTTACATGCTAAATACAGGGATAAAAAGGACCTGCTCCCCAGGTAGTATGGGTTTAATTCAGGGAGCGATTGGCTTAAATTTAAGGGAATTAAGGTGCATTTCGGACTTCTAGATCCTGAATCTCATGGAGAGATAGTACTGTCAATCTCTGTACCAACTAAATGGACTTTTGAAAAAGGGGAACCACTTGCTAGACTATTATTAATTTTTTGAGGATCCATCTAGTCAGTCCGAACACCCTAGAGCTGGTGGCTTAAACAGTACCAACCCTTCTGCCAACTTCATTGTTGGTTATACAGCCACACAGAACCAAGCACACCAGCCACCTGCTAACTATCTAGTTGGGTACACTACCAGGATTTCGCAGGCCAAACGGCTAATTATACCCATCGAGATTTATAAAAGAAAATTCAAAGGCATGTTGGATACAGGGGCAGACATGACCATAATCTCCACCAAGTATTGGCCCTCTAACTGGGCCCTAAAGAGAGTGTCCCATAGCCTGAGTGGGGTAGGCAATATCTCCTCTTCTCTTCTCCGACAGAGTGCGAGATGGCTGCCGTGTATTGGCCCTGAAGGGAACATAGCCATAGTCCAGCCTTATATAGCCCCTATGCCTTTAAACTTATGGGGTCGAGACATGCTGGAGCAGTGATTCACATACCTCGTCCAATCCCCCATCGGGCACCTGTTCCAGCTCCCTTAATAATCGTAACTCAGTGAGTAACCCTTTTTAATTGGGGGCCGCTGTGATTAAGCGCCCACCACCTATCCATATTCAGTGGAAATCTGACAAACCTATATGGACACCACAGTGGCCCCTCAATATCAAAAAAGTTAAGAGGCGCTGACAAATCTAGTGGAAGAACAGTTGAATTTAGGACATATAGAGCCATCGTTTTCAGAATGGTATTCCCCAGTTTTTGTGATACAGAATAAATCAGGCAAATGGCGGTTGCTGAATGACCTAAGGAATGTCAATTCCACAATGATCCCCATGGGAGCCCTACAGCCTGGGCTCCCTCCCCAGCAGCTATTCCTAAAGATTGGCCACTAATTATCATAGACCTAAAAGATTGTTTCTACAACAACATACCTATCCACCCAGATGATCGTAAAAGGTTTGCATTTTCAGTTCCATCCATCAATCATAAAGGTCCTTTACGTAGGTTTCAATGGACAGTATTACCACAAGGAATGACTAACTCACCAACAATGTGTCAACACTTTGTTGATGAAGTTTTGAGACCTACTCCTGTTAAATTTCCCAATGCATACATCATCCACTACATGGATGATATCTTGCTAGCCTGTGATAATTCCAAAGATCTCCAAAATTTGTATAATGAAGTAATGACAGTTTTACCCAAGGCTGGTTTACAAGTAGCTACGGAAAAAATCCAGATGCAGCCTCCATATGAATATTTGGGCTATGCTCTTGACCGCACTACAGTACGTCCTCAAAAAATTTCCATTAGTCAAAAAAGGCTCAAAACCTTGAATGATTTTCAAAAACTGCTGGGAGAGATCAACTGGGTGCGCCTCTCCCTTGGTATTCCTAACTGTGAGCTCGGTAACCTGTTCCACACCCTTGAAGGTGATCCTGCTTTGAATAGCCCAAGGCAACTAACTCCTAAAGCTCAAAAAGGAATTAGACTTTTTCATGGATCAGCTTCAAAAATCTTACCTCTCCAGATTTAATCCCGGAGAAAAGGTATGGTTATTGGTCTTCAACACTCCCGAGTCTCCAACTGCTGCTATAGCCCAATTATCTGGACCCTTAGAATGGGTTTATTTACATAACAAGCAGAATCGTACTGCTACACCTTACCTTGAGATGATAGCCAACCTTATAATTAAGGGAAGATCAAGAACCCAAGTATTACTGGGACATGATCCTCATGTAATTGTACTACCTGACCCTAAAAAGAAATTGAAAGCTGTTTTACCACTCAGTGAAATTCTTCAAAGAGCTTTAGCAGATTTTTCAGGAGAAATATCTTATCATTACCCAGCTGGAAAAACCTGGGAATTTCTGAAAAGGACACCTTTTGTAATTTCCACCATTGTCCGTTCCTCACCTATTCCTGATGCTCCAGTATACTATATTGATGACTCCTCATCAGGAAAGGGCGGAATTACTGGTCCTTCATTGACCACAACAGTGCACACAAATTATAAATCCACTCAGCAAGTGGAACTCGCAACCCTGATACATTTACTATCCCATATATCTGGCCCATGTAATGTGGTGAGTGATTTGGCATATGTAGTTGGTTTATTTCCTGGAATCGTCACTGCTTCATTAAATGCCCATAATCCCATAATTCAGGAGCTACTCAAGAAACTGCAAGAAATCCTCCAAAATAGAACATTCCCTATACATATTTCACATATCCGGTCACACTCTGACCTCCCCGGGCCGATGGTTCGAGGAAATGCAACAGCAGATCTCTTGGCAGCACCTGTATTCGAATCAGCTGAGGAAGAGCACCAAACTCTGCATACAAATGCTCGCCGCCTTCATGTACATCATGGTATCCCTTGGAGACAAGCTAAACAAATTGTCCGTAATTGTCCTGTCTGTGCTCCCTTACATTGTACATCTCATGTAGCTGGAGCTAATCCTCGAGGTTTACAGACAAACCAATTGTGGCAGATGTACGTATCGCATACTAACTTATTCCCAAACAAACCTTTCCTTCATGTGGTCATTGATAAGTATTCTCGGTTCATATGGGCTGTTCCAATGACTTCTGAAAGAGCCAAATCTGTGTGCTCCTTTTTACTTAAGTGCTTCTCTGTCATGGGTATTCCCCATACCATAAAAACAGATAATGGTCCTGCTTACACCAGCAAAACCTTTCAAATCATTTTGCGAAGAGTGGCAGATCAAACATATTACAGGAATTCCATATAATCCACAAGGACAGGAATTGTTGAACGTTCTCACAGAATACTTAAAACTCAGTTATTGAAGCAACGAAAAACAAGCATGCCTCCAATGGATTCTTTATCTTTAACATTATTCACCTTAAATTTCTTAAATTTACCTCAGGGCGAGATGTACACAGCTGCTGAAAGACATTTTCAAGAAGATATACAGGCTCAGAAACCAATCAATTCACCTATCTGGGTGAAAATTGATGATAAATGGGTAACAGGTAACCTCCTCATTCGAGGAAAAGGATATGCCTATGTTTGAATGGATGGCAACCCTGCCAAGAAGCTTTGGGTCCCACTACGCTTGTTAAAACTCGAGTTCTCCAAGATTCAGGAAATGCCTAAATTCTTACGAAATAAGTTGCAGAAAGACGTCGCAGACTACTGTTAAAACCATTTACACTTAGTTCACTTATAATAATAATCTTGCCTTGCAGCCTATTGATGTGATGACTGGAGATAAACTATTACTTAAAAAAAAAGGTGGAAAAAGCTGAACTCTGGAAATAGCGTTTTATGTCAAAACGGTTTAACAATTAATGAGTTTTCTAATATTTATTGTTTATAGATAAAAAACAAATTTTACAGGAAGAGAACTTGGCTACTACAGATTCCCTCTACAGGAACGGACAATCTCTCACCATCATATTTGCCGGCTTTATATTCATGAAGCGCTTGATTCATTAGCATTTATCACCCTAGATGGGTCATATATACAGCTGTAATATACTGATCGATCCAATTTGTGTGTGTGCATGCGTGTGTGGTGGCCACCATTATGTTTGTGAATAATGTTGTGTCTATGTTATGTCTAAACTACTGCCTTCTCAATTGGATTAATCAGCTCCTTCGCTGACCTATTAGACTCCTCAATTTTGATTCGTCAATTCTCATACTTATCTCACTGCTCACCTGCGTTGGAGCTTCTTTATGTTCTTCTCTCCATACCAGACTTGGATTCCTGCCAAACCCCTCATGATCTCTATTTGTGATTAATCTCGAAAAGTGTTTTTTCTCACCTAAAATTAAGTTATAGGTATGGTTACCGATGCCAGTGTTCCCTTGCTGAAGATGCCTTGCGAAATGCCTGTACCACTGTTCCAGAGACCTATTCCAGTGCTTGAGAAGTTTGTTCCAGTGCTTCTGAAACCTGATCCAGTGTTCCTGATAATACATCGAGTCCCTGATGATTGCTCTCCCAAGACTCATTCCTGTCTTCACCGATGCTGCTGTTCCAGAATCAGTTCTTCAGTTCTTCGGACCTTGTTCCAGAGATGTGACTTCATGGGAAATTGACTCTCAACTAATTTAGGACAATACAGGCTGTAGTCTGTTATGACCAAACAGCCAGAGACATTTTACTATGAACTTTACTCAGTTCAAAATGAATTCGGACATTGGGACAACATATGATATTACCTTGTAATTGGAATTGTTCCTTTTCTGTATCACTCCTCTGTATGTATTATTTAGAATACTTGTATTTTTTATATTTTTGTAAACAAAAAGGGAGAGTTGTTGGAGGACAGATTTAGCTAATCTGGGAGCTTTGTTGTTTTGCCCACACCCAGCTTAATCTTATTTAAGTCAAGGTTCATTCTAATGAGACCTCTCTATGTAAACACTGCTAGAGGGTGTGGCAGTTACAGAAGTCACCTTGATTGAATAACTTCTGACTTATACACCTACTAAGACTTCTATGTTTTCTAGATTGGGCACAGCTCCTCTCCACCCACCGTGGGACAGTTAGAATTTACCAGGAGACTACCACCCTGGCTACGTTGAGACTATAGAAAGACTATAGGAAGGATCATACTAGTTTGCTCTAAGCAGGCAAGAGTGACCCTTTCAGTACACGAGAACAAGATACTCAGAATCACCCTGGTGCAGATAATAATAAGAAGGACCTTGTGGGTACCATCTAGATTACATGAAGCTCATGAAGTTAAGATGTATTACTTTATATCAGCCCTCTCTCTCTCCAGTGTTTTACATAAGAGATAATCTCCTTAGTCCTTGGCATAACCTTTGTTTATACCTGCAATAAGGTGTGGCACTACACTCTGTTTAGGGTTCTTTGTTGACATGACAACCTCCCAATTGGATTACTTGGGTGTATATAAGGGGCTGACTTGAGGCCCCTTCACCTTTTACCTTTTGGTTCCTCAGCCTTCAGCTTTTGGCTCCAGCGGCTTTTGGCTTTTGGCCTTTTGCTCTTTGGCCTTTTTGCTCCTTCATCTGGGTAGGACTCAGCTAGGGTGAGATCCTCTCTCTCTCTTTGGGAGACTTAGGCTCTTTTGTATGGTCTAAGATCGGACCAGAGCTAGAATTTGTTCATTATATTGGATTGCTGTGGAAGAGCTTTTGTACTATTAAAAGCCATTTTTAGAACTGTACCGGACTCGTGAGTTTTCATCTGTTCTCCTGGCGTCCTCGGAGGTAGAAGACAACCTCTGTCCTGACACTGTCGGGGACCCCGGCGGCGTTCCCGACACTAGGCCAGCACCTGTGCATTTCACACATAACTCCTAGGGTTTGCTCAGCATAAAGGCAGCCGTGTATGCTGTACTTGGGGCATGGATTGGGGGCCTAGATTCAGTCCCAGCCTCCAGACTAAGTGCGTATGGCCCTCATATCTAGCCACCACAGCCAACCGCCGCAAGACAGAGCTCCAGATCCAAGACTGCACATCTGGGCCTCATGGTGAGCGGCCTTATTGAGTTCCTGGGGAAAAGTAAAAGGCTTATCCAGAGCCTGGTCTTTTCCTACATAGCTCCTAGGGTCTGCTCGGATGCAGGCCACCCGCCTGCTTGACTAGAAGCAAGGATTGAGGGCCGCCACTCAGTCCCAAGCCTCTGGGCTCTTACGTGTGGCCTTGAGCTCCAGCCAACACAGCCAACCACAGCAAGACAGACTCCAGATCCAAGGATGTGCAGCTCAGCCTCATGGTGTGCGGCCCTATAGAGTTCCTGGGGGGAAAATAAAAGACTCGGCCAGCCCCTGATTGTGTCCTACATAGCTCCTAGGACCTGCTCGTCATGCTGGCTGCTGCAACTGCTGGATTCAGAGCAAGGATTGAAGGCCTCCACATAGTCCCAAGCCACCAGGTTCAGCGGGTGTGGCCCTAGGCTCCAGCAATCACAGCCAACCGGGAAAGACAGAGACTCCTGATCCAAGGCTGCACAGCTCGGCCTCATGGTGAGCGGCCCTGTGGAGTTTATGGGGGGGAAGAAAAGGCTCGGCCAGTGCCTGTTCGTGTCCTACATAGCTCCAAGGGCCTGCTGGCCATGCAGGCGGTTGCACCCACTGGACTCTGAGCTGTGATTGAGGACCTCCACTCAGTCCCCAGCCTCCAGGCTCAGTGGGTGTGGCCCTGAGCTCCAGCCACCACAGCCATCCACCGCAAGACAGAGAATTCAGATCCAAAGCTGTGCAGCTCGGCCTCATGTGAGCAGCCCTAAGGAGTTTGTGGGGGGAAAGTAAAAGGCACGGACAGCACCTGGTCCTGTCCTACATAGCTTCTAGTGCCTGTTCGCCATGCTGGCAGCCGCGCCTGCTGGACTCGGAGCAAGGATTGAGGGCCTCCACTCAGTCCCCAGCCTCCAGGCTCAGGGGGTGTGGCCCTGAGCTCCAGCCACCACAGCAAACCGCCAAGAGAGAGAGACTCCAGATCCAAGGCTGCGTAACTGGACCTCATGGTGAGCGGCCTTATGGAATTCCTGGGGCAAAAGTAAAAGTCTCCGCCAGCACATGACCATTTCCTACATAGCTCCTAGGGCCTGCTCTAAATGCAGACAGCCGAGCCTGCTGGTCTCAGAGCAAGGTTGAGGGCATCAACTCAGTCCCTAGCCCGCGGGCTCAGAGGGTATGGCCCTGAACCCAGCCCCCCACAGCCAACCACCACAGGACAGAGACTCCAGATCCAACGTTGTGCAGCTCGGACTAATGGTGAGAGGCCCTATGGAGTTCGTGGGAGAAAAATAAAAGGCTTGGACCGCACCTGGTCATGTCCTATATAGCTACTAGGGTCTGTTAGCCATGAAGGCAGCCGCAGTTACTGGACCTGGAGCAAGGATTGAGGGCCTCCACTCAGTCCCCTGCCTCCAAGCTCGGTTGGAGTGGGTCTGAGCTCCAGCCAACACAGCCAACTGGCACAAGACAGAGAGTCCAGATCCATGGCTTCGCAGCTCAGCCTAATGGTAAGCGGCCATATGGAGTTCCTGTGGAAAAGTAAAAGGCTCGGCCAGCATTTGGTCGTGTCCGACATAGCTCCTAGGGCCTGCTCGCCATGCAGGTGACCACGCCTGCTGGACTCAAGCAAGGATTGAGGGACTACACTCAATCCCCTGCCTTGGGCTCTGTGGGTGTGTACTTAGCTCCAGTCACCACAGTCAACGACCTCAAGACAGAGACTCTAGTTCCAAGGCTGCACAACTGGGCCTCATGGTGAGCGGCCCTATGGAGTTCCTGGGGAAAAGTAAAAGGCTCGTCCAGAGCCTGGTATTTTCCTACATAGCTCCTAGGGCCTTCTTGGATGTAGGCTGCCCGCCTGCTGGTCTCGAAACAAGGATTGAGGGCCACCACTCAGTCCCCCGCCTCTGAGTTCTTAGGTGTGGCCTTGAGCTCTAGCCAACCCAGCCAACCACAGCAAGACAGACTCCAGATCCAAGGCTGTGCAGCTCAACCTCATGGTGTGCGGCACTATGGAGTTCCTGGGGAAAAGTAAAAGACTCGGCCAGCCCCTGATCATGTCCTACATAGCTCCTAGGACCTGCTGGCCATGCAGGCAGCTGCGCTTGCTGGACCCGGAACATGGATTGGGTGCCTCCACTCAGTCCCCAACCTCCAAGCTCAGTGGGCGTAGCCCTCAGTTCCAACTACCAAGTCAACATCCGCAAGACAGACTCAAGATCCAAAGCTGCCCAGCTTGGCTAATGGTGAGTGGCCCTATGGAGTTCATGGGGAAAGTAAATGGCTCGTCCAGCGGCTGATCATGTCTACATAGCTCCTAGGACCTGCTCGCCATGCAGGCGGCCATGCCTGCTGGACTCAGAGCAAGGATTGAGGGCCTCCAATCAGTCCTCCGCCTCCAGGCTCAATGGATGTGGCCCTGAGCTCCTGCCAACACAGCCAACCTCAGCAAGACAGAGACTCCAGATCCAAGACTGCACAGCTCGGCCTCATGGTGACTGGCCCTATGGAGTTCCTGGCGAAAATAAAAGACTCAGCCAGTGCACGTCATGTCCTACATAGCTCTTAGGATCTGCTTGCCATTCTGGTGGCCGCTCCTGCTGGACTCGGAGCAAGGATTGAGGGCCTCAACATAGTCCCTAGCCACCAGGCTCCGTGGGTGTGGCCCTAGGTTCCAGCAATCACAGCCAACAGCCAAAGACAGAGACTCCAGATCCAAGGCTGCACAGCTCGGCCTCAAGGTGAGCGGCCCTATGGAGTTCCTGGACTAGCGCCTGGTCATGTCCTACATAGCTCCTAGGACCTGATTGCCATGCAGGCGGCCACGCCTGCTGGACTTTGAGCAAGGATTGATGGCCTCCACTCATTCCCCAGCCTCCGGGCTCAGTGGTTATGGCCCTGAGCTACAGCCACAACAGCCAACAGCCAACAGCCACAAGACAGAGATTCCACATCCAAAGCTCAGCAGCTGGCCTCATGGTGAGAAGCCCTATGGAGTTCCTGGGGAGAAAGTAAATGGTTCTGCCTTCCCCTAATCATGTCCTACATAGCATCTAGGACCTGCTTGCCATGCAGGTGGCTGAGCCTCCCTGGAATCAGAGCAAGGTTTGAGTGCCTCCACTCAGTCCCCAGCCTCCAAGCTCAGTGGGTGTGGCCCTCAGCTCCAGCAACCAAGCCAACAGCCGCAAGACAGAGACTCAAGATCCAAGGCTGCCCAGCTCAGTCTAATGGTGAGCAGCCCTATGGAGTTCATGGGGAAAAGTAAACAACTCAGCCAGCACCTGATTGTGTCCTACATAGCTCTAAGACCTGCTCACCATGCAGGCGGCCATGCCTCCTGGACTCAAAGCAAGGATTGAGGTCCTCCAATCAGTCCCAAGCCTCCAGGCTCAGTTGGTGTGGCCTGAACTCCAGTCACCACAGCCAACCGCCACAAGAGAGACTCCAGATCCAAGGCTGTGCAGCTCCCTCTCATGGTGAGCAGTCTTATGGAGTTCTTGGGGAAAAAGTAAAAGGCTCAGCCAGAGCCTGTTCGTGTCCTACAGAGCTCCTAGTGCCTTCTCACCATGCAGGAGGCTCTGCCTGCTGGTCTCTGAGAAAGCATTGATGGACGCCACTCAACCCCAGCCTTTGGTCTCTGTGGGTGTGGCCCTGAGCTCCAGCCACCAAAGCCAACCACTGTAAGACAGAGACTCAAGATCCAAGGCTGTGCAGCTGACCTCATGGTGATTGGCCCTATGGAGTTCCTGGGGGAAAAATAAAAGGCTTGGCCAGTGCCTGGTCGTGTCCTACATAGCTCCTAGGGCCTGCTCACCATGCAGGCGGCTGTACCTGCTGGACTCTGAGCGAGTATTGAGTGTCTCCACTCAGTCCCCAGACTGCTGACTCAGTGGGTGTGGCCCTGAGCTCAAGCCACCACAGCCAACCACTGCAAGACAAAGACTCCAGATCCAACTCTGTGTAGTTCGGGCTAATGGTGAGTGGCCATATGGAGTTCCTGTGGAAAAATAAAAGGCTTGGCCAGCAATTGGTTGTGTCCACATAACTCCTAGGGTCTGCTCGCCATGCAGGCAGCCGAGCCTGCTGGACTTGGAGCAAGGATTGAGGGACTCCACTCAATCCCCTGCCTCTGGCTCTGTGGGTGTGGACTTAGCTACAGTCACCATAGTCAATGACCTCTAAACAGAGACTCTTGATCCAAGGCTGTGTAGCTGGCCTCATGGTGAGCGGCCCTATGGAATTCCTGGGGGAAAGGTAAAAGGCTCCGGTCAGAGACTGGTCTTTTCCTACATAGCTCCTAGGACCTGCTCGCCATGCATGCCGCCTTCCTGCTGGACTCGAAGCAAGGATTGAGGGCCACCACTCAGTTCTCAGCCTCCAGGCTCTTAGGTATGGCCTTGAGCTCCAGCCAACACAGTCAACCACAGCAAGTCAGAGACTTCAGATAAGGCTGCACAGTCAGCCTCATGGTGTGCAGCACTATGGAGTTCCTGGGGAAAAGTAAAAGACTTGGCCAGCCCCTGATCATGTCCTACATAGCTCTAGTATCTGCTTGGCATGCTGGCGGCTGAGCCTGCTGGACTCGGAGCAAGGATTGGGGGCCTCATCTCAGTCTGCAGACTCCTGGCTCAGTGGGTATGGCCCCTGAGCTCAAGCCACCACAGCCAACCACAGCAAGACAGAGACTCCAGATCCAACTCTGCGCAGCTCGGGCTAATGGTGAGTGGCCCTATGGAGTTCGTGGGGGAAAAGTAAAAGTCTCGGACGGCACCTGATTGTTTCCTATATAGCACATAGGGCCTGTTAGCCATGCAGGCAGCTGTGCCTGCTGGACTCGGAGCAAGGATTGAGGGCCTCCACTCAGTCCCCTTCCTCTGGGTTCAGTGGGTGTGGCCCTGAGCTCCAGCCAATACAGCCAACAACCGCAAAACAGACTCCTGATCCATGCCTTTGAAGCTCGGCCTAATGGTGAGAGGCCCTATGGAGTTCCTGTGGAAAAGTGAAAGGCTCGGCCTGCACCTGGTTGTGTCCTACATAGCTTGGAGGGCCTGATTGCCATGCAGGCGGCCGTGCCTGCTGGATTCAGAGCAAGAATTGAGGGCCTCAACTCAATCCCCTGCCTCGGGCTCTGTGGGTATGGACTTATCTCCAGTCACCACAGTCAATGACCTGAACACAGAGACTCTAGATCCAAGGCTGTGCAGCTGGGCCTAATCGTGAGCAGCCCTATGGAGTTCCTGGGGGAAAAGTAAAAGGCTCGGCCACAGCCTGTTCTTTTTCCTACATAGCTACTAGGGCCTGCTCGCTATGCAGGCCACCCGCCTACAGGATTCAAAGAATTGAGGGCCGCCACTCAGTCCCCAGCCTCCGGTCTCTTAGTTGTGGCCTTGAGCTCCTAACCACCACAGCCAACTGTAGCAAGACAGAGACTCCAGATCGAAGGCAGTGCAGCTAGGCCTCATAAATGCGGCACTATGGAGTACTTGAGGGAAATGTAAAAAGACTTCGGCCAGCCCCCTGATCATATCCTACATAGCTCCTAAGACCTGCTCGTCATTCTGGCGCGCGCCTGCTGGACTCATAGCAAGGATTTAGGAACTCCACGTAGTCCCTAGCCACCAGGCTCAGTGGGTGTGGGCCCTAGGCTTCAACAACCACAGCCAACTGCGAAAGACAGAGACTCCAGATCCAAGGCTAGCAGCTAGGCCTCATGTGGAGTGTCCCTATGCAGTTCCTGGGGTAAAAGTAAAAGGCTCGGCGAGCACCTGGTTGTGTCCTACATAGCTCCTAATGCCTGCTCACCATGCAAGCGGCCGTGCCTGCTGGACTCGGAGCAAGGATTGAGGGCTTCCCAGCCTCCGGTTCTTGGGTGTGGCCCTGAGATCCTGCCACCACAGCCAATGGCTGCAGGACAGAGACTCCAGATCCAAGGCTGCGCAGCTGGGCCTCATGGTGAGTGGCCCTATGGAATTCCTGGGGGAAAACTAAAAAGCTTGCCCAGAGCATCCTCATGTCCTACATAGCTCCTAGGGACTGCTAACCATGCAGACGGCCCGCCTGCTGGACTCAAACCAAGGATTGAGAGCCGCCACTCAGTACCCAGCCTCCGGCTCTTTGGTTTGGCCCCTGAATTCCAGCCACCAAAGCCAACCACCGCGAAGACAGAGACTCCAGATCCAAGGCTTTGCAGTTCGGCCTCATGGTGAGAGGCCCTATAGAGTTCCTGGGGGAAAAGTTAAAGGCTCGGCCAGCGCCTGGTCGTGTCCTACATAGCTCCTAGGGCTTGCTCACAATACAGGCGGCGCCTGCTGGACTCCAATCAAGGATTGAGTGCCTCCACTCAGTCCCCAACCCCCTGTCTCTGTGGTTGTGGCCCTGAGCTCCAGCCACCGCAGCCAACAGCCACAAGACTGAGACTCCAGAACCAAGGCTGCGTAGCCCATCTAATGGTGATTGGCTGAATGGAGTTCCTGGGGGAAAACTAAAAGGCTCGACCAGCACCTGTGGTGTCCTACATAGCACCTAGGGCCTCTTGCATTGTAGGCCGCCTGCCTGCTAGACTCGAAGCAAGGATTGAGGGGCTGCCACTCAGTCCCCAGCCTCCGGACTCAGTGGGTTTGGCCCTGAGCTCCAGACACAGTCAACTGCTGCAAGACAGACTCCAGATCCAAGGCAACACTGCTCAGCCTAATGGTACATGGTCCTCTGGTGTTCCTGGGGAAAAGTAAAATTTCCAGCAATCACAGCCAAACGCCAAACACAGAGACTCCAGATCCAAGGCTGCGCAGCTTGGCCTCATGTTGAGCGGCCCTATGGAGTTTATGAAAAGAAAAATAAAAAGGCTCGGCGAGCACCTGGTCATGTCCTACATAGTTCCGGGCCTGCTGGCCATGCAGGCGGCGCCAGCATGCTGGACTCTGAGCTATGATTGAAGACCTCCACTCAGTTCCCAGTCTCCGGGCTCAGTGGGTATGGCCTTGAGCTCCAGCCACCACAGCCAATTGCTGCAAGACAAGAGAATTTAGATCCAAAGCTATGCAGCTCCGCCTCATGTGATCAGCCCTAAGGAGTTCTTGGGGAAAAGTAAAAGGTTCAGACAGCACCTGGTCCTGTCCTACATAGCTCCTAGTGCCTGCTTGCCATGCTGGCAACCACGCCTGCTGGACTCGGATCAAGGATTGAGGGCCCCCACTCAGTCCCCAGCCTCCAGGCTCAGGGAGTGTGGCCCTGAGCTCCATCCACCACAGCAAACTGCCAAGAGACACGGACTCCAGATCCAAGACTGAGTAACTGGGCCTCTGTGAGCGGCCTTATGGAGTTCCTGGGGAAAAGTAAAAGGCTCGGCAAGTGCATAGTCGTGTTCTACCTAGGGCCTCCTAGGGCCTGTTCTCCATGCATACAGATGACCCTCCTGGACTAGGAGCAAGGTTGAGGGCCTCCACTCTGTCCCCAGCCCCAGGCTCAATGGGTATGGCCCTGAGCCCAGCCACCACAGCCAACAGCTGCAAGATAGAGACTCCATATCAAAGGCTGCGCAGCTTGACCTCATGGTTAGGGGCCCTATGGAGTTCCTGGCGGAAAAGTAAAACTCTTGACCAGCGCCTGGTCATGTCCTACATAGCTCCTAGGACCTGATCACCATGCAGGCAGCCACGCCTGCTGGATTTCGAGCAATTTTTGATGGCCTCCACTCATTCCCCAGCCTCCGGGATCAGTGGTTATGGCCCTGAGCTACAGCCCCACAGCCAACCGCCACAAGACAGAGACTCCATAACCAAAGCTGAGCAGCTAGCCTCATGGTGAGCGGCCCTATGGAGTTCCTGAGGGAAAAAAAAACAGCTCTGCCTTCCCTGATCATGTCCTACATAGCTCCTAGGACCTGCTTGCCATGCAGGTGGCGCGCATGCTGGACTTAGAGCAAGGATTGAGTGCCTCCACTCAGACCCCAGCCTCCGAGCTCAGTAGGTGAGGCCCTGAGGTCCAGCCAACACAGCCACCCGCCGCAAGACAGAGACTCCAGATCCATGGCTTCGCAGCTCGGCCTAATGGTGTGCGGCCATACGGAGTTCCTGTGGAAAAGTAAAAGGCTCGTCCAGCGCCTGTAGTGTCCACATAGATCCTAGGGCCTGTCGCTATTCATGCGGTCGCCTGCTGAACTCAGAGCAAGGATTGAGGGTCTCGATTAATTCCATTGCTTCTTTGAATTCCTTATGAATCCTTAACATTTCTTTCCGAAATTCCTTATAAGAGAGGTTATACAACTCATTGGTATTGCTTGGCTCATCTGGACTAGTGACTTCACTTACAGAGTTTGATGAAATTTTGCGTTGCTTTACCATTATGACTATTGTAGGTTGCAAATATGGGGTCTTGGGTGACTAGATAGTACAGTTAGTAGGTGTCTGGTCTGTTGGCAGAGTTTGAGTGGGTAGCAAGGATGTAGGAACAAAGGTTCACTGGTACCTCATACAAAATAGGTAGTAAGAGGGTTGCGCGGGACGCACTAGCATCTGCACGGTTTTGAGTTTTGGGATGTTCCCGGAAGCGTAGGGCCCAAGGGGTCAGGGGTGAAACCAAGGCAGTTTGCCTTGGTTCCTGTTGATGGAGTTTCCGTTCTTCCCTGGGGCAACTTGGGTCCACAGAGACGCAGGGGTCACACACACACCTGTGGGGGAAATTGCAGCTGGTCCCAGAAGCACAGGGCCCAAGGGGTCCGCAGTGAAACCAAGGCAGTTTGCTTTGGTTCCTGTTGATGGAGTTTCCACTCTTCATTGGGGAAACTTGGGTCTCGGAGACACAGGGGTTACACACACACACCTGTGGGGGGGAGATTGCAGCCGGTCCCGAAGCGCAGGGCCCTGAGGGTCTCCATTCAATCCCCTGACTCGGGCTCTGTGGATGTGGACTTAGCTCCAGTCACCACAGTTAACAACCTCAAGATAGATCTAGATACAAGGCTGCATGCACAGCTGGGCCTCATGGTGAGCGGCCCTATGGAGTTCCTGGGAGGAAAAGTAAAAGGTTCGGCCAGAGACTGGTGTTTTCCTACACAGCTCCTAGGGCCTGCTTGCCATGCAGGCCACCCGCCTGCTGGACTCGAAGCAAGGATTGAGGGCCGCCACTCAGTCCCCAGCCTTCGGGCTCTTAGTTGTGGCCTTGAGCTCCCGCCAACACAGCGAACTGCAGCAAGACAGAGAATCCAGATCCAAGGCTGCGCAGCTCGGCCTCATGGTGAGCAGACCTATGGAGTTCCTGGGGAAAGAAAAAGGCTCGGCCAGCACCTGGTCGCTTTCCGACATAGCACCTACGGCATACTTGCCATGCACGCGCGGCCACGCCTACTGGATTCTGAGCAAGAATTGAGTGCCTCCACTCAATCCCCAGGCTCCAGGCTCAGTGGGTGTGGCCATGAGCTCCCAGCCACCACAGCCAACCGCCAAAGACTGAGACTCCATATACAAGGCTAAATAGCTAGGCCTCATTCGAACATCCCTATGGAGTTCCTGGGGGAAAAGTATAAGACTTCGGTCAGCGCCTGGTTGTGCCCTACATATCTCTTAGGGACTTCTCGCCATGCAGGCGGCCGCACTTGCAAACTCTGAACAAGGATTGAGTGCTCCCACTCAGTCCCAGACTCCTGGCTCAGGGGTGTGGTCCTGAGCTCAAGCCACTACAACCAACCACCGCAAGACAGAGACTCCAGATCCAAGGCTGCGCAGCTCAGCCTCATGGTGTGTGGCACTATGGAGTTCCTGGGGGAAAAGTAAAAGACTCAGCCAGTCCCTGATCGTGTCCTACATTCCTCCTTCGACCTGCTCTCCATGCTGGAAGCTGTGCCTGCTGGACTCGGACCAAGGATTGAGGGCCTCCACATAGTCCCAAGCCACCAGGATTAGTGGATGTGGCCCTAGGCTTCAACAACCATAGCCAACCACCAAAGACAGAGACTCCATATCCAAGGCTACACAGCTAGGCCTCATGTGGCGATCCCTATGGAGTTCCTGGGGAAATGAAAAAGGCTCAGCCAGCGCCTGGTCGTGTCCTACATAGCTCATAGGGCCTGACACCATGCAGGCAGCCATGCCTGCTGGACTCAGAGCAACGATTGAGGGCCTCCACTCAGTACCCAACCTCCACACTCTTGGGTGTGACCCTGAGCTCCAACCACCACAGCCAACGGCCGCAGGATAGAGACTCCAGATCCGAGGCTGCGCAGCTGGGCCTATGGTGAGTGTACCTATGAATTTCCTGGGGAAAAACTAAAAGCTCGGCCAGAGCCTCATTGTGTCCTACATAGCTCCTAGGGCCTGCTCGCCATGCGTGTCACCCGCCTGCTGGACTTCAATTGAAGCAAGGATTGAGGACTGCCACTCAGTCCCCAGCCTCTGGGACTTAGGTGTGGTCTTGAGCTCCAGGCACCACCGCCAACTGCAGAAAGACAGACTCAGATCCATGGCTTCGCAGCTCGGCCTAACGGTGTGCAGCCCTATGGAGTTCCTGAGGGAAAATATAAGACTGGCCAGCCCCTTATCATGTCCTATATAGCACCTAGGACCTGCTCGCCATGCTGGCGGCCACGCTGCTGGACTCAGAGTAAGGATTGAGGACCTCTACATAGCCCTAGCCACCAGGTTCAGTGGGTGTGGCCCTAGGCTCCAGCAATCACAGTCAACCACCAAAGACAGAGTCTCCAGATCCAAGGCTATGCAGATAGGCCTCATGTGGAGCGGCCCTATGGAGTTCCTGGGGAAAGTAAAAGGCTCAGCCAGCGCCTGGTCCTGTCCTACATAGCTCCTAGGGCCTGCTCTCTATGCAGTCATCCGCGCCTGCTGGACTCGGAGCTAGGATTGAGGGCCTCCACTCAGTACCCAGCCTCCGGGCTCTTGGGTGTGGCTCTGAGCTCCAGCCACAACAGCCAATGGCCGCAGGACAGAGACTCCAGATCCAAGGCTGGGCCAGTCTAAGGACTACTCGCCTTGCAGGTGGCCACACCTGCTTGATTCTAAGCAAGGATTGAGGGCCTCCACTCAGTCCCCAGCCTCCATGCTCAGTGGGTGTGGCCCTGAGCTCAAGCCACCACAGCCAACCACCGCAAGACAGAGACTCCAGATACAAGGCTGTGAGGCTCAGCCTCATGGTGAGTGGACCTATGGAGTTCCTGGGGGAAATGTAAAAGGCTTGGCCAGCGCCTGGTCGTTTCCTACATAGCACCTAGGGCCTGCTCGCCATGCAGGGGCCACGCCTGCTGGACTCTAAGCAAGGATTGAGTGCTTCCACTCAGTCCCCAGGCTCCAGGCTCAGAGGGTGTGGCCATGAGCTTTAGCCACCACAGCCAACCACTGCAAGACAGAGACTAAAGTTCCAAGGCTGCACAGCTCGGCCTCATGGTGTGCGGCCCCTATGGAGTTCCTGGGGAAAATATAAGACTTGGCCAGCTCTTATCATGTCCTACATAGCTCCTAGGATCTGCTCACTATGCTGGCGGCCGCGCCTGCCGGACTCGGAGCAAGGATTGAGGGCCTCCACATAGTCCCTAGCACCAGGCTCAGTGGGTGTGGCCCTAGGCTCCAGTAATCACAGCCAACTGCCGAAGAGAGAGTCTCCAGATCCAAGACTGTGCAGCTCGGCCTCATGGTGAGCGGTCCTATGTAGTTTATGGGGGAAAAGTAAAAGGCTCGGCCAGCCCCTGATCATGTCCTACATAGCTCCCAGGGCCTGCTGGCCATGCAGTGACTGCTTGCTGGACTCTGAGCTATGATTGAGGACCTCCACTCAGTTGCCAACTTCCGGGCTCAGTGAGTGTGGCCCTGAGCTCCAGCCAGCACAGCCAACCGCAGCAAGACAGACTTTAGAACCAAAGTTGCGCAGCTCGGCCTCATGTGAGCAGCCCTAAGGAGTTCCTGGGGGAAAAAATAAAACTCTCAACCAGTGGCAGGTCATGTCCTATGTAGCTCCTAGGACCTGATCGCCATGCAGGCATCCGTGCCTGCTGGACTTCGAGCAAGGATTGATGGCCTCCACTCATTCCTCAGCCAACGGGTTCAGTGGTTATGGCCCTGAGCTACAGCCCCATAGCCAACCGCCACAAGACAGAGACTCCATATCCAAAGCTGAGCAGCTGGCCTCATTATGAGCAGCCCCATGGCATAATTGGGGGGAAAAGTAAACGGCTCTGCCTTCCCCTGATGTGTGTCCTACATAGCTCCTAGGACCTGCTTGCCATGCAGGGGCGCGCCTGCTGGATTCAGGCAAGGATTGAGTGCCTCCACTCAGACCCAGCCCGTAGGCTCGTAAGCTCAGTGGGTGTGGCCCTCAGCTCCAGCCACCACAGCCAACAGCCGCAAGACAGAGACTCAAGATCCAAAGCTGCCTAGCTCGGCCTAATGGTGAGCAACCCTAAGTGTGCATGGAGAAAAGTAACCGACTTGGCCAGCACCTGATCGTGTCCTACATAGCTCCTAGTACCTGCTTGCCATGCAGGCGGCCGCACCTACTAGACTGGGAGCAAGGATTGAGGGGCTTCCACTCAGTCCCCAGCCTCCAGGCTCAGTGGGTGCGGCCATGAGCTCCAGCCACCAAGGTCATCCACCGCAAGAGATTCCAGATCCAAACCTGAGCAGCTCGGCCTCATGGTGTGGAACCCTATGGAGTTCCTGAGGGGAAACTAAAAGGCTCGGCCAGAGCCTGGTCGTGTCCTACAGAGCTCCTAATGCCTTCTCTCCATGCAGGAGGCCCTGCCTGCTGGTCTCTGAGAAAGGATTGATGGACGCCACTCACTCCCCAGCCTTCGGGCTCAGTGGGTATGACCTTGAGTTCCAGCCACCACAGCCAACCACCGCAAATCAGAAACTCCAGATCCAAGGCTGTGTAACTGGCCTCATGGTGATAGGCCCTATGGAGTTCCTTGGGGGAAAATAAAAGGCTCAGCCAGCGCCTGGTGTGTCCTGCATAGCTCCTTGGCCTGTTCATCATGGAGGCAGCTGCACCTTCTGGACTCAGAGCAAGGATTGAGGGGCCTCCACTCGGTCCCCAACCCCGGGCTCAGTGGGTGTGGCCCTGAGCTCCAGCCACCACAGCCAACAGCCACAAGATTGAGACTCCAGATACCAGGCTGGCGGCTCGGCATCATGGTGAGCGGACCAATGGAGTTCCTGGTGGAAAAGTAAAAGGCTCGGCCAGCACCTGGTTATTTCCTACATAGCACCTAGGGCTGCTCCCCCATGCAGGAGGCTGAGCCTGCTGGACTCTGAGGAAGGATTGAGTGCCTCCACTCAGTCCCCAGCCTCCAGTCTCAGTGGGTGTGGCCCTGAGATCAAGCCATCACAGCCAATCGAGCAAGACAGACTCCAGATCCAACTCTGCGCTCGGCCTTATGGTGATCGGCCCTATGGAGTTCGTGGGGAAAAGTAAAAGGCTCAGCCAATACCTGGTTGTTTCAAAAATAGATCCTAGGGCATTTTAGCCATGCAGGCGGCAGCACCTACAGGACTCAGAGCAAGGATTGAGGGCCTCCACTCAGTCCCCAGCATGCGGGCTCAGTGGGTATGCCCTTAGCTCCAGCCACCACAGCCAACCGCTGCAAGACAGAAACTCCAGATCTATGGCTTCGCAGCTCAGCCTAATGGTGAGAGGCTCTATGGGGTTCCTGTGGAAAAGTAAAAGGCTCGGCCAGCACCTGGTCGTGTTCTACATAGCTCCTAGGACCTGCTCGCCATGCAGGTGGCCGTGCCTGCTGGACTCGGAGCAAGGATTGAGGGCCTCCACTCACTCCCCAGCCTCGGGCTCTGGGGGGGTGTGGACGTAGCTCCAGTCACCACAGTCTATGACCTGAAGACAGAGACTCTAGATCCAAGGCTGCGCTGCTGGGCCTCATAGTCAGCGGCCCTATGGAGTTCCTGGGAGAAAAGTAAAAGGCATGGTCAGCACCTGATCGTGTCCTACATAGCTCCTAGGGCCTGTTAGCCATGCAGGCTGCCCGCTGCTGGACTGAAGCAAGATTTGAGGGCTGCAATCAGTCCCCAGCCTCCAAACTCTTAGGTGTGGCCTTGAGCTCCTGCCACCACAGCCAACCACAGCAACAGAGACTCCAGATCCAAGGCTGCGCAAATCGGCCTCATGGTGTGCGGCCTTGTGGAGTTCCTCGGGGACAAGTAAATGGCTCTGCCTTCCCCTGATCATGTCCTACATAGCTCCTAGGACCTGCTTGCCATGCAGGCAGCTGTGCCTGCTGGACTCAGAGCAAGGATTGAGTGCCTCCACTCAGTCCCCAGCCTCCGAGCTCAGTGAGTGTGACCCTCAGCTCCTGCCACCACAGCCAACAGTGCAAGACAGAGACTCAAGATCCAAGGCTGCCCAGCTCATCCTAATGGTGAGAGGCCCTATCCACTTCATGGGGTAAAGTAAAGCGGCGCCTGATCGTGTCCTACATAGCTCCTAGGACCTGCTTTCCTTGTAGGCGGCCACAACTGCTGGACTCTGAGAAAGGATTGAGGGGCTCCACTCAGTCCCCAGCTACAGGCTCAGTGGGTGCTTTCCTGAGCTCCAGCCAACAGAGCGAAACGCCTTATGAAAGAGACTCCAGATCCAAGGCTGCGCAGTTCGGCCTCATGGTGAGCTGCCCTATTTTGTTCCTGAGGGAAAAGTAAAGGCTCAACCAGTGTCTAGACGTTTCCTACATAGCTCCTAGGGCCTATTCGCCATTTAGGTAGCCGTGCCTGCTGGAATCAGAGCAAGATTGAGGGCCTCTACTCAGTCGCTGGCACCCGGGCTCAGTGGTTATAGCCAAGAGCCCAGCAACCACAGCCAACCGCCACAAGACAGAGACTCCAGATCCAAGGCTGCGCAGCTCAGCTTCATGGTGAGCGGCCTATGGAGTCCTCTCGACCAGCGCCTGTTCGTTTCCTACATAGCTCCTAGGACCTGCTTGCCATGCAGGGTGGCTGCGCATGCTGGACTCGGAGGAAGGATTGAGGGCCTGCGCTCAGTCCCCATCCGCCAGGCTCAGTGGGTTTGGCCATGAGCTCCAACCAACGCAACTGCCACAAAACACAGACTGAAGACCCAAGCCTCGCGCAGCTTGCCTCATGGTGAGCAGCCCTATGGAGTTCCGGGAAAAGTAAAAGGCCAGCACCTGGTCGGTGTCCTACATAGCTCCTAGGACTTGCTTGTCATGCAGGCGGCCACGCATGCTGCACACGGAGCAAGGATTGAGGGCCTCCACTCAGTCCCCAGCCTTCGGTCTCAGTGGGTGTGGCCCTGAGCTCCAGCCACCACAGCCAACCGCCACAAGATAGAGACTCCAGATCCTTGTCTGTGCAGCGTGTCCTCATGGTAAATGGCTCTATGGAGTTCGTGGGGGGAAAGTAAAAGGCTCAGCCAGCACCTGGTCTTTTACTACATAGCTACTTGGGCCTGCTCGCCTTGAAAGCAGCCACACCTGCTGGTTTTGGACCAAGGATTGAGGGCCTCCACTCAGTTCCCAGAATCCAGGCTCAGTGGGTGTGGCCCTGAGCTCCAGCCACCACAGCCAACCGCTGCAACACAGACTCCAGATCCAAGGCTGTGCAGCTTGGCTTCATGGTGACCTGCCCTATGGAGTTCCCAATTGAAAAGTAAAATCTCGGCCTGCGCCTGGTAGTGTCCTACATAGCTCCTAGGGCCTTCTTGCCATGCAGGTGGCTGCTCCAGCTAGACTCAGAGCAAGGATTGAGGGTGTCCACTCAGTCCCTAGCTATGGGCTCAGTGGGTGTGGCCCTCAGCTCTAGCAACCACAGACAAACGCTGCAAGACCGAGACTCCAGATCCAAGGCTGCGCAGCTCGGCCTCATGGTGAGCGGAACTATAGAGTATCTGGGAGAAAAATAAAAGGCTCAGCCTGCACCTGGTCTTGTCCTACATAGCTCCTAGGCACTCCTGCTGGACTCAGAGCAAGGATTGAGGGCCTCCACTCAGCCCCCAGCTTCCAGGCTCAGTGGGTGTGGCCCTCAGCTCCAGCAAGCACAGCAAACCGCCACAAGATAGAGACTCTAGATCCAAGGCTGCACAGCTTGGCCTCATGGTGATCGGCCCTATAGAGTTCCTGGGGGAAAGTAAAAGGCTCGGCCAGTGCCTGATCGTGTACTACATAGCTCGTAGGTCCTGCTCGCCATGAATGCGGCAGCGCTTGCTGGACTTAGAGCAAGGATTGAGGGCCTTCCATCAGTCTTCAGCCTCCGGTATCAATGGGTTTGGCTCTGAGCTCCAGCCACCACAGCCAACTGCCACAAGACATAGACTCCAGATCCAAGGCTGTGCAACTCGGCCTCATGGTGAGCGACCCTATGGAGTTCGTGGGGAGAAGTAAAAGACTCAGCAAGAGCCTGGTCGTGTCATACATAGCTCCTAGGCACTGCTTGACATGCATGCGGCCCTCCTGCTGGACTCGAACCAAGGATTGAGGGCCGCCCCTCAGTCCGGAGCCTCCAGGCTCTTAGTTGGGGCCCTGAGCTCCATCCACCACAGCCAACCGATGCAAGACAGACACTCCAGATCCAAGGCTGCGCAGCTCGGCCTCATGGTGAGCGGCTCTATGGAATTCCTGGGGAAAAAGTAAAAAAAGATCAGCCAGCGCCAGGTCATTTCCTACATAGAACCTAGGGCTTGCTTGCCATGCAGGCGCCATGCCTGCTTGATTCTGAGCAAGGATTGAGAGCCTCCACTCTGTCCCCAGCCTCCAGGCTCAGTGGGTGTGGCTCTGAGGTCAAGCCACCACAGCCAACCACCGCAAGACAGAGACTCCAGATCCAAGGATACACAGCTTGGCCTCAGGGTGAGCGGCCCTATGGAGTTCGTGGGGGGAAAGTAAAAGGCTCGGCCAGCACCTGGTCGTGTCCTACATAGCTCCTAGGGCCTGTTAGCCATGCAGGCTGCCGCGCTCCAGGACTCAGAGCCAGGATTGTGGGGATCCACTCAGTCCCCAGCCTCCGGGCTCAGTGGGTCCTCCCCAGAGCTCCAGCCACCACAGCAAACGCCGCAAGACAGAGACTCCAAATCCATGTCTGTGCAGCGTGGTCTCATCTTGACCGGCCCTATGGAGTTCCTGGGGTAAAAGTAAAAGGCTTATCCAGCACCTGTTCGTGTCTTAAATAGCTTCTAGGGCCTGTTGCCATGCAGGTGGCCGTGCCTGCTGGACTGGAAGCAAGGTTTGAGGGCTGCCACTCAGTCTGAAGTCTCTGGGCTCTTAGTTGTGGCCCTGAGCTCCAGCCACCAAAGCCAACTGCCAAAAGACAGACACTCCAGATCCAAAGTTGTGGGGCTCATCCTCTTGGTAAGCAGTGCTATGGAGTCCCTGGGGGAAAAGTAAAAGTCTCGGCCAGCGCCTGGTCGTGTCCTACATAGATCCTAGGGCCTGCTCGCTATGCAGTGGCCGCTACTGCTGGACTCGGAGCAAGGATTGATGGCCTCCACTCAGTCCCTTGCCTCCGGGCTTAGTGTGTGTGCCCTGAGCTCCAGCAAGCACAGCAAACCGCCGCAAGATAGACTCCAGATCTAAGGCTGCGCAGCTCGGCCTCATTTTGAGCAGCCCTATGGAGTTCTTGGGGGAAAAGTAAAAGGCTCGGCCAACGGCAGGTCGTGTCCTACATATCTCCTAGAGTGTGCTGCCAATGCAGGCGGCCACAACTGCTGGACCAGAGCAAGGATTGAGGGCCTCCACAGTCCCCAGCAACGGGCTCAGTGGGTGCGGCCCTGAGCTACAGCCAACAGAGCCAAACACCACAAGAAAGAGACTCCAGATCCAAAGCTGTGCAGCTCGGCCACATGGTGAGCAGTCCTATGGTGTTCCTGGGGAAAAGTAAAAGGCTCGACCAGAGCCTCGAAGTTTCCTACATAGCACTTAGGGCCTGCTCTCCATGCAGGCTGCCACACCTGCTTGACTCGGAGTAAGGGTGAGGGCCTCCACTCAGTCCCGAGCTCCCGGGCTCAGTGGGTATGGCCCTGAGCCCAGCCACCACAGCCAATAGCCACAAGACATAGACTCCAGATCCAAGGCTGCAAAGCTCGGCCTCATGGTGAGCGGCCCTATGGTGTTCCTGGGGGGAAAAGTAAATTGCTCGGCTAGCACCTGGTCGTGTCCTACATAGCTCCTAAGGCCTGCTCACCATGAATTCGGCCGCGCCTGCTGGACTCAGAGCAAGGATTGAAGGAATCCCATCATTCTGCAGCCTTTGGACTCAGTGGGTGTGGCCCTGAGCTCTAGATACCTCAGCCAAAGTCGGCCAAGACAGAGACTCTAGATCCATGGCTGTGCAGCTAGGCCTCATAGTGCGCAGCCCTATTGAGTTCCTCGGGGAAAGGTAAAACTCTCGACCAACACCTGGTCGTGTCCCACATAGCTCTAGGACCTGCTCGCCATGCAGGCGAGCGTGTCTCCTGGACTGGAGCAAGGATTGAGGGCCTCCACTCAGTCCACAGCCATGGGGATAAGTTGTTGTGGCCCTGAGCTCCAGCCACCACAGCCACTGCTGCAAGACAGAGACTCCAGATCCAAGGATACGCAATTAGGCCTCATGTGGAACATCCCTATGGAGTTCCTGGGTGAAAGGAAAAAGGCTCGGCCAGCACCTGGTCTTGTCCTACATAGCTTCTAGGGCCTGCTCACCATGCACGCAGCCAGCCTCCCTGGACTCGAAGCAAGGTTTGAGGGCTGCAACTCAGTCCGCAGCCTCCGGGCTCTTAGTTGTGGCCCTGAGCTCCAGGCACCACAGCCAACCACCGCAAGACAGACACTCCAGATCCAAGGTTGCACAGCTCAGCCTCATGGTGAGTGGCACTATCGAAGTTCCTGGGAAAAAAGTAAAAGTCACGGCCAGCACCTGGTCGTGGTACTACGTAGATCCTGGGGCCTGCTCGCATGCAGGCGGCCACGCCTGCTGCACTGGGAGTAAGGATTGCGGGACTGCATTCAGTCTCCAGCCTCCAGGCTTAGTGGGTGTGGCCCTGAGCTCCAGTCACCACAGCCAAGCGCCGCAAGACAGAGACTCCAGATCCAAGGCTGTGCAGCTCGGCCTCATGGTGAGTGACCCTATGGAGTTCCTGGGGAAAAGTAAAAGGATGGCCAGTGCTGGTCATGTCCTTCATAGCTCTAGAGCCTGCTCACCATGCAGATGACCAAGCATGCTGTACTGAAGCAAGGATTGAGGGCCTCCACTTAGTCCCCATTTCCAGGCTCAGTGGATGCGGACCTGAGCTCGGCCATCACAGCCAAATGCTGCAAGACAGACTCCAGATCCAAGGATGCGCAGCTCAGCCTCATGGTGAGCGGCACTATCCAGTTCCTGGGTAAAAAGTAAAATCTGGGCCAGCACCTGGTCGTGTCCTACATAGCACCTAGCGCCTGCTCACCTTGCAGGTGGCCCAGCCTGCTGAACTCGGAGAAAGGATTTAGGTCCGCCACTCAGTCCTCTGCCTTGGGCTCGGTGGGTGTGGCCCTGAGCTCCAGCCACCACAGCCAAACGCCGCAAGATAAAGACTCTATAACCAAGGCTGCGCAGCTGGCCCCTCATGGTGAGTGGCCTATGGATTTCCTGAGGGAAAAATAAAAGACTCAGCCAGAGCCTGGTCATGTCATACATAGCTCCTAGGGCCTGCTCACCTTGAAGGCTGCTGCGCCTCTGGGACTCAGATATAGGATTGAGGGCCTCCACTCAGTCCACAGCTCAGTACTCAAGGGTGCAGCCCTGAACTCCAGCCACAACAGACAAACGCCGCAAGACCAGACTCCAGATCCAAGGCTGCGCAGCATGGCCTCATGGTGAGCGGCCCTATGGAGTTCCTGGGGAAAAGTAAAAAGTTAGGCCAGCACCTGATCATTTCCTACATAGAACCTAGGGCCTGCTCGCAATGTAGTCGGCCACGCCTGCTTGACTCTAAGCAAGGATTGAGTGCCTCCACTCAGTCCCCAGCCTCCTGGCTCAGTGGGTGTGGCCCTGAGCTCAAGCCACCACAGCCAACCGCCGCAAGACAGAGACTCTAGATCCAACTCTGCACAGCTCGGCTTCAGAGTGAGCGGCCCTATGGAGTTTTTGGGGGAAAAGTAAAAGGCTCGTCAAGTACCTGGTCGGTGTCCTACATAGCTCCTAGGGCCTGCTCGCCATGCAGGCGGCCACGCCTGCTGGACTCTGAGCAAGGATTGATGGCCTCAACTGTTGCAGGACTCCTAAGGGCCACTGCATCTGCTCTGGATTGCCTCCCCCAAATCACTCCGTAGATAAGGGGGTAGTCTAAATGTGGCAGTTTATCTGACCATGTATGCTGTACTAGCTGGTATAAATATTCTCCCATGCTATCACAATCATCGTGGGACTAGCTAGATCTTACCAGCATATTAGCCTGGCCACGTAGGACACCTAAGTAATTAGACCAGAGAGAAATGCTGTTTGCTTCCAAGCAAACAAGCATGGCTCCCTGATATACTCAAAGGCAACTAAAATATAAAACTACAATGAAGTAGAGGAGGCTTGTGAAGGCTTGGAGAAATATTTAACTGGCATTGGTGTTGGTCAAGGTACAGAGACATGCCATCTCAGAAACCCCCTTCTCTACACTACAAAAGCATTCCTAAGCAGATTTCGGCTCAAAACATTAGCACAGTAAAGGCCCTAGGTGAGGTGCAGGGAGGGATTACCTAAGGGCATTGGACCCTCCCTGCTTTCCATAACAGTGGGAGGTAGGTCTGAGTTACAGGGATATAAACTAGCCAGTTCCCGCTCTCGCTTCCTTCTTCCTTGTGGGATCTTTCTCCTTGTGAGCGTTCATTCCCCTTGGAAGTTTTTACACGTGGTGGTTGCCATCTTGGCCTACACGTGGCTGGGGTTCTAGCCTGGAATCCTAAGCATCGGGTTTTTCCTTTTGCTGATTTGTATGCCTGAACCTGTGATAAGTAAAGCCTTTTAAAACTGCATCGGATTCCTGAGTTTTCATCCGTTCCTCGCCGGCTTCGGAGGTAGAAGGGAACCTCGCTTCCCGGCACTGTCAGGGACCCTGGCGGAGCGCCCGACACTCAACCTATTCCCTAGCCTCCGGGCTCAGTGGGTGTGGCCCTGAGCTCCAGCCACCACAGCCACCGCTGCAAGTCAGATTCCAGATCCAAGGCTGCGCAGCTCTGCCTCATGGTGAGCGGCACTATGGAGTTCCTGTGGAAAAAGTAAAAATTCTCGCCAGATCCTGGTTGTGTCCACATAGCTCCTAAAGCCTGCACGCCATGAAGGCGGCCACACCTGCTGGACTTGGAGCAAGAATTGAGGACCTCCCATCAGTCCCCAGTCTCCATGCTCAGTGGGTGTGGCCCTGAGCTCCAGCCACCACAGCCAACCGCTGCAAGACAAAGACTCCAGATCCAAGGCTGTGCAGCTCGGCCTCATGGTGAGTGGCCTATGGAGTGTATGGGGTAAAAGTAAAATGCTTGGCCAGTGCCTGGTCATGTCCTACATAGCTCTAGGGCCTGCTCACCATGCAGGCGGCCACACTTGCTGGACTTGGAGCAAGGATTGAGGGCCTCCACTCTGTACCCAGCATGCTGGCTCTTAGCTGTGGCCCTGAGCTTCAGTCACCAGTCTACCGCCCCGCAAATAAGAGACTCCAAATCCATAGCTCGCAGCTCAACCTCATGTTGAGAGGCCCTATAGAGTTCCTGGGGGAAAAGTAAAAAGACTCGACCAGCCCATGACCTAGTCTTACATAGCTCCTAGGACATGCTCACCATTCTGGCTGTTGCGCTTGCTGGACTTGGGGCAAAGATTGAGGGCCTCCTCATAGTTCCTTCCCTCGGGCTCAGTGTGTGTGGCCCTGAGCTCCAAACACCACATCCAACCGCTGTAAGACAAACACTCCAGATCCAAAGTTCCGCAGCTTCGGTCTCATGGTGAGTGGCATATGGAGTTCCTGGGGGGAGAGGTAAAAGTCTCAGCCAGTGCCTGGTCATGTCCTACATAAATCCTAGGGCCTGCTCGCCATGCAGCTGGCCGTGAGTGCTGGTTTCAGAGCAAGGATTGAGGGCCTTCACTCAGTCCCCTGCCTATGGGCTCAGGGGTGTGGCCCTAAGATCCAGCCACCACAGCCAAACGCCGCAAGACAGCGTCTCCAGATCCAAGGCTGCGCAGCTAGGAATCATGGTGAGCGGCCCTTTGGAGTTCCTGGGGGAAAAGTAAAAATCTCGACCAGCGCCTGGACATATCCTACATAGCTCCTAGGACATGCTCGACATGCAGGCAACCGCGCCTGCTGAATCTGAGCATGGATTAAGTGCTTCCTCTCAGTACCCAGATCTGGCTCAGTGGGTGTGGCCCTGAGCTCAAACATCACAGCCAATCGCTGCAAGACAGAGACTCCAGATGCACCTCTGCGCAGCTCAGCCTCATGGTGAGCGGCCCTATTGAGATCATGGAGCAAAAGTAAAAAGGCTCGGCCAGCACCTGGTCGTGTCCTACAGAGCTCCTAGTACCTGCTTGCCATGAGGCACCACGCCTACTGGATTAGAGGCAAGGATTGAGGGCCTCCACTCAGTCCCCTGACTCCGACTCAGTGGGTGTGGCCCTGAGCTCCAGCCACCACTGCAAAATGCCGCAAGACAAAGATTCCAGATTCAAGGCTGCACAGATCGGCCTAATGGTGAGCGGCCCTATGCAGTTCCTGGGGGGAAAAGTGAAAGGCTCGACCTGGGCCTGGTCATGTTCTACATAGCTCCTAGGGCCTGCTCGACAAGCAGACGGCTGCACCTCCTGTACTGCTGCAAGGATTGAGGGCCTCCACTGAGTCCCCAGCTCCGGCTCAGTGGATGCAGACCTGAACTCCAGCCGCCACAGACAAATGCCGCAAGACAGGGCCTCCTGATCCAAGGTTGTGCAGCTCGGCCTCATGGTGAGCAGCCCTATGGAGTTCCTGGGGGGGGGAAAGTAAAAGCTCGGCCAGCGCCTGGTCATTTCCTACATAGCACCTAGGGCCTGTTCACCATGCAGGTGGCCACGCCTGCTGGACTCTGAGCAAGGATTGAGGGCTTGCACTCAGTCCCTAGCCTCCGTGCTCAGTGGGTGTGGCCCTGAGCTCCAGCCACCACAGCCATCTGCCACAAGACAGAGACTCCAGATCCAAGGCTGCTCAGCTCGGCCTCATGGTGAGCAGCCCTATGGAGTTGTTGGGGGAGGCTCGGTCAGTGCCTGGTAGTGTCCTTCATAGCTTGAATGGCCTGCTCACCATGAAGGCACCCCTGCCTTCTGGACCGGAGCAAGGATTGATGGCCTCTATTCAATCCCCAGCCTCCTTGCTCAGGGGATGTGATCCTGAGCTCCTGCCACCACAGCCAAACGCCGCAAAAACAGAGACTCCAGATCTAAGGCTGTGCAGTTCGGCCTCATGGTGAGCAGCCCTATTGAGTTCCAGGGGGAAAGTAAACGGCTCGGCCACAGCCTATCGTGTCCTACATAGCTCCTAGGACCTGCACGCCATGCAGGTGGCCATGCCTGCTGGACTCGGAGCAAGGATTGAGGGCCTCCACTCAGTCTCCAGCCTCCGGGCTCAGTGGGTGTGGCCCTGAGCTCCAGCCACTACAGCCAACCGCTGCAAGACAGAGACTCTAGATCCAAGGCTCCGCAGCTTGGCCTCATGGTGAGCGGCCCTATGGAGTTCCTGGGGAAAAGTAAAACTCTCGACCAGCGCATGGTCATGTCCAACATATCTCATAGGACCTGCTCACCATGCAGGCGGCTGCACCTGCTGTTCTGGAGCAAGGATTGAGGGCCTCCACTGAGATCCCCAGCTCTGGACTCAGTGGATGCAGACCTGAGCTCCAGCCACCACAGCCAAAGGCCGCAAGACAGAGACTCCAGATCCAACACTGCGCAACTTGGCCTCAAGGTGAGCGGCTCTATGGAGTATGTGGGGGGAAAATTAATAGGCTCGGCCAGCACTTGGTCGTTTTCTACATACCTACGAGGGCCTGCTCGCCATGCAGTCAGCCATGCCTGATGGACTCGGAGCAAGGATTGGGGGGCCTCCACTCAGTCCCCAGCCTCTGATCTCAGGGCGTGTGGCCTGGATCTCCAGCCACCACAACCAACCGCCGCAAGACAGAGACTCCAGATCCAAGGCTGCACAGTTCAGCCTCATGGTGAATGGCACTATGGAGTTCTGGGGAAAAGTAAAAGGCTCGGCCAGTGCCTGGTCGTGTCCTACATAGTTACCAGGGCCTGCTCACCTTGAAGGCGGCTGCGCCTCCAGGATTCAGAGCAAGGATTGATGGCCTCCACTCAGTGCCCAGCTCAGGGTTGAGTGGTTGTGGCCCTGAGCTCTAACCACCACAGACAGATGCCACAAGAATGAGACTCCAGCCCAAGGCTGCGCAGCTTGGCCTCATGGTGAGTGGCCCTTTGGAGTTCCTGGGGAAAAGTAAAAGGCTCGGCCAGCGTCTGGTCGTTTCCTACATAGCACCTAAGGCCTGGCGCCATGCAGGCAACTGCGCCTGCTGGACTCCGAGCAAGGATTGAGTGCCTCCACTCAGTCCCCGCTCCGGGCTCAGTGGGTGTGGCCCTGAGTTCCAGCCACCACAGCCAACTGCGGCAAGTCAGAGACTCCAGATCCAAGGCTGCGTAGCTCAGCCTCAGGGTGAGCGGCCCTATGGAGTTCGTGGTGGAAAAGTAAAAGGCTCGGCCAGCACCTGGTCGTGTCCTACATAGCTCCTAGGGCCTGTTAGCCATGCAGGCAGCCACTCCTCCAGGACTCGGAGCCATGTTCAGGGCATCCATTCAATCCCCATCATCCAGACTCAGTAGGTCAAGTCCTGAGCTCCAACCACCGCAAGACAGATATGCCAGATCCATGTCTGCAAAGTGTGGCCTCATGGTGAGCAGCCCTATGGAGTTCCTGGGGGAAAAGTAAAAGGCTTGGCCAGCGTCTGGTCATGTCCTACATAGCTCTTAGGAACTGCTCGTCATGCAGGCTGCCGCGCCTGCTGGACTCTGAGCAAGGATTAGCGGCCTCCACATAGTCCCTAGCCTCCAGGCTCAGTGGGTATGACCCTAAACTCCAGCCACCACAGCCACCAACACAAGACAGAGAGTCCAGATCCAAGGATACGCAATTAGACCTCATGTGGAGGGTCCCTATGGAGTTTCTGGGGAAAAGCAAAAGGATCGGCCAGCGCCTTGTCATGTCCTACGTGGCTCTTAGGGCCTGCTCACCATGCAGGACACCGCGCCTGCTGGAATGGGGAGCAAGGATTGAAGGCCTACACTCAGCCCCCATCTCCGGGCTAGTGGGTGCGGCCCTGATCTCCAGCCACCACAGCCAACCGCTGCAAGAAAGAGACTCCAGATCCAAGGCTGCACAGATTTGCCTCATGGTGAGCAGCCCTATGGAGTTTCTGGGGGGGGGGAAAGTTAAAGGCTCTGCCAGCGCCTGGTCGTTTCCTACATAGCACCTAGGGGCCTGCTCGCCATGCAGGCGGCTGCGCCTGCTTGACACTGAGCAAGGATTGAGTGCCTCCACTCAGTTCCAAGCTTCTGGGCTCAAGCCACCACAGCCCCACCTCAAGACAGAGACACCAGCTCCAACTCTGCGAGCTCAGCCTCATGGTGAGCGGCCATATGGAGTTCGTGAGGAAAAAGTAAAAGCTAGGCCAGCACCTGGTCGTTTCCCACATAGCTCCTAGGGCCTGCTCGATGCAGGCAGCCGCCCCTGCTGTAACTGGAGCAAGGATTGGGGGGCCTCCACTCAGTCCCCAGCCTCCGGGCTCAGGGGGTGTGGCCCTGAGCTCCAGCCACCACAGCCAACTGCCGCAAGACAAACACTCCAGATCCAAGGCTGCACAGCTCGGCTTCATGGTGAGCGGCCCTCTGGAGTTCCTGGGGAAAAATAAAAGGTTCAGCCAGTGCCTGGTTGTGTCCTACATAGCTCCTAGAGCCTGCTCGCCATGCAGGCGGCTGCGCCTACTGGACTCGGAGCAAGGATTGAGGGCCACTACTCAGTCCCCAGCCTCTGGGCTCAGTGGGTGTGACCTGAGCCCAGCCACCACAGACAACAGCTGCAAGACACAGACTCCAGATCCAAGGCTGTGCAGCTTGCCCTCATGGTGAGAAGCCCTATGGAGTTTTTTGGGGAAAATTAAAAGGCTTGGCCAGCGCTTGGTTGTGTCCTACATAGCTCCTAGGGCCAGTTCACCATGAAGGCATCTGCGCCTGCTGGACTCGGAGCAAGGATAGAGGGCCTCCTATCAGTCCCCAGCCTCCGGACTCAGTGGGTTTGGCCCTGAGCTCCTGCCAACATAGCCAACTGCCGCAAGACAGAGACTCCAGATCCAAGGCTGCGTAGCTTGGCCTCGTGGTGAGCAGCCCTATGGAGTTCCTGGCTAAAAGCTCAACCAGCACCTGGTCGTGACCTACATTGCTCCTAGGACCTGATCGCCTTGCAGGCAGCCGTGCCTGTTGGACTCCAAGCAAGGATTGATGGCCTCCATAGTCCCCAGCCTCCGGGCACAGTGGTTGTGGCCGTGAGCTACAGCAACCACAGTCAACACAGACTAGATCCAAAGCTGAACAGCTCGTCCTTGTGGTGAGCCGCCCTATGGAGTTCCTGGGGGAAAAGTAAATGGCTCTGCCTTCACCTGATCCTATCCTACATAGCTCCTAGGACCTGCTTGCCATGTAGTCGGCTGTGCCTGCTGGACTCTGAAGAAGGATTGATGGCCTCAACCTAGTCCCTAGCCTCCGGGCTCAGTGGGTGTGGCCTTGAGCTCCAGCCACCACAGCCACCGCCACAAGACAGACTCCAGATCCAAGGCTGCTCAACTCCGCCTCATGGTGAGAGGCACTATGGAGTTCCTGGGGAAAAAGTAAAATTCTCGCCAGAGCCTGGTCGTGTCCTACATAGTTCCTAGTGCCTGCTTGCAATGAAGCAGGCTGCACCTGCTGGACTCGAATCAAGGATTGAGGGCCTCTACTCAGTTATCTGCCTCTGGGCTCTTGGGTGTGGCCCTGAGCTACAGCCACCACAGTCAACCACCACAAGACAGAGAATCCACATCCAAGACTGCACAGCTCGGCCTCATGGTGAGCAGCCCTATGGAGTAAGTGCTGGAAAACTAAAAGGCTCGGCCAACGCCTGGTCATGTCCTACATAGCTCCTAAGGCCTGCTCGCCATCAGAGGGCCACGCCTATTGGACTCGGAGCAAGGATTGATGGCCGCCACTCAATTCACAGCCTCCGGCCTCAGTGGGTTTGGCCCTGAGCTCTAGCCACCACAGCCAACTGCCAAAAGACAAACTTTAGATCCAAGGCTGCACGGCTTGGCCTCATGATGAGCAGACCTATGGAGTTCCTGGGGAAAAGTAAAAGGCTCGGCCAGTGCCTGGTTGTTTCCTACTTAGCACCTAGGTTCTGCTCACCAAGCAGGCGGCTGTGCCTGCTGGACTCGGAGCAAGGATTGAGGGCATCCACTCAGTTCCCAGCTTCAGGGCTCAGTGGGTGTGGCCCAGCTCCAGCCACCACAGCCAATCGTGCAAGACAGAGACTCCAGATACATGGCCGCAGCTCGGCCTCATGGTGAGCGGAACTATGGAGTTCTGGGGGAAAAGTAAAAGGCTCAGCCAGCACCAGGTCATGTTGTACATGGACCTAGGGCCTGCTCGCCATGCAGGTGGTTGCACCTGCTGGACTAGGAGCAAGTATTGAGGGCCTCCACTCAGTCCCCTTCCTTGGGCTCTGTGGGTGTTGCCCTGAGCTCCAGTCACCACAACCAACCACCGCAAGACAGAGACTCTAGATCCAAGTGTGCGCAGATGGGCTCCTGGTGAGCGGCCATATGGAGTTCCTGGAGGGAAAAGTAAAAGGTTCAGCAAGAGCCTGGTCGTGTCCTCCATTGCTCCTAGGGCCTGCTCGCCATGCAGGCGGCCTGCCTGCTGGTCTCAAAGCAAGGATTGAGGGCCTCCACTCTGTCCCCATATTCTGGCTCTTAGGTGTGGCCTGGAGTTCCAACTACCACAGCCAACCACCGCAAGACAGAGACTCCAGATCCAAGGCTGCACTGCTCGGCCTCATGGTGAGCAACCCTATGGAGTTCCTGGGGGGAAAGTAAAAGACTCGGCCAGCCCCTGATCATGTCCTACAAGGTCCTAGGACCTGCTCGCATGCTGGCGGCGCGCCTGCTGGACTCAGAGCAAGGATTGAGGGCCTCCGCATAGTACCTAACCGGGCTCAGTGGATGCGGACCTGAGCTCCAGCCACAACAGCCAAAAACCGCAAGACAGAGTCTTCAGATCCAAGGTTGCGCAGCTCTGCTTCATGGTGAGCGGCCCTATGGAGTTCGTGGGGGGGGAAAATAAAAAGCTCGGCCAGGACCTGTTCATTTCCCACATATCTCCTAAGGCCTGCTCACCATGCAGGCATTGGGGCTGCTGGATTCGGAGCCTGGATCAGAGGCCTCGACTCAGTCCTAGCCTCCAGACTCTGTGCGTATGGCCCTGAGCTCCAGGCACCACAGCCAAATGCTGCAAGACAGAGACTCCAGATTCAAGGCTGCGCAGCTCTGCCTCATGGTGAACGGTCCTATTGAGTTTCTGGGGGAAAAGTAAAATGCTCGGCCAGCACGTGGTAGTGTCCTACATCGCTCCTAGGGCCTGCTGCATTGCTGGTGGCCTGGCCTGCTGAGCTCGGAGCAAGGATTGAGGTCTGCCACTCAGTCCCCTGCCTGGTCTCTGTGGGTGTGGCCCTGAGCTCAGCCACCACAGCTAACCACCACAAAACAGACTCCAGATCCAAGGCTGCACAGCTGGGCCTCATGGTGAGTGGCCCTATGGAGCTCCTGGGGGAAAAGCAAAAGGCATGGCCATATCCTTTCCGTGTCCTACATAGCTCCTAGGACCGGCTCAAGATGCATACGGCCACAATTCCAGGTCTTGGAGCCAGGATTGAGGGCATCCACTCAGTCCCCTGCCTCCAGGCTCGGTGGGTGTGGCCCTGAGCTCCAGCCAACACAGCCATCCACCGCAAGACAGACTCTAGATCCAAGGCTGCCTAGCTCAGCCTCAGTGTGAGCGGCCCTATGGAGTTTGTGGGTTAAAAGTAAAAGGCTCTAGAACTGAGCATTAAATACAGGCAAAAAGATACACATGACAACCCTTTAATGTATGTTCTATGATCCATAGTCTGGAGGGAAAGGAAAAGAGAAAGAGAGAAATGGAAAGAAATAAAGAGCCTGCCATGGGGGAGGGGGAGGGAACCGGGGACGTTGGTGGTGGGAGATGGGCAGTGGTGGCGGGATGGGTGCTGGAACACTGTATGACCAAAACCCAAATATGAACTTTTTAATTGTATATCTTTGTAATTGTAAAAATAAAAAAATTTTAAAAAAAGAAAGTAAAAGGCTCGGCCAGCACCTGGTTGTGCCCTACATAGCTCCTAGGACCTGCTCGCTATGCAGGTGGCTGCGCTGCTGGACTCGAGCAAGGATTGAGGGCCTTCACTCAATCCCTGCCTCAGGCTCTGTGGGTGTGGACTTAGCTCCAGTCACCACAGTCAACGTCCTCAATAGATGCAAGGCTGCGCATCTGGGCCTCGTGGTGATCGGACCTATGGAGTTCCCGGGAAAGATAAAAGGCTCGGCCAGGGCCTGGTCATTTCCTACATAGCTCCTAGGGCCTGCTCGCCATGCAGACTGCCACGCTAGATGGACTCAGAGCAAGGATTTAGGGCTGCTACTCAATTCCCAGCCTTTGGACACAGTGGGTTTGGCCCTGAGCTCCAGCCACCACAGCCAACCGCTGCAAGACAGACACTCCAGATCCGAGGCTGCACGGCTCAGCCTCATGGTGAGCGAACCTATGGAGTTCCTGGGGGAAAAGTAAAAGGCTTGGCCAGCGCCTAATCTTTTCCTACATAGCACCTAGGGCCTGCTCGCCATGCAGGCGACCACGCCTGCAGGACTCTAAGCAAGGATTGAGTGCTTCCACTCAGTCCCCAGCCTCCAGGCTCAGTGGGTGTGGCCATGACCTCCATCCACCACAGCCAACCGTGCAAGACAGAAACTAAAGTTCTTAGGCTTCGCAGCTCAGCCTCATGGTGAGCGACCCTATGGAGTTCCTGGGGGGAAAAGTAAAAGGCTCGGCCAGCACCTTGTCGTGTCCTCCATAGCCCTAGGGCCTGCTCGCCATGCAGGCGGCCGCGCCTGCTGGACTGAAGCAAGGATTGAGGGCCTCCACTCCGTCCCCAGCTCCGGGCTCAGTGGGTGTGGACCTGAGCTCCAGCCACCACAAACGCTTTAAGACCGAGACTCCAGATCCAAGGCTGCACAGCTAGGCCTCATGGTGAGCAGCCCTATGGAGTTCCTGGGGGAAAAGTAAAAGGCTCAGCCAGCGCCTGGCCATTTCCTACATAGAACCTAGGGCCTTCTTGCCACGTAGGTGGCCGCACCTGCCTGACTCTGAGCAAGGATTGAGTGCCTCCACTCAGTCCTCAGTCTCCGGGCTCAGTGGGTGTGGCCCTGAGCTCAATCCACCACAGCCACAAGACACTGCAAGACACCGCAAGACAGACTCCAGATCCAAGGATGCGCAGCTCGGCCTCATGGTGAGCGGCCCTATGGAGTTCCTGGGGGAAAAGTAAAAGGCTCGTCCAGCACCTGGTCGTGTCCTACATAGCTCCTAGGGCCTGTTAGCCATGCAGGCTGCCGTGCCTCCAGGACTCGGAGCAAGGATTGAGGGTCTCCACATAGTCCCTAGCCAACAGGCTCATTGGGTATGGCCCTAGGCTCCAGCAACCACAGCCAACCGCCAAAGACAGAGACTCCAGATCCAAGGATAAACAGCTAGGCCTCATTTGGAGAGTCCCAATGGAGTTCCTGGGGAAATGTAACCCTGGCCTCCAGTAACAAGCCCCGGTCGCCCAGCCCGAGCCCCAGCCGCCTAACCCGAGCCCTGGCCACCTTGCCCGAGCCCTGAGCGCACAGGGGCGAGGTCCAGCCGCCCAGACCGAGCCCCAACTGCCCAGCCCAAGCCCCAGCCACCAAGGCCGAGCCCCAGCCGACCGCCCAAGTCCGAAGCTGCCCTGCCCGCCCGGTCCGAACCCTTGCCATCAGGAACTGTAACTGGCCGCCCGGCCTGAACCTATCCGCCTGGCCCGAACCCCAGCCGCCCGCCCCAATCCCAGCTGCCCAGACCGAGCCCTGGCCACCCCACCCGAGCCCCTGTCCTCAGGACCGATTACTGGCCGCCCGGCCTGAAACTGTCCCCCGCCCCGGGCCCGAGACCCGGCCGCCTGGCCTGAGCCCTGGCCACCGGGCCTGGGACTCAGCCAACCAGCTAGAGACATGGCCCTCCAAGCCCTAACCCCGATCCCCAGCCCGAGCACCAGCTGCCTGCCATAGCCCTAGCTGCCCAGACCGAGCCCCAGCCACTGGGCTGAGCCGCTGCTGTCAGGACCAATCACCAGCCACCCGGCCAGAACCGGTCCGCCTGGCCTGAGCCACGGCCGCCCGTCCCAAGCCCCGGCCATAGGGCCTGTGCCAGGGCCGCCTGGCCAGAGACCCGGCCCTATGCCCCTAACCCCAGGCCTTCCAGCCCGAGCCCCAGCTGCCCAGCCTAAGCTCTGGCACCCTGTTCAGATCCCGGCCACCCAGCCCAAGCCCTGGTGGCCCGGCCTGAGCCCCGGCCACTTAGGGAGAGGTTTATTGCCTGGACCCAGCCCCAGCATCCCGGTCCTACCCCTGGATACGTGGCATGAGACCCGGCTGCCGGGCCTGGGCCCCGACTGCCTGGCCGGGCCCGGGCCCTGGCACTCCGCCCTGACCCAGGCCTTCCGTCCCGAGCCCCAGCCGCCAGGCCCGGTCAACGGCATCCTGTCCTGAATCCGGCCACCCAGCCTGAGCTGGTCTACAGGCCCGAGCCCTCGTTGCCCAGTCTGAGCCCCGGCCGCACAAGGCGAGACACAGCCACGCAGTCCAAGCCCCAGCCACTTAGCCGAAGTCCCAACCACCCAGGGATGAGCCACAGCTGCCCAGCCCGAGCCCGGCCGCCCAGCCCAAGCCCTGGATTCCCGGCCCTATCCCAGGCCTTCTGTCCTGAGCGCCGGTCACCCAGCCCAAGCCCTGGTCACCCGGCCCGTGCCCTGGCCACCCAGCCTGAGCCCCAGACGCACGCCCTAGCCCTAGCTTCCCAGCCCTAGCCCAGGATGCCCAGCCAGAGGACCGTTCACCGGCTGCCCGGCCTGAGCCTGGACGCCCGGCCCAAGCCCCAGCCGCCAGGCCCAAGCACTGTCACCCAGTCAAGCCCGGCCTCACAAGGCGAGGCCCAGCCGCCCAGTCCAAGCCCCAGCCGCCTAGCTGAAGCCTCAGCCGCCCAGCCTGAGCCCCAGCTGCCCAGCCCGAGCCCGGCCGCCTGGCCTGAGCCCTGGACGCCCAGCCCAAGCACCGGCTTCACAGGGCGAGGTCTCCAGCTGCCCAGACCGAGCCCCAGCCGCCCAGCCCAAGCCCCAGCCAGCCGACCCAGTCCCAGCTGCACAGCCCGAGCCCCAGCCGCCCAGCCAGCGGCCCTGCCATCAGGATCGATCACCGACCGCCTGGCCTGAACCAATCCGCCCGGCCCGAAATCCGTCTACCCGGCCCAAACCCCGGCCTCATGGTGAATGGCCCTATGTGTCTTATATAGTTCCAAGAACTTCCTCACCATGCAGGCTGTTGCTCCAACTGGACTTGGAGCAAGGATTGAGGGGCCTCCACTCAGTCCCCAGCCTCCAGGATTAGGAGGTGTGGCCTGGAGCTCCAGCCACCACAAGACAGAGACTCCAGATCCAAGGCTGCACAGCTTGGCCTCATGGTGAGTGGCCCTATGGAGTTCCTGGGAAAAGTAAAAGGCTCAGCCAGCGCCTGGTCGTGTCCTACATAGCCCCTAGGGCCTGCTCACCTTGAAGGCGGCTGCACCTCCAGGTCTCAGAGCAAGGATTGAAGGCCTCGACTCAGTCCCCAGCTCAGGGCTCGGTGGGTGCGGCCCTCAGCTCCAGCCACCACAGACAAACGCCGCAAGACGGAGACTCCAGATCAAAGGCTGAGCAGCTTGGCCTCATGGTGAGTGGCCCTATGGAGTTCCTGGGGGAAAAGTAAAAGGCTCAGCCAGTACCTGGTCGTTTCCTACATAGAACCTAGAGCCTGCTCGCCATGCAGTCGGCCGTGCCTGCTCGATGCAGAGCAAGGATTGAGGGTCTCCACTCAGTCCCCAGCCTCCTGGCTCAGTGAGTGTGGCCCTGAACTTAAGCCACAAAGGTCAACCACCGCAAGACAGAGACTCCAGATCCAACTCTGTGCAGTTCCCTGCCTTGGGCCCTATGGGTGTGGACGTAGCTCCAGTCACCACAGTCAATGACCTCAAGACAGAGACTCTAGATCCAAGGCTGTGCAGCTGGGCCTCTGGTGAGTGGCCCTATGGAGTTCCTTGGGGAAAAGTAAAAGGCTCGGCCAGAGCCTGGTTGTGTCCTACATAGCTCCTAGGGCCTATTCGCCATGCAGGCCGCCCACCTGCTGGACTCAAAGCAAGGATTGAGGGCCTCCACTCAGTCACCAGCACCTGGGCTCAGTCGGTATGGCCAGGAGCCCAGCCACCACAGCCAACAGCCACAAGAGATAGACTCCAGATCCAAGGCTGCAGAGCTCGGCCTCATGGTTAGCGGCAATATGAAGTTCATGGGGAACAGTAAAATGCTTGGCCAGCATTTGGTCGTGTCCTACATAGCTCCTAGGGCCTACTCGGCATGAAGGCGGTTGTGCCTGCGGACTCGGAGAAAGGATTGAGGGCCTCCCATCAGTCCTCAGCCTCCGGGCTCAGTGGTTTTGCCCTGTCACCAGCCACCATAGCCAACCGGCGTGAGACAGAGACTCCAAATCCATGGCTGCGCAGCTCGGCCTCATGGTGAGCGGCCTATGGAGTTCCTGGGGAAAAGTAAAACTCTCAACCAGCACCTGTTCGTTTCCTACATAGCTCCTAGGACCTGCTTGCCATGCAGGCGGCTGCGCAACTGGACTCGGAGTAAGGATGAGGGCCGCCACTCAGTCCCCAGCCACCAGGCTCAGTGGGTTTGGCAATGAGCTCCAGCCACCACAGACAACTGCCACAAAACAGAGACTCCACATCAAGCCTGCGCAGCTCGGCCTCATGGTGAGCGGCCCTATGTAGTTCCAGGGGGAAAAGGAAATGGTCTGGCCAGCGCCTAGTTGTGTCCTACATAGCCCCTAGGACCTACTTGCCATGCAGGCAGACACGCTTGCTGGAAACAGAGCAAGTACTGAGTGCCTCCACTCAGTCCCCAGCCTCCGGGCTCAGTGAGTGTGGCCCTGAGCTTTAGCCACCACAAGCAACTTCTGTAAGACAGAGACTCCAGATCCAAGGCTGCTCAGCTGGGCCTCATGGTGAGAGGCACTAAGGAGTTCCTGTGGGAAAAGTAAAAGGCTCGGTCAGCGCCTGGTAGTGTCCTTCAAAACTTCGAAGGGCCTGCTCGCCATACAGGCGGCAGCGCCTGCTGGACCAGAGCAAGGATTGAGGGCCTCCATTCAGTCCCCAGCCTCCCGGCTCAGTGGATTGGACCTGGCTCAAGCCACCACAGCCAAACGCCGCAAGACAGAGACTCCAGATCCAAGGCTCTGGAGCTCGGCCTCGTGGTCAGCGGCACTATGGAGTTCGTGGGGGGGAAAGTAAAAAGCCGCCCAGCACCTGGTCTTTTCCTACATAGCTTCTAGGGCCTGCTCGCCATGCAGACGGCCGCTCCTGCTGGACTCGGAGCAAGGATTGAGTGCCTCCACTCAGTCCCCAGCCTCAGGGCTCAGTGGCTGTGGCCCTGAACTCAAGCCACCACAGGCAACCTCCGTAAGACAGAGACTACAGACCCAACTCTGCGCAGCTCGGCCTCAAGGTGAGCGGCCCTATGCAGTTTGTGGGGAACAGTAAAAGGCTCGGCCAGCACCTGGTCATGTCCTACATAGCTCCTAGGGCGTGCTCGCCATGCAGGCGGCCATGCCTGCTGGACTCAGCGCAAGGATTGAGGGCCTCCACTCAGTCTCCTGCCTAGGCCTCTGGGGGGGTGTGGTCGTAGCTCCAGTCACCACAGTCAACGACCTCAGACAGAGACTCCAGATCCAAGGCTGCGCAGCAGGGCCTCATGGTTAGCAGCCCTATGGAGTTCCTGGGGGAAAAGTAAAAGACTCGGCCAACTCCTGATCGTGTCCTACACAGTTCCTAGGGCCTGTTTGCCATGCAGGCGGCCCAACTGCTGGACTCGAAGCAAGGATTGAGGGCCGCCACTCAGTCCCCAGCCACCAGGCTCTTAGGTGTGGCCCAGAGCTCCAGCCACCACAGCCAACCGCCGCAAGACAGAGTCTCCAGATCCAAGGCTGCGCAGCTCAGCCTCATGGTTGGCGGCCCTATGGAGTTCCTGGGGGGTAAAGTAAAAGGCGTGGCCAGCGACTGGTCGTGTCCTACATAGCTCCTAGGACCTGCTCGCCATGCAGGCAGTGGCACCTTCTGGACTCGGAGCAAGGATTGAGGGCCTCTACTAAGTCCCCAGGATCCAGGCTCAGTGGGTGTGGCCCTGAGCTCCGTCCACCACAGCCAACCGCCGCTGGACAGACTCCAGATCCAAGGCTGCGGCTCGGCCTCATGGTGAGGGGCCCTATGGAGTTCCTGAGGGAAAAGTAAAAGGCTCTGTCATGCCTGCTCGTGTCCTACATACCTCCTAGGGCCTGCTTGCCATGAAGGCAGCCTGGCCTGCTGGATTCGAGCAAGGATTGAGGGCCACCACTCAGTCCCCAACCTCCGGGCTCAGTGGGTGTGGTCCTGAGCTCCAGCAACCACAGCCAACCACCACAAAACAGAGACCCCAGATCCATGTCTGCGCAGTGTGGCCTCATGGTGAATGTCCCTATGGAGTTCAGGGGAAAAGTAAAAGGCTCAGCCAGCACCTTGTCGTGTCATACATAGCTCCTAGGGTCTGCTCTCCATGCAGGCGGCTGTGCCTGCTGGAATCGGAGCAAGGATTAAGGGCCTTCACATAGTCCCTAGCCACCAGGTTCAGTGGGTGTGGCCCTAAGCTCCAGCAACCACAGCCACCCGCCAAAGACAGATACTCAAGATCCAAGGCTACGCACCTAGGCCTCATGTGGAGCGTCCCTATGGAGTCCCTGGGGGAGAAGTAAAAGGCTCGGTCAACGCCTGGTCATGTCCTACATAGCTCCTAGGACCTGCTCACCATGCAGGCGGCCGCCTGCTGGACTCGGTGCAAGGATTGAGTGCCTCCACTCAGTCCCCAACCTCCAGGCTCAGTGGGTGTGGCCCTTTGCTCAAGCCACTACAGCTAATCACCACAAGACAGAGACTCCTGATCTAACTCTGTGCAGCTCAGCCTCACGGTGATGGGCCCTATGGAATTCGTGGGGGGAAAAGTTAAAAGCTGGCCAGCCCCTGGTGGTGTCAAACATAGCTCCCAAGGCCTATTAGCCATGCAGGCAGCCACACCTTCTGGACTTGGAGCAAGGATTGAGGGCATTCACTCAGTCCCCAGCCTCCGGGCTCAGTGGGTGTGGCCCTGAGCTCCAGCCACTACAGCCAACCACCGCAAGACAGAGACTCCAGATCCATGGCTTCACAGCTCGGCCTAATGGTGAGTGGCCCTATGGAGTTCCTGCGGGAAAAGAAAAAGTCTCGGCCAGCACCTCGCCGTGTCCTACATAGCTCCTAGGGCCTGCTCATCATGCAGGTGGCCATGCCTGCTGGACTAGGAGCAAGGATTGATGCCTCACTCAGTCCCCTGCCTTGGTATCTGTGGGTGTGGCCCTGAGCTCCAGTCACCAAAGCCAACCGTCTCAAGACAGAGTCTCCAGATCCAAGGCTGCGCAGCTCGGCCTCATGGTTGGCGGCCCTATGGAGTTCCTGGGGATAAAGTAAAGGCTTGGCCAGCGACTGGCCGTGTCCTACATAGCTCCTAGGACCTGTTCACCATGCTGGCGGCCGCACCTGCTGGACTCGGAGCAAGGAGGTAAGCCCTGAGCATCACTGGTGACCCAAAACAAAACAAAGACATTTGCACTCTTGTTCACTGTAGCACTATTCATGATAGCCAATGTCTGGAAACACCCCAAGTGTCCAAGTACAGGTGACCACAGTACATATACACAATGGAATACTCCTGGACTTTACGAAAATATGAAATCATGTCATGTGTAGCACATGATTGTGTGAGAGGCATATTATCATGAGTGAAATGGGTCAGAAGGAGAGGAACAGACAAGAATGGAGTTTATCATATGCGGCATAAAGAAACATGGTAGGGGAATAACAAAATTCAAAGGCAACAGAAACTGAGCACTGGATTCAGTAGGAAGCTTCCTACAGAGGTAGCCATGGTAGGGCGTGTAGGGACAGCGGGGAAGGTGGAAACGAAGTGGGCTCAGGTGGAGGCTGTGATGCTGTAGTGTTTCATGAGAGAACCCCCACCATTAGCTGTCAGAAAATCACAGTGCCTAAAACTTACAATAAAATAAATAAATTGAGGTCAATTAGAGCAACATCTGTGACACGTGATCAATTACCCAAACATAGCCATGTGGGTCACAGAGGAGAGACGAGAAGGGGAAGTCATAATAGTTAAACTATTTGGATGAGAACATTCCAACTTGGCTTTCTGCGAATCTGAAAACTTAATTCCAAATGGAACAAACTAAAGGTATCCATCCCTAATCACACATTTTTATAGAAATAAAGGCAAACTAATTTATCACAAACAGATCTGTTCTTAAATACTGAAGTGAGTTTTTAGGCTGAATTGAAAGGGCCTGCACAATAGCCCAAATTCAGTAAAAACAAGAGCCCTGCTTCGAAAAGCAAACAAAAAACAACTAAATGAACCATTGTGAAGTGCATTGCAAAAGAAAAAAAGGAAAAATAAAAATAAATAGGGTCGGAGGTACAGCATGCGGCCCACCTGGGATTGATCCCTGGCATCCCATATGCTCCCCTGAGCACTGCCAGGAATGATTTCTGAATGCAGAGCTAGGAGTAACCCCTAAGCAGTGCTGGGTTTGATCCAAAAAGCCAAAAAGAAAAAGAAAAAAAAAGAAAAAGAAATAAACCGTAACAAAAATAAAATGAATAAAATATAACAAAATTAATTTGTTTAAAACTCTTCCTCTTAATTCAATAGTATACTGAAATGAAATTTAAATGGGTGATAGAAGATATTCATTTAATAAAAAAAAATCAATAATAGAGGAAAAAGAAAGTAAAACATAACACAAAGAGAAAAATGGCATAAATCCTACCTGATAGGTAATTATATATGATACATTTACTAAATTAGATAAAGACTGGGCCCTCTTGGGTGAACCCAGAGCCACGGCACAGCCTGGTAAGCTACCTGTGGTGTATTTGATATGCCAAAAACAGTAACAATATGGACCTCATTCCCAACAAATGGAGATGTTACTGGTGTCTGCTGAAGCAAATCGTTGAACAACAGGAAGACAAGTGACAAGTAACAAGTGACATTGACTAAATGTAAATGTATTAAATACTCTAATATAAAAATAGAAATGACAGAATAGAATTTTGCTTTGCTCTTTGGGGGAGGCAGATAATGGGCTGATTTGGGGCCACACCTGGCAGTATTTGGCGTTATGTCCATCTCTGTGCATGGGGGTTACGCCTGGAGACACATAGGGGGCCATGCAGTGAATAGCATTGAACTGGGGCCAGTGATGCAAGACAAGCACCTTAGCCTGTTAACCCCTGTACTCTCTCTCAGGGCCAAAATCTTTTTTGTTTTTTGTACTATAACTAGCAAGACTGTCTATAAGTGATGTACTTTATATTTAAGGACCTAAAAAACTCGGAAGTAAATGTATAGAAATAAATTAACCTAGCAACAATATATTTTTTTTTTGGTTTTTTTTTTGGTCACACCGGTGATGCTCAGGGGTTATTCCTGGCTCTTCGCACAGGAATTACACCTGGCGGTGCTCGGGGACCATATGGGATGCCGGGATAGAACAGCTAGCATTTGTGCCGCTTGGCTAATGTTTGTGTTATTAGAACGATATCATCAGCGAAGCGGAGGTGGTGTAGTTGCCGACCATCTATCTTCACTCCCATTCTTCCCATTCTAATTGTTGCATGATGTTCTTGAGGGTGGCGCTGAAGAGTTTTGGTGAAATGGTATCACCCTTTCACCAAACTGTGTCGAACTGCCACAGACCGGCTCTATAGGAGATCACCAGGCTGAGGGGGAATGGCTGAGGTTCACAGGAGAAGCAGGTACGGCGATGACAGACAGACTCCAACACGAGAGGTTGAATACTGCTGCAATTTATCGAGGGCAAAGCTTCTCTTTTTATGCTTAACAAATGCACAGGTGCAAGATTACACCAGTTACTTTCTAGCAAAGGAGGCATTTTCAACATCAAAAGGAGTTTATAGTGTTCACCACATATGACCACCTTTTGCCTGCACCTGTTTTTCTGACGTCTTTTGTTTTTACATTTTTCCATATTTGCCTCAAGTAAGGTACATAATTTCTTTAATCTTGATTTCCATAGAATCACTTACTAGCTCTATGCACATATCATAGATTAACTTAACCTACTCCTAAATAGAAACTTCTATGCAGAATTTATTATTGTAAGATTGTTAAGATTATGTACTAGAAAGTGTTGACTTTAACCGGCCCAATTCTTTCCACACAGGAGGTCTTAGGAGGCTAAATGTCACTGCATTCCCGTCAACAGTGGGTAGCCAGAGGCCTCGACCCATAGGTCACAAATCCTCCCTTCCCACTAATGATGGAAGGCAAAGGCCCAAGGCCCACGAACCTTTCCTTAACAAGGACCTGAGACCAGCTCAGGCCTTGGCAGCCAGGTGCTGCGCGGGGGCGACACTGTTGCCGGCGTGGCATCGAACCCCTCTTTTGACATTAATGATCACTTCTTTGTAGAATGGTGAGATCCTGGTGGTGAATCCGAAATACAGCTCACGAAGGATCTTGATGTATTGGGTTTGAACACCCTGTTTGGCTAGGGCTTCAATGACCGCTTCAGTCTCCACAGAATCAAAGGCTTTCTGTAAATCAATGAACGTGAGACAGAGCGGCATCTTGTACTCCCTACAAACCTCAATGAGCTTGGTTACTGTGTGGATATGGTCGATTGTGCTGAATCCTTTCCGGAAGCCAGCTTGCTCGCATGGTTGTCCTTCATCTAGTGTTCTGCTAATCCTGTTCAGGATGACTCGTGTAAACAGCTTGTAGATGACGGACAACAGGCAGAGGGGGCAATAGTTGCCCGATGTCGTGAATGTCTCCCTTCTTGAGCAGTAGAACTGTCCTGCTGGTTTTCCATTGGGAGGGCACCTTGCATTCGGACAGGTAGCGTGTGAAGAGCCGAGCTAGTGTATTGATGAGTACCGACGGCAGATTCTTCAGGTGTTCGGGTCTGACTTTGTCTGGACCTGGTGCTGTTCCCTTCTTTACCGACGAGATAGCATGTTGGATTTCAGAAGGGAGAATGTTGGGAATGACATATCCATCCCGTGGAATTTGGTATGTGGGCAGGTGGATGTGGCTATCAAAGAGATTTGAGTAGAAGTCCTGGATAATCTTCTCCATTGCCTTTCTGGAAGATGTGATAGATCCATCAGGGCGTCGGAGGGCAGTCATCCTGGTCTTATAGTTGGCGAAGGACAGGTGGGCGGTGTGAATGCTTTTTCGGTTTCTTCTGCATCTTCCAGTATTTCTGCTCTTCTGTCTTTGCAGCCTTTTCTCCCGTTGCGGGGAGTAGAATTCTGCACGAAGGAGATGGTGGTCGATCCTGTTTGGAATTTGGGGACGACAGCAACATCGGTCAGACAAAACCGTCGATTGAAGATGATGTGGTCAATTTCATTGTGGAACTGTCCGCCAGGAGATTCCCATGTCCAACGTTTTGCTTCAGCCTTCTGGAACTGTGAGTTCCCATGAATGGTCTTCGTGGACATGATGAACTCAGATAGTCTCTCACCCTATTCGTTCCATTCTAGGCCATGGGTCCCGATGTGGAGTTCTTCGCCCGATCTTCTCGGTCCTATCTTGGCATTAAAATCACCGACTATGATCTTGTAGAAGGTGTGATCTTTTTATAGAACTCCTCCAATTCCATGTAGAATTTCTCAATTTCATCTTCTTTGTATGTGGATGTTGGTGCGTAGACAATGAAGATAGAAATTGCTGGCAGTGGGCCACATCTCTTCAAGTGTAATCGTCCTATTCAGTTTGTTAGGCATTCAAATGAATCAATGTTGATGGCCATGTTCGTGTTGACAAGGACACCAACGTCACCAACGCCTCTTTTGGTCGCATGTTCCAAGGAACAATTCTTCTCCGGTGTCAAATACAGCATGATGCAACTGACGCCTCCTCGTCTCAGTCAGACCAATGATATCATACTTGATCTTTTGCACTTGCACCATCAGATCCTCAATATATGCTTCCGATGCCAGCGTATGTGCATTGAAAGTACAGACAGTCATTTTAGTCCTTCCGTTTTGGCAGCCTAGGATGGCCGTGAACTTTAATCAGGCACTGCTTGTTCGCCTTTCTTACTGCTGCCGTATTAAGGGCTCTTTCGGGTCAGGAAAATAAACATTTGTTACTGGATTTGGCATATCGAACACGCATCGGACAGCTTGCCAGGCTCTACCATGCGGGCGCTATATTCTCATTACTTTGTGGGGCTCTCTCAGAGGGGGTGGGTAGAATATTTCCGGTAATTTGGAGGGTAAATGCGCGGCTGCATAGTAGCCGCCTGCAACAGGGAAAACTGGTTTCTGCTCTGCCAGATGTATCTGGATACACCTGGCAGATACATAAAATATCAAACAGGAAAAAGAAAAATGAAGCCACACAATATGGGGTCAGACACTAGGACAGTGGATAGGGCATTTGCCTTGTATACGGCTGACCCAGGTTTGGTTCTTGGCGTCCCACATAGCCCCTAAGCACCACTAGGAGGGATCCCTGAGTACAGAGCCAGGAGTAAGCCATGAGCTCCACTGGGTGTGGCCCCAAAACAAAAAAACAAAAGCAAAAAATTAAAAAATAAAAACCACTATGAAACAATTAGACCTAATAGCTGAATATAAAACACTCCATTCAACAGAATACCTATTGTTAACCACACAAGGCAAATTCTTAATTCTTCATATGCTCCTTTGCCATAAAAAAAAAAAAACACTGTAAAGTTGAAAGGATTGAAAGCAAAGCAATTGGGCGGGGCCAGAGCAATAGCACAGCAGTTAGGGTATTTCCGTTGCACAAGACTGACCCAGGTTTGACCCCTGGCACCCCATAAGGTCTACTGAGCATTGCCAAGAGTGATTCCCTGAGTGCCAAGCCAGGAGTAACCCCTGAGTACTGCCAGGTGTGGCCCAAAACCTAAAGAAAAAAAATTGAAAAGAAATTGAGCCAGAGCAATATACTATGGGGAGGGCAAGTCTTGCATGTGGCCACCCAGAATCAATCCCCAGCATCCCCTAGACACTGTCAGGAGTAATTCCTGAGTGCAGCACCAGGAGTAAACCCTGGTGTGGTATTCCCCCTCAAAAAAAAAAAAAAAAAAAAAGAAAGAAAGCAATTATGTTCCCTAATCACAATGGAAATAAAGTAAGAATACAGTAACAGAAAACTTGAAAATTTTACACATTTGGGAAATTTACAAATGTGTCACCAAAACTCAACGAAATGGACCAAAATAAAGCCATGGAGGAAGTTACACAATGCTTTGGGATTAGTAGAAACAAAAACTCAGCATCATTAACAAAAAAAACTGTGGGATGGAGTGAAGGCCGTGCTGACGGGGAAGGGAAATGCAGGGATTGTGGATCACAGGGCTGGAGCCAGAGTCCAGCAGCAAGGCCTGTGCTCTGCACGCAGCTGATCTGGGCTTGGTCTCAGCACCACAGATCTTACCCCACTCCCCGAGCCCCACCAGGACGGACCCCAAGTACAGAGCCGGGACTAAGCCCTAAGCACTGTTGGGAGTGACCCAAAAACAGAAGAGAGGCAAGATCTCATGTACATGATGTAACCTTCCACCTTAGGACGCTGGCAGAACAGTTTAAACCCAAAGCAAGCAGAAGGAAGCAAATGGTGAGGGAACAGGAGCCGTGTGCCACCTGAGATGCAGCTCCTGTGACAGGGGACAGGCCGTGAGGCGTGAAGAGCTGCTTTCTAAGAGGGTTTGAGGATTCCGTTTCCAAAGAGCATCAATGATGCAAAGGCACAGAGTAAAAAACAGGACAGACCTGGAAGAGACAAGAGCGTCCACCACACAGGCGCCCGGTGTGACCCTATACCACCAGATCCCCGAGAACTCCCGGTGAGCCTATACAGGGTGGTGGGTACTGAACCTGGATTGACTATGTACAAGTGCCCAACCTGCTATACTATGGCTCTGGCCTAACCATCTATGTAACTTTTATTTCTTCCTCTTATATTATACAAACTAAGACATATTACATAACAGTATTAAGAGAAGCGGAGGGGGAAACTCCCTGATCTCTTACTATTAAGTACTGAACTTTTTATTTTTTGCTTTCTGGGTCATACCTGGCAATGCTCAGGGGTTCCTTTTTGGTTCTACACCGCACACATGCGCGAACCTGGAGAGCCATTTGAGCCCACAGGGCTGCAGTGATAGTCCAGCAGGTGGGGCATTTGCACCCCACCTGAAAAAAGGCAGAAAAAAGGAAAACCATTGCACGTGGCTGACCCAGGTCGATCCTCGACATCCCATAGGGTCCCCCCTAGCACCGCCAGGAGTAATTCTTGAGTGCAGAGCCAGGAGGAACCCCTGAGCATCACCAGTGTGACCAAAAAGAGCCCAAAAAAGAAAAAGGAAAATAGAAAGAAAGAGAAAGAGAGAAGAGAGAGAGAGAAAGGACGGACAGACAGGCGAGCGAGCGAAAGAAAGAGAGAAAACAGAGCCCTCCAGGGAGGAAGTCTGGAACTGGACGGGGACAAATGGAAACACTGCGCAGGAAGGAACCAACTGGGATGTCGTAGGTGAGGCAGATGCCGCGGGGTTCTGTGTTCACGCACCATTCCCAGCTTCTTCCGTATTTTCAACAATGAAAATGTTGGGGCGGAGCGATAGTGCAGCGGGTAGGGATGCGGCCCGACCGGGTTCAATCCCTGCCATCCCATATGGTTTCCGAGCACCGCCAGGAGTAATTCCTGCGTGCAGAGCCAGGAGTAACCCCTGAGCGTCACCAGGTGTGACCCTCCCAAAAAAAAGAGAGAATGTTGAGTGAGAAAGATGCTCATTCTGCTCAGATTGTTACTGGAAAGCAGTAGAGAGAAAAGCAGCTCCCACGAGGAGGGGCTCAGTATAGGACTAAGTCGAAGGCAGCTGTGTGCGCACCCTGTAATGGCTCCTTGCATCCTTTATTGGTTGACAAGGACTCAAAGAAGATGCCAGAAAAAGGCAGGGATGTCCAGCAGAGCTAGATCTCTCCAGGCTATCTGCCCCTTAGCCAAGCCTCCCCCCTTGGCCTAGGCTGCAGGACAGTTTTATGGCCCTGGAAATCCCGGACGGCTGGGGAGGACTTTGGGATGAAATGCATGTCAGGTCAATGGGGGAAGCCAGCAATGGGAAACTGTGACTTCTTCACTGGCAAGGTGGAACAAATCTCCAATTACCTTAGTTTCCCGGCAGTCTAGACTCCAGGGTCGGCCAATATCTTCGTTTCCCTGTCAGCCTACACTCCAGGGCAGAGTTTTATGTTTCTGGGAAGCCCCTGGAATGCGGAGACTGAACCTTGTGGGTGGAATGTGTCAGGTTGATGGGGGAAGAGACGAAACATCTGGACCAAGGAGACTGGCTCCTCTCACCAGCAAGGAGAAATTGAGGCTTCCCCCTATCGGATGTGGCATGTTGCACAGGTTCCATGTGCGCTCAGGAAACACGCACACCAAAATTGAGAGACAGCAGAGGGTGAAGGCACTGGCCCTGTACTTGACTGGCCCAGGTTCGCTTCCGGGTATGGCGGGGGTAGTTCCTGAGTGCAGAGCCAGGAGGAACCCCTGAATAGGGTCAGGTGTGGCCCAAAAAAGCAAAACAAAGAAATAAATGAGAGATGAAAATAAACATGAAAAGTTTTTTCAGCAAAAGTATTCATGAAAAGCAAAAAGCCTTTTTTGGCAATGGTCACTTTGAAAGGATGAACTGGAACAAGGGCCAGCGGGAAACAACAGGGTGTGGATGAGAACCTCCAGGGAGAAAGGAGGTCAGGGCTGGGTACCCCTCGCCCTGGGCTTATCAGGTTTCCAGTCTGAGCTAGTTACTCTAGGCTTGTCTCCATGCTTCTGTGCCTGAACCCTCTCAACCTCCTCCTGCCCATGAAACACCATCGCTCGGCACCATACCAGCTCAGAGCACCGATAAGCCACACAATCTCTGGCCTGGAACCTCCTGAACCTCCCTCTGAAATGCCATCTCTCAGCTTTGCATAGCTGAACCGGGGTCTGCACCTGGGATCACCCAGGCGACAGCCAGCTGGAGCTCCTGTGAGCCACAGAAATTCCAGGAGAGCAGTTAAACCAGGATCAAACAAAACTCTGCTTGGAAATTCCCAAACTTGATGTGGCCCCACAAGGAAATCAGATCCAGGTGGCCTGTAATGACACTGACCTGAAACTTACAATAGTAAACAGACCTGGCCACCAGCTTGGCTGGGACCAGCCAGCCCTGACCACAGGCAGTGGCAGCCACATATGGATTCACCTGAGGTTGTTAGTTCTCCAAACTCCGCCTCAACCTGTTCCCACGCGTTCTAACACATGCCCATTGACTCGGTGATCCTGACCTTCTCCCCCCCAGCCCTACCACGGCCCGGCACCCTGTTTTGTGTTCTGGGGCCACATCTGGGTGGTGCTCATGGCGACTCCTGGCTCTGTACTCAGGGATAGAATCTGTGGATGGCTGGGGCCAGAGTGATATATCAGTGGAGAGGGCATTTGCTTTGCACGCAGCAGAACCAGAGTTCAATCCCTGGCATCCCATATGGTCCCCAAACACCACCAGGAGTGAGTGCAGAGCCAGGAGGAAGCCCTGAGCATTGTGGGTGTGACAAAAAAAAAAAAAGAACGTGCATGGCTGCATGCAAGGTGTCTGCTGTATTCTCTCCATCCCCAGCGCTATTTATTTTTTTAAATTAAAGAAAAATGTATTTGTCTCTTTGGTTATACCCAGCAATGCTCAAGGATTACTCCTGGCTCTGCACTCAGGGAATCATTTCTGGAGGTGCTGGGGGACCATTTGGATGCCGGGATCAAACCCTGGTCAGCTGCACGAGGCAAATGCCCTATCTGCTGGACTATGGCTTTGACCCAACCCTTCTTTTTTCCATTAATTTTTTTAAATGATAGTTGAGGTTAAGAGAATTATACTGCTGTTCACATTTATGATATTGGTGTCCAGTTACTGCACACCCTGGCCCTCTGCCTGCCAGTGTGACCTGTTTGACCTTCCTTCCCCCAGGAGTGATTTTGCAGAGCCTGGAGTAACCCTTGAGCATTGAGGGGTGTGACTCAAAAAGTATAAGAAAAGAAAAAGAAAAAAGAAAAATTCAACTCTGGGTGCTGGGGGCTTGGCTCAGTGGCTAAAGTTCATGTGCTGTGTTCACAAGGATCCCCTGGATGGCAGCAAGCACCAAATGCCACGGACTGGCATCCCTGCTCTGTGCCACGAGCTCTGCCACACTGCAGCCAGGTGTGTGGAGCACTAGCATTAAGGGCGCGATCCACAGCGAGCACCACAAACAGAGGTACCACCCCACTCCCATCAAAGATTAGCAGCAGACAGAGGGATGGGGGGGTAACTAAACAAACAGTATTTCCCCAAACATTATTACTACACAGGTTTCTAAAAACCCAGTATCATTGGACTAGAACACGGGCTCTGCAGTGCACAGAGGGGCATCCTAGCTGCCGGACAGTGGGGGCTAATGAGTCTTACTCCCCTCTCTATAGCAAGCACTGGGTCCCAAACCCAGGCAGACCCCAAGGTTCTCTACTACAGAATTCCACAGATGTTCTGATTTAGGGCAACCAAATACCAGGTTGTTGCTAAAAGTTAAGACGTGACACAGTCGCTTTTTCTTCAGATGATTTAATTTAGGGAATGAGAGAACCAAGGTTCAGGCAGTTACTAAGCTACATGTGTACATTTCCTTGTAAGAAGCTGTCCCATGAATAAATAACACCCTTTCCTTGCCTCACCTGAGTCAAGCACTGTCAACTGTGTTGGAACAACAGACTTAGAATCTCTTTCCATCATTAACTCGCACAACACAATGTAGTTATGTTATTTCTCACCCGTTTAAGGCAGCTGTACAGGTCACCAAGCAGCCAAAGCCTTGGATGGAAGCAGGCACACTGGCAGAAGTTTGTGATGCAGAGATGATTTATGCCAACAGGAAGTGAGGAACACTGACTCTCCCGTAGGACATCTCATCAATGTCCTCATGGGACCCTGGCAACCCTGAGGGGAGCACCTCTTTACTTCAGTTCATTGCCGGGGAGGGCTCTAAAAGGTGGGCTACTTGGCAGAAGCTTCTCTTGAGAGGAAGTAGCTTAATCATCTGCTAACGTCCCTGGGCTCCAAAGCTGTCCCCTCTCTCCCACACCTGTCCTCAGTCTGTTTCAAAATGTGACAAAGCACCCAAAGTAAAGGGTACGTCCCTCTTCACTTGACACCATTACTGACAAGTTTGGGGAGACTTAGATTTTTTTCAGGTCATCAACAAGGGAATATTTTGCTTCATTATATCATCTCTTCTCTCTCACCTATTTTCCTGAGGCAAGTTTAATAAATATTTGAGACTTAACTTTTTTGAAGCTAAAAACCATTGTACTCCCTCAATAAATAGGAAAGTCTCATTTATTATTGGTGGGAGTATAATCTGGTTCTGCCACTGAACAGTATGAAAAACAAAGTACATACAGTATGGAGGGTTTGACAAACTTAACAACAGAACTACAATAGGACCCAGAAGCCCCACTCTTAGGCAGCCAGTGCGAGAAGACAAAAACACTAAGTTTCATGGTCAGCTGAGCTAGGGGAGAGCCAGATGGCAGCTCTGTCCCATGTGTCTGTATCTCTGCATCATGGCTGATAGCCCGGAGGCAGTTCATGGGCAGGTCCACCAGGCCTCCCAGACAGAACTGGGTTCTGGTCCCAGCCTGCCACCTATAGGGCCACGGAAGCAGCCAGAGGAAACTCACTGACCATAATTGCAGCCATTTTCAACATCTGGACTCCACAGCACATCAGAGCCCCACCCAAGAGAGAAGCCAACTTCAAGTCTGGCTCATCAGAGCCCCACGCAACAGAGCAGCCAATTTCAAGCCCAGGTATGTGGGTCTTGACAGCTAAAGTCACGGAGCTTCCTTGGAGATGGAGCTGGGGTCACTTTCCCCAGTGTCCCTTCATCCCTTCTAGGAGGCCTGGTGGCCGCCCCACAAACTGCCTCCAGGCTGTAAGCCATGATGCAGAGACACAGACACATGGGGCAGAGCTGCCATCCAGCTCTCCCCAAGGCACACGGCCACAGTACATCAAAATAGTAGAAACCAACCACATTCTAGAAACTCAGAAAGTAAGTTCAAGAACTGAATTGAGTCAGAATCTCCAATAACCAAACAGAGGGGGAAAAATGGATTTATCAATAACATTGCCATGTATGTGCTTTAACGGTCTATATAATTAATGCCAGCTTAGGGAACAGGCATGGGGATAGGGGGTGGGTGGGAAATGAGGGTCTTTGGTGGTGGGAACACACTGGTGGTGGGAGAGATGCTGAAGTATGATTTTTTTTTTAACAACTGTATTATGAAAACTTTGTAAATCACGGTGTTTCAATAAAAAAAGAAACACTGTCTGCAACGCTATTTACATAGTTTAGAGCTGAAAAGAGGCCAGTGGCAGACCAATGGATGAAGAAAGAATTCTTGGAGCCAGACAGATAGTGTCACAGGTTAGGCACCTTCCTTGCACAAAGCCGACCTGGGCAGAATCCCCATATGGTGGCCAGAGCCCTGCCAGCAGTGATCCCTGAGCACAGTCAGGAGCCCCAAGTACCATCAGTGTGGTCCAGAAACTAAAAGAGAAGAGGAAATCTTGCTTTTGCTCCATTAGTGGAACCAGAAGGTTCTTAAGTCAAAGGAGTCAGGAGGAGAAAGACAAATATTGATCTCATTCACTTGTGAGCTAGAAACAAAGCATGCAGAGAAACAGACCATGTTCAACGATGGAAACTTCCACTGACCACAGACCCGGATCCCTAAGGGCTTGGGGAAGAAGGAAATGGCCTATGGCAAGTGGTAGAGGGATACTGGCACCGTGGTGGTGTGTGTGTTGTGCTAACATGGCAATCTTTTTTTTTTTTACTTTTAAAAATATTTTTATTATACCACTGTGAGATATACAATTACAAAGTGTTCCAGCACCCATCCCTCCACCAGTGCCCATTTCCCACCAACATCCCCGGTTCCCTCCCCCTCTCTATCCTGCCTCTTGGCCAGTTTTTTTCTCTCTCTCTCTCTCTCTCTCTCTCTCTCTCTCTCTTTCTTTCTCTTACACACTGCGATTGCAATACGTGTATTTAGAGGTCATCATGTGTATTTTACTGCCTGTATGTAATGCTCAGTTTAGGTTGGTATTAGCACTTTCGACAATTATTAGCACTCCTATTCTCTTCTGTCTTACTTAACTCTGACTCCCACACATTGTGCAATTTTCACCTTTGATAAGATCACCTGATCCATGTTTCGCCTAACCTTGGATATTGGTATCATAATAGGTGTCATGCAAATAAATGCAGTCATTCTATATCTGTCTTCTTCCTTCTGGCTAATTTCACTCCACATGATCCTCTCCATAACATGGCAATCTTGAAACACATATTTACATGCTGTAAACTAGGATTACCTTGATACAAACATAATAAATTAATAATAAACAACACAGGGACCTGAGAGAAGGCACAACGATTACATGTGACATGATGGTAGCACCAGAGTTGGTTGAAGCAGGCGTTTAACCTTTAGAGGAGTGAAGATGGACACTCCAAACTTCTAAGGTGCTGTACAGCAGGAAAATGATCATTGAAAAATAATAATCTAAGACTCAGTTTCTCGGGCATGGAGGCGCACAAAGGGTAATGGGGCTGCTTAGCATGTGGCTGCAGAGGGGACCTGGGTTTAGATTCTAGCACCAAACATGGTCCCCAGCACCTCTGCTCATGACTCCTCCCCAACAACAAAAAGCTTACAGGGGAACCTAGGCCTTGAGCAGGGTCTAAATTTTACGTTTCAGTCAAGTCTTAAATCTTGCTGCTAATCCTGGACACTTGGCAGAACTCCCCAAATCCACAAATCAGGGGGGAGAAACGAGGGGCAGTAGCCTGGATGCAGCAGGGTGTACCTACCCCCGGCTCTCCTGGTGGAACTGCCCCTCTGGCTCCTGGGCTGTGAGCATCCGCTCTCTCCCCAATACACCGGGAAAAGGAGACCGAGCCACTATGCAACGTTTTTATTCTCAGTGGTTGGCGTCACGGTACAGGGGTTAAGGCACTTGCTTTGCATCCAGCCAGGCAGTTGGATCCCGGGCTCCACGACTAAGATTTCCCCCCAGCACCTCCAGGGATTACACCTGAGCAGAGCCAGGAATAGCCTCTGAGCACTGCTGGATGCAGTCTCAAACCTGCTCCCTGAAAAACCCCAAACACCCAAAACAAGACTCCCCAACAAAACCAAAAATAAGCCACCAAAATGAAGTAAAATTTTTACTTTTTACTTCTCCAGAGCCGAAGACCCTGCACTTGCAGGTTCCCAGGATTAGTGAGTTCTGAAAAGAAACCTAATAAACTCATGGCTCATTGGCAGCCAGGAAATACAGGCCCCTGGAGCAGTATCCTGCGTGGTGGACAACCCTTCCCCACCCCCACGTTGGGGCTAGGTTGTGGCCTTTGCATCCAGCAGAAAAGAGAAATTTTAAAGAGGGATTTATAGGCTGTTGGGCAGGAATGAAGGGGTGCTGGGTCCTGGAATGGTGGAACGGGAAAGATCCTGGGTACCAGTCAACTGAAGGGACATGCCAGAATCCTGAGAGGCATCCACGGGGCTTCTGCGGTGACACTAATCACACATGAATGACACGTCCCCAGGCTCCATGGCATGGTACCTTCAAGGGCTGTTTGTATCATGTCCTGCATCCCTGCCCCAACTTGGGACATTAATAATGTCCCCAATGAATGTGTCAAGGCATCTTAGAGGCTGATCAAATCTACTCCCGAAACCTGAATTCCCAGAGAACATGAACCATTCCAGAGGCCTGGCCAGGCACATGAGATCCAGACATCTCTGAGGACTGTCAGAATCCCCAGTGCAAATGCTTGCATTTGGGATTCCGGAGCTGTCGCAGCATCATCAGGCATGGGCTTGGACCCCCACTGAAAGTGGGAATATAGACCAGAGAACTTGTAGGTCCCATCTGCTGGGGGGCGGGGGGCGCAACAAAAAACACTGACATCCCTCCAGGGAGCTGCAAGGTGGGAGATTTGCAGCGAAGAGGTCAGACCCTCCCCCACACACCTCGAGTTCAAGGGCAATGTGTTGAAACGTGGCTCCGCAACTGCCCTAAAGGCATACAGCTTCCGTACCCGGTGCACACAGAAGGCAACAACTCGGGTCATCACATCAAGTGCAGAGCTGCCCCCTTCCTCTCCATGCTTCTCCTGCACGGAGCAGCAGCTCCGCCTGCGCTTTGAAGTCATGTTTGGACCGTGGAAAATGTGGCATTATCCTGCGGCAGTTACACAGGTTTCTGTAACAGCAATTCCTACCTCGTCACCCTGCCCTGACACCCGAGCCCGCCACTACTCTAAAGAACCTACTTCTCTTTCCTCCATCACTTCTTTGCCCGACAAGGCAGGGCAGATCAGCCGGGTGCAGTGACCTGACTGAGCTCCAGCTGGGGCTGGGGTTCACAACAGCCAGGTACCTCCCAGTTCCAGAGGCGCTGGCCACTGCATGCCCTTATTTCCAAGAGTATTTCTCCCTCACCTACAGCAACGAGGGCCATCTCCGTACACTTGTTTCTTGCCACACCCTCACTAAATGCCCCACCCCACCAGAGTATCGAATCACTTACCTCCAACAGAAAGCTTCCCAAACACCACCCAGACAAGCAGACACCTCTTCTCAGAAGGCCCATAACAAAAGTGACCATGTAGGATAATGCTGTTTATTAAAAATATATTCAGGGAGAAGGAAGTCAGTGCATTTATGCAATTTTACATACAGATCTGAAGTATGAGGTTCCATTATTCCAACAGTTCATATAAATCACTGTTTTCGGATACGAGGGCAGGGGGAAGCTTTACACAATTGGTTATAGGTTTGGTAATATGATCAGGCTTTAAGAATGAAACCACCTCTTCCACTGTTAAAAAATGTCTGTTATGCAGGTTAAGTCTTTAGAGTTAAGAACGTTTTCTTGGGCCGGAGCGATAGCCCAGTGGGTAGGGCGTTTGCCTTGCACGCGGCTGGCCTGTGCTGGCCCGGGTTCGATCCCCGGCATCCCATATGGTGCCCTGAGCACCGCCAGGCGTAATTCCTGAGTGCAGAGTCAGGAGTAACCCCTGAGCACGCCAGGTGTGACCTAAAAAGCAAAAAACAAAAAAAAAAAAAAAAAAAAAAAAAAAAAAAAGAACGTTTTCTTGCAAACTTCTTGGAAAACAGCCAATCCTCGTGACTTCTATAAATACAAATGCTGTGTTTTGTCTGGAATGTTTCTGAGGTAACAAAGGGAAGCACTTTCAGTGATCTGCCGCTAGGTTATCCTTTCCCATCTAGGCCAACTATTCTAACATCAAACTGAAGACTCACACAAAAGCATTTTCTCCGAGAATCAAATACAGAGTATGACAGTTCTGACAGTGTTTTCATTACAGTAGAGAAGAGAGGAAACAAAAGCCCAGGGAAAAAAGGCCAAGGCATGGCCATTTTTGCTCCTGAGAATGAGCAGAGCACCCAGAAGTCACCCAAGGTTCTCAACCCCACAGTGCCCTTCCCAGGCACCCTGAGTCTCCTTTGCTCCTTGGGTCTTAGTGACATTCCTGAGTTCCTCCTCACTGACTTTGCACCTGAGCCTGAAATCTACTGAGCAGGAGGAAGGCACTCCATGAGCAAATGGAGAATCCTCACAGGAAAGTACAAACCTGCATCTGATCTCTAGGCCGTGAAGGTGCGTCCCTCAGTCTGATGATGCCCCAGGACTAACTCCCCGAATGGACGGGCAATAACCCTCAAGAACAGCCCAAAGCAAGAAAGAGGGTCTTTGGGTACGAGCTCCTTGGTAGACAGCAAGGGGGAAGTTAGTTCTTGGCTCCAGGCCACCAGAGCTAAAGCACAGAGAATTTTCTGTCCCAGCGATGACCAGTTGTGTGAAAGGTGTCTGCGAAAAACGTTTTTGGCCAAGGTGTCTAGAACCATGGGTGTGGTCCCATTTAGACTACTGTGTACTACAATTCACTTTTTAGGGGAGCTAGCAGAAAGGCATTCCACTGAACTCCTTCATTCTTTTTAAAGCAAGTTCAAAGTGTTCTCATATGTAAAGCAGATGAAAACAACAGAAGTTTCTCTGCATACACTGTTAGCTGTGACACAGCTCCGATGGACCCCATCTCAGAGCTACCGTGAAAAATCTAGTCAGTCACTCCCCTATGGTCTGAGTGGAGAAAATGCTCTCAGGAACTACTATCTGTAGACCAGATTACTAAGCAAATAAACTTAAGGCATATCTGGAATAACAACACACGGGACATATACTTCCCCCTATGTTAAGGCTTTAGCCAAGAGAGATTGATTTCATACTATAGGAAGTGTTTTCTTGACCCTAATTAAACAAGTCCCCAACCCTACCCCAACAATGAATGAGGCAGGGAGTTAAGTGAAAGGCTATAAGCATTTGAGCAAATAACTACTGACTCTGAAATACTTAAGCTCATTTTTTAGTCAAAACCATCCCATGAACTATCCAGACATGGAAATGAACAAGGCTAAATCTGCCACGGCCACAACATGAAAAAACCGGCAAATACAGATATTTAAGTATAAAACATGACTGCTTATACACGTCTAAATTTCAACAATTAGAACCCCTTAAAAATGAACAAATGCTATATTCACGAAAAAAAAACAACAACTTTGTGTTTAGTTCGTAAAAAAGTATCAGAAATGTTTAGAACAGGTTTCTTGGTACTGCTAGTACCACTTGATTCCACTGCAGGCTCCTACGGTGCTCACTGTGTCTCCGTAAGGGTGCGAGGGCCTCTATGTCACCCAGAACCGGGGGTGTATTCACTGTCCAAGTCTGCAATCAAGAGTCACAGAAGGCACGTGTAAGTGGAAATCAACATAACTGAATGAAGTAAGGTCAGTCACTAAAATTTCTATTTGGTAGGAAGACAGGAAACAAAATGTCTACATCAACTAAAGCTTGGAAGGATCAGTTAAATAAAATTCATTTCTCAAAGTTCGGAGAACAAAAAGCTTGTCTGTCATTAAAAAAATTATGGAAATTTCTCAAATTTATGCAACCAGGCTAAACGCAGAACCTGCGGAAGGCCTCTCCTCCCCATTTTCACTAAACCAATGTCTCAACAGCAAGACGAGCCACGCAGGGCTGCCAAGCAGCCTATCGCTCACTCCCTTGCAGTGAAATACAGTGAACACAATCACAAGCTATGTACAAGGGCACAGAACTATACCCAAAACACAAAGCAAACTTTATTTTTCAGGTAAAAACATTAACCTGAAGGATTATTGCAGATTTTGAGAAATCAGCACACAAGACAATGGGACAGGCATTATTCACAGGTGCTTATATCTGTGTGAGACAAAGCTGAACTGTTTGTCTCAAATTAGCACTGGGAAGAAAGGGGCAGCGTGGAGGGGAAGAAAGACCACGAATAAAAACTTAAATAAAACAAGAACAAGGGGGGAAATTCTTTTTACTCCAACAGGGAATGAAAATAGAATTTTAAAATTTGACATCGATTTAAAATGTTCTGGCCAGAAACTAATCAGCAATGGCAAGCCCAAAATGTAGACTTTGTTGCCTCCACAAAGGAAATGGGCTTTCTTTGCCTCTCTGGAGGCACCTGTCAGGATAACCATGTCAACAGTCCTAGTGTGTCACTCAGAAAGCCCAGCAATACCCACCACCGTGTTAGAACTGGGCTATTAGCAAAGCCTACCTAGTGATAAAGGCCGAGTTATACTGACAACAGATGGCAAGTCAATCAGTCTTAAATTACAGCTTAATTTGAGAGCAGGGACAAACAAAAACGTATGGCTATGGAAAATTAACAACTGTGAGTGCTGAGTATCCAAAAAGAAAAATAGAAAAACCCTGTGTGAACTGGCAGACAGTACATGAGTCGGAGGGAAATCAGGAGTGTGAAAAGCACATTAAAGCTAGTACTAAATCATATTTGTCAAATACACGTGAGCTTTAATTTCTGTACTTATGTACAAGACATGTCTTTGGAGGAAACAAACTGCAGACTTAGCTCGATGGACACACACAGCCCAGAATCAAACTGCACAGCGACATTTATTGTTTCAGCCTGGAAAAACATCCCTTTTTAAATTTCACACAGCAAAGCAAGTTAAAAACTTCACTCATCAAATAAATGATAATTTAAACAAGAACTTGCTAAAGAAACCTCATCACAACAACATTTTAGGGCCTGATCACTTTAAGTCCATGGGGCCATTAATGAATATCAACCAAGTGTCTCTTTTATAATCTGCAAGCCGTTTTTCCTACAACAAGGCGTGACATGTTTCCTTGACTCAGGTGATACATTTAGAAAAGAAATCATGATTTTTCTGTTGCTGTAACAGGCAGACACTGCAGTTCTTGTTGTGATCAGGAAAGATGGAACGACTGCTGCCCTTCCCGCGCTGCTATCAACAGTTTCTCACGCATTATCTCAATGTTCGAATAGTCCGGCAACTTAAGATAGTTCACACAAGTCATTACAGAGGGCAGGAAGTCATCTGGGTTTTCTGTGGATTCGAATGTCTTCCGAACTATTGTCAAAGGTGGATTCAAACTCCGGAAACCTAAGAAGGGAAGACAGACCAAACACCTTAGTTTCCAGGATTCAGGCAACCAGATCAGAGGATACACTTCTTGTACTCCACAACAAGCTGCCTGGCACCACTGCTCTCCCCTCATTTCTACCCGAGTCAGGAAACACCCCATGAGAGCTCTGCAGTATCACGCATGCATTCACACGAGGTGCTGCTGTCTCTCTGCTTCTGTCAGATTCCATAAACATTTAGTGTGTGGAGCTTGATATCGGCTTTACTGAACAGTTGCTGGTCAGTAAACCAGCACAGAACACAGGCACAGTTCTGCCTTCTAAATCAGAGTCCCCACGCATATCATACTAGGAATCATTTCTGAAAAGCCTCGTTATTTTAGAATACTTTCACATCTAAGGCCACGGAAAAGCAGTACATACTCATCAGCAGTCCTACTTCATGTGTGTAGACAATTCTTAGGAAGTTCCCTATCATAATGACCTTTTCATTGTAAACATGTCAAAGTCTTGAAAAAGCATTACAATGTTGGAGTAACTCATAAAGGCACTGTAAGGCGTACAGTATCCTATTACATTTGGTTTCTTTCACACACATACACCACAGGTGGGTTAAAGGCCAACCACCAACATCATACCCACCTCCAACAGGCAATCTTGGGCTACCTGTCACAAACTGGAGAAATAACCTCTGCTGTTCGTTATCAAAACTACTGAGAATCTCAAACAAGAACTTCACAGCCCGACTACAACAGAAATGGAAACACCAATATTACTCAATCACATTAACATACAGTTCTGAATCACATCAATTCTCATGATAACAAAGGAAATTACTGACTTTAAGTGTCTGCTGCAATAAATGTTGTAGGTTACAACAGCTATGTCCACTTTACTGTACTTAATAATGGATTATTCCTCTGTCCCCCTATCCTAGTTCCTGGGGAAAAAGGAAAAAACATATCCCCTTTGGGTCCCAAAATGGCTGTGTGAACAGAAATAAGACGAAAGCGTAAGAAAGCCTTCTTAAAAAAGGAATCTTTATAAGCAAATCCCAGACTTTTACTATTTTAAATACATCCTACCTTTGTACCACCCAGCAAGCTGGTCGCAGGCTCACCTGTCATGAGTGTAACCGTGATCAGGCCGGCAGCATTCCATCAGCGTCTTGGCATCCCAAGTGTCGGCTTTACTGCCACACAGTAGTTGATCTAGCTGTGTGTTTAATGAAGGGCAAACAATTACTCAAGAGAAATCTGCACAGCTCAGTTAGACTCATATAAAACATTGTTTTACGTTAGGTCATTTTCGAGCAGCCTTCAGGGATATACTTTCAAGAAACAGCAACTCACATTGGACAAAAAGCAATGACTGAGAGTGAAGTACTAAGGCCACAGAGACAGACATGGGGCAGAGCTGCTACTGGCTCTCACTGTGCCCAGCCGCTCATGAGGTGCCCGGGAGGGTGGCAGATTCTAGCCCTGGCCCGCCACCCCAGCAGAGCCTCACAACAAGCCAGACAACCCTCCACTCCATGAAGACCTCTATTTTCCACATCCGGACTTCCCCCTCGTCAGAACTCCACCCAGCAGACCAGCCTATTACAGCCCGGCTCCTTGCGGCCGCGCGGTTCATCAATAAATGCTGGATTTTGAGATGACTACAAGAGTATGCTACCCGCACGGCAGAGCCTGGCAAGCTGCCCGTGTCGTATTTGATACGCCAGATACCAGTAACAATTATAGACTTCCGTCCCATGACCTGATGGAATGGTTTGAGGCTCTTTATGTTCCTGGAGCAAGCAGGTGCCCTTGGGCTTTACTTGCATGAGACAGGTCATATGGAGATGTTACTGGTGCCCGCTCGAGCAAATCGATGATGAACGGAAGACAGTGAAGTACTAAAGCATTCAGCAGGACCATGCCACCTATGCAAGTATTCAAACACTAAACAGGTTTCCAACTGGGGCTGCCCATCACCAGTGAGCAGCTTTGAAGGCCAGCTGGAGACAACCGTTCCCTCATTCATTTCCTCTCTCGCCTGTATTCTCCAAGCCATCAGTAACACGTTTCCCTAAGCTGCAAGGACTAAGATTTGGTCCTGAAACAATGCCCCATCTGCCTCCCCTCCCAGGGCAGAGAGGTCTCAGTGTGCATCAACCACACCATCTGGAAATGGATCCCAGGAGACTTCTCCTTGCTGGGAAATCTTGTCTTTCACAAATATCCACCCCAGCTCTTGAACCAGTTTTCTGTGGAGCATCTATTTTCCCGACAGAGCGGTTCTGTGAATGTTCTGATTAGCAAGCAGCAGCGATACCTATCTTTCCATGCCCCTGAAGTTAACTACAGGTGCAGAATTAGAAGTGATTTTTGTTTTAATACAAGTTACTCACTTCTTCTGGGTAGAAGTACTGAAGGTGACTGAGCGGGAATACTGACTCGAATCCATCTCTGAAGGAATCAAATTGCCTTGAAACACCTTCATTTAGTGCCCAGAATATAACCAACTGCAGAAAAGAAACAACTTTTTAAAAAAAGGCAACACTATTTCAAATGTTTCCTATTTTAGCATATGACAAAGTATAGTAAATAATTTTCCTGTTCTCAAAAAATAAATGATAGGTTTAAAACCAGAGCTCATAGCTGGCGAGAGTTCAATGGGTCCAGTGCGTACTGACATGGATGCAGGACATCTGGGTTCACTCACTTGCAGCTCAGCCACAAGCACCACTGTGGGTGTGACCCCTGTACAGAGTCTGTAGTACTCTGAGAACTGCTGAGTGTGGCCCCAAAACAGTAATAAATAATAAATACTCATCACCTAAAAAGCCCTACCGAAAAAGAATAGATGAGCATTTTTTAAGAGTACTGACCTGACACTGTTTCAATAGTTCCAATGTGTCTATTAGAAAGTCTATTAGCCCAGTATTACTGGGTAATCATATTGGTTAACCCATTTAGACTGAAAAATGGGGAATGAACACTGTTGAAAAAATACTGAGTATATTATAAATTATTTCAGATAGCCTTAATCTGAACATTAACTAATCTTTAATTAATACACTGAAAGAGTAGCTTTCACATAGTGTAGGAAGAGCTCAGACTTCAGAAATTATTTAGCCTAATAGTTTTCAATCTTTTTCATATTTGCAAAGGTCCACAGAGCAGTGACTGATCATGAACTCTATGCTCTTTCTCAAACTAAAAATGAATGCTCAAGTCAAAATTTCTAGAAATTCTACCTAAAAATCAGTTTGTGACCAAGTCAGAAGGTGTTATCTAGGATTCAATCATTTCTACTCAATGCCAAGATCTTTCGAAATAAGAGTTGTAACAATCTGTACCGACTTCAATTTTAAAAGCATGACTTCAGTTCAAGACAAAACTGTCTTTCTCTAATTTAGAAAACACGGTTAAGGTCACAAATGAATCTGAAAAGCATCACCAAATTCCTAATGTGTGCATTTGTGGGTCTGCACGTGTAAGCAACTGTGTGAAGTGAGCCGATTTCAGAGAAAAGTAGAAATGCAGTGAGAAGACTAGTGGCAGTGCCTCTCCAGTGAGATCTTAAACAAGAAACCGTGTAATTCTAAGGTAGTATTCACCCTGAAGGAGAGCTGATGGTATAATGTAATTTGTATGAAATGCATCAGTCAAGCTTGAGGACGGTGAATTCACAGGAATGTAAGACAAGATCTCAGGACCAAAAGATACAGTACAGGGATTTCCCTGAAATGTGGCTAACACCAGGTCTGGTCCCTGTGTACCAGAGTGATTCCTAAACACTGAGCTTAGCTGGCTCTGGCCCCAAACCAAAGTGTGACATGTTCCCTCCTGGGATTAGACTCTTTGTAGTGCTGGGAAATAAACGAAGGGTCTCATACAAGCAAGCCACTAAGTGGTCTCACTAACCTCTCCAGAGCAAACTGAAGCTATAGGCCTAAAACTCTGGTGGGCTGTAGGGGGTGTGGATAGGGATGATCACAGGTGTGAAAGAGGCTAATCTATCTGCACGAGCAGTGACTGGACACTTGCCTGCGTTTCCCTGGACTAGGGCCCCGTTCTTCTCCCAAAAGGAATGCAACTAAGTGAAGGTCTACAGCAGCACAGCAGCCCCCAATCCCATGCCTACACACCCCCATACGTACTCTTAGATACTCCTCTAAGTTGTGGATTGTGACTGGTGTATCCTTTCCTCCTTTCTTCAGTTCAATGTTGGGAAACCCTGGCAGAGTGAAATCCAAGCCTAAATCTTCAACCGAGCAGCCGTTCATAGTAAGGGTTTCTAATGCATACTGGAGACTCTCTTTGGTCTTCAAGAAAAGGAAACAAAGCTATCGTCAAGTGCAGTAATTCAATCACTTATAATCAGTGTTTATAGATGTACCCTTTACTTCACAGATTCATTCATCTAGCTCTTGGTGCACCTACCTCTTTGGTCATTACCAACACCTGAAAACAGCACTGTGAGATCACATTTCATACATCCCAGAACTGAACCACTTTTAACATGGTAAACAAAACTTTCTGTCATTGAATTTTATTGAGTTAGCATAAGGATAGGCTTATAGACCATTATGATTAATGGTCTAGAAAGAACTGTTTATAAATAAATTCTAGGCTAACCTAGTAAAATATATAGCAAATAGTGTTAAAACCAATATAACTAGGAAATTAGAGACAAATACACATGACTGCAAACAGCTTAGTCTCAAGAATACCCTGAGTGTTCTGTACCAATCACTTACAGCCTCATATATTAAGCGAATTTCTATTTCTGCACAAGCAAGAAAATAGTAATCCAATAAGCCCTAAGGAAAGATTAAGTTGCACCCAGGAAAACTTTGAAAGCAGTCTCTACTATTTACTTTTAAAATGCTTAAAATTGTAGTGTGTGTGTGTGTGTGTGTGTGTGTGTGTGTGTTTGTGTTTTTGTGTTCTAAAAAATACAATCATTCAGGGGCCGGAGCGATAGCACAGCGGGTAGGGTGTTTGCCTTGCATGAGGCCAACCCAGGTTCGATCCCTGGCATCCCATATGGTCCCCCAGGAGTGATTCCTGAGCAAAGAGCCAGGAGTAACCCCTGGGCGTTGCCGGGTGGGACCCAAAAGAAAAAACAAAATGGGGCTGGAGCGACAGTCCAGTGGGTAAGGCGTTTGGACCCGGTTCGATCCCCGGCATCCCATATGGTCCCCCAAGCACTGCCAGGAGTAATTCCTGAGTGCAGAACCAGGAGTAACCCCTGAGCATTGCTCGGTGTGACCCAAAAAAGCAATAAATAAATAGATAAATAAATAATCATTCAATAAGGGAATAAGAAGGCACATGGTTTTCTGAATTGACAGTTGCCTTCATGTATGAAGTAAATGCTGCAAAGCTTAAGAAACACATTTCAAAGGTGGTGGTGGATGAAAACATAAGTATTTATATACAAGACACTTAGAACAATAATACTGTATTACCAAGAACCAATTATAAACACCTTTGTAATTGTATGTTTCACGGTGGTATAATAAAAAATTTAAAAAATAATAAAATAAAAAAATTAAGTATTGAGGCAGGCTGGGGAAGTGGGAGGTAATTTGGGACACTGGTGGTGGGAAATGGGCACTGGTGGAGCTATGAGCTGGAACACTGTATCACTGAAACACAAACATGAACATCTTTGTAACTGTATATCTCATGGTGGTATAATAAAATATTAAAAATATTTAAAAAAAAAAAGACACTTAGAACAGTGCCATGTCTTTTATTCTTCCTGCTCCGTTTTGGGGGAGAAGGTGATAATGGTGGTAGGTGAATTTCCTAAGGAAATGTCATAAAACTGTAGTAGTAATTTCTAACTAACTTTAGAAGCCCAAAGACAACAGAATCTTGTATAGAAAAGATGGATTTGGCCTTTTTAAAAAACCAAGTTCGCAGGGCCTGAAAAATAGTATAGAGAGTACGGCATTTGTCTTGAATGTGCTGACCTGGTTTTAATTCCCAGCATCCCAGATGGCCTCCCAAGCCCGCCAGGAGTGATCTCTTGAGTGAAGAGCCAGGACTAAACCCTGAGCACTAGAGGGAAGTGGTCCCAGAACTAAACTTACATAATAAATTTTAGTAAGTCACTAGTTGACAGACTCAATGGTCTAGAGGTTTTTGAATATAGGAGGCCTTGGTTTCATCACTGGCCATCACATAGTATCTCAAGTACAGAGTCCTGGGCACTTCCAGGTGCGGTCCCCCAAGCCCAAATATACTACAAAAAAAAAAAAAAAAAAAAAAAAAACAGGACGTATCAGTAATAGCCGATAAGGCAGTACATACATCTTAAAATTCCTTATTATAAGCTCTTCTATATCTTTGAGATGTTGTAGCAATTTTTTTTTTACTACAGCATGTCCCCACTCTGTTTTACTTGACATAATTTACAAAGTGGGATTTAACTTTGCCTGTTGCCTGACCAAGCTGACCCTTAGACCTCTGTCAGCCTGCATCAGTTACATGTTAACTGAAACAACAATGAGGTGTCACCTTGTATCACAGAGACTGGACCCATTGAAAAGAACAACAACCAGTGTTGGCAAGAATGCTGGGGGTGGGGGGACCCTAATACAGTGCTGGTGAGTATCAATTTGCCCAGCCTTTTAGGTAGATAATATGAACATTCCTCAAAAAACTAGGAACAGAGCTTACATAAGACCAAGTAATTCCACTCCTGGGAATATACACCAAGATCCCAAAAGCACAAATAAGAAAAAAAATATCTGCTCTCCTATGTTCACTGCAGCGCTATATACAATAGCCAGGATATAGAAACAGACCAAATGCGTATGAAAAGATGACTGGATAAAGAAACCATGGTCAAATACAGAACCATGGAACAAAGACCGATCTTTCCAGAAGAAGCAATACAGCTTTCTCATCTTCTCGGCCTACCTGAGATTTATCTTGCTCAAGTCTTTTCTTCTGTCTGACAATGTCTTCTAAGTGATACACTGATCTGGCTACAACTGGGTCAATGTCAAACAAATCGTGCGATGTCAGTGAAGTTTCTTGCCTCAACATCCACTTATAAAAGGGTAAACCAAGGGGAAGGTCCACCTGAAAAAAAAAAAAAGTTCAAGAGCTAAAACTTCAAGAAATTATTTTAAAAGGTAAAGTAATCTCCTGGGGGAAAAAACTTAATTTATGAATTGCTTCTTCATGCTTTTTCTTCATTTATTCATTTCAGGGCCCGAATACTCAGTGAGTAATTTAGAATACTGGCGAGTCCCATCTAAATACTGAGATGAGAAAGAAACCATTAGCCTGGACATCTGTTCTCCATCAGGACTTCAGCTCACAAAAATTTTATTCTTATTTTGGGTCAAACAAACTCAATTCCACTGCTGCATATTTACAAACAATAAAAAGAAAAAGAACTAAACTTTGAAATAGAAAGTGGAACTTCAAAGATAAGTGATTAAAACATTGAGCTATAGTGAAACTGTACACTTGTTCATCTGACATCAGATGAAATGTCTTACATATTACACATTTCTAAATATTTCAGAAAACATGAGCAGAGGACGTAATGTCCAGAAACAGCAAACTTTACAAATACTAATTTCTTAGCTAATTTCTACTCCAGTCAATTTATTGCTGTTCACTTACATGCTCATGTCTTCCCTGCTAAACTAAAATTCTAATGTCAAATAATTATAGCAAAGAGCTCATTCTGAACTTACCAATCTGAAATCCATGATAGCCTTGGCCATTAGTTTTCCTAGGAAGCGAAACTTCATCTTAACCTTTGCAATATGAGCTGGCTTTGCTGTCCTACCAAAGGGAAGCGCAAACAGGCCCTGGAGGTTTTGAATATACTTGGTCCCTTCTTGGTTTCCTGTGAAATGGGGGGAAAAATCACCCCGTTTTAGATGCCACTACCCAAACAGAATGAGACCAAGCATGGAAGAACATTCAAGAATGCCATTATTTTCAAACTCAGATCAGTGAACATAGTCCTCTTGGGCGGAAGAGCTTCTTCACTGAGCAAATGAAAAACCAAAGGCTGAAAGAAATTAAGATCACAAACTAGAGTCCTCTATACTAGAAAAATATATTCAGGCCTTTTACTCGACTGGAGTAACAAACCAATGAATTCACAGATTACTATTACCTTTTGGATTGCTAAGTGTTACTTCTTCACCTCTCCAGAGACCCAAGTCAGCTCTCTGCAGTTCCTGAGATACAAGTGCATAAAACTCCAGTGTAGGCCCAAGACCTGTACCAACCTAAAGAACAAAAATAAAAGAATTTTACATTTTGGATTTGTGGTGTTTATTTTTATCTGTCAACCTCTTGACAATGTGCACACTAACGAGATCTGTTTTAGAGAGTATTTCCTTTGCTTTTTTGGGTCACACCCGGCAATATTGGCTCAGGGGTTTCTCCTGGCTCTGTACTCAGGAATTACTCCTGGCGGTGCTCGGGGACCATATGGGATGCCGGGGATCGAACCCGGGCCGGCACAGGCCGGCCGTGTGTAAGGCAAACGCCCTACCCGCTGGGCTATCGCTCCGGACCCTAGAGAGTATTTCTTAAACTGTCTTGGCTATACTCAGAAGTGTTAGCAATCCTTTATTAATCCTATTCCCTAATAAGGCTAAAGACATTTTGATGCTACAGTTAAAGTCTGAACACTGACAAAAGCACAGGGGCATACATCTGCCATCCATCTGGACCACACTACATACCCTACCCCAGGAGATGCACTATTCATTTGCCCATGGAGCCTGTTAGGTGTTTATTTTGTTTTTGGGTCATCCCTGGCAGCTCAGTGGGACAGGGATTGAACCATGTCAGCAGCACATAGGCCAAGTGGCCTGCCTGCAGAACGACTGCTTCAGACCTCATAAAAAAAACATAACAAACAAACAAAAAAAGCTCCAAAGAAGATCGACCAAACTATAAAAAAAGCTCGATAACGATAGGGATTTTTTTTTTAATATTTGTTCCTCATCTAATTTTAAACAATAAAAAGAAAAGAAAGGGGAAAGGAAGATAAAGGGGAAGGTGAAACAGCAAAGCAAAACTGCAGTAATGTCTAGTATCCACCAGAGGGCAATTTAAACCCGGTTAACTCTTCTTTCCCCCTTCCTTTGTGGGTCACACCTGGTGATGCTCAGGGGTTAACTCCTGTTTCTGCACTCAGGAATTACTCCTGGCAGTACTCAGGGGACCATATGGGATGTCGGGGATCAAACCCAGGTCGGCTGCTTGCAACGCAAGCGCCCTACCTGCTGTGTTATTGCTCCGGCCCCAAACCCGGTTAACTCTTACTCCAGGCTAAGAACTCACAGACTAAGTCTACTTCCTTCATGCAAATACCATTACTGCTTAAAGTGAAACAGACAACCTAAAATCAAAGGATGCAGCTATCACTGAAAACACACTCATCCCAGTCAGTCTGTCCAGGTGGAAGGATTCAATCACATACTCTAGAAATTCACTCCTGGACGTGGCACTGACCATCTGGATTTATTCTATCCAGCCTCCCCACTAAAAGTTACTTTGTTGAAATAACTATGTTGAGCATTACTGGGTGGTGGGAAGAAGTGCTCTCCTGGTACTTCTCAGGTAACACAACCTGGGTGAGGCCTGTACATATGTATATGTGTGTATATATATATACATACATACACACACTACAGCGTACATATTACGATACCAATATCCAAGGTCAGGTGAAACATGGATCAAGAGGTCTTGTCAAAGGTGGAAATTACCACAAACATGTGGGAGTCAGAGGCTAGGTAAGACAGAATGGAACAGTGTGCTAATAACTGTCAAAAGTGCTAATACCAACCTAGAACTGAGCATTAAATTCAGGCCAAAAAGATACACATGACAACCTCTTAATGTATGTATTGTAATCCACAATGTGGAAGGGAAGGAAAAGAGGGAGGGAGGGAGGGAGAGGGAGGGAGAGAGAGGAAGAAAGAGGGAGGGGGAGAGGGAGAGAGGAGAGAGAGAGAGAGAGAAATGAGGAACCTGCCATAGAGGTGGGCCAGGGAGGGGGAGGGAATTGGGGACATTGGTGATAGGAAGTGGGCACTGGTAGAGGGATGGGTGCTGGAAAACTGTATGGCGAAATCCAAATATGAACATCTTTGTAATTGTATAGCTCACGGTAGTATAATATTTTATTTTTTAAAAAAAGGATGCAGGGCCGGAGCGATAGCCCAGCAGGTAGGGCGTTTGCCTTGCTGCGGCTGGCCCATGCCGGCCCGGGTTCGATCCCCAGCATCCCATATGGTCCCCAAGCACTGCCAGGAGTGATTCCTGAGCGCAGAGCCAGGAGAAACCCCTGAGCATTGCCGGGTGTGACCCAAAAAAAAAAAAAAAAAGATGCATTTCAAGATATTTGGTGGACCAGGTGGTGCCAAGGGCCAAACCAGTCAGCTGGATGAAACCAAAACTCACCTTACCTCCATTCTGTAATCCACTTTTGAGGGTGGGGGAAGAGGGGGTTAATGGGATGTGATTTGGGGCCACATCTGGCGGTGTTCAAGGGACCACACTGGTTAATAGGGACAGAACCCAGGTCATGCATGTACAAGACAAACATCTTACCCATTGTGAAATTTCTTTAGCACACTGACATAGTGTTTACACATAATTAGTATAATGTAGGTCTGGAAATAAGTCCTGAGACTCAAAGCTCCAAAAGCTCTGTATTTTGTTTTAAGTCAAGAGAAAAATACTGTCAAGAGACTTAATAAATGGGCATTTCAGATTAACTTATTTCTTAACCTTCCTTCTGAATCCTGATGTATTTACCCAAGAGGGAAAACAATACGTATGAATAAAGACTTGTACACAAATGTTTGTAACAGATTATGAGTAAAAAGCAGGATACTAAAATATACATGAATTAGGAAACATTATGGTATATCCTAACAAAGAAATTTACTATTTCATAATAAAAGGAAACAAAGTGATATATGTATAGTATGTCATAAACCTCAAACATATCAAGAAAATTAATGTTGACTGCACGTGCAACAATACTTAAGGTCTAAAAAATTATTTTGTGATAACAAGATCTTTTTATACCCCTTTTAAGATTGGATTTAAGCTTATCTTAGAAATTTGTATTTGTTATATACAAGATAATTCACATTTCAGTTAATGTGAATTTCTCCCCCCAAAAGCAGCTAAAAATTTGGAAAGATCCCTTTAAAACATCTTTTACCAACTTAAACACAAACATTGGCACTTATATAATTAAACCTTGAAAAGGAGGAACTCAGAAAAATTCATCTAAGAGAAAACAGAGCAAATATTGAGTTTTTAAAGTTTCCCTGTTGTCTTACAATTTCACAGGACTAGAGATTATGATATTTTAGCAAGACAAGGCAAGCTGAAACCAACCCACACAGACCCTCACCTCATTTTCATACTGGATTTCCAACATGGCCCGGGAGCTGCCAAGATCCTGCATTACAGACTCAGCCTGCTTCAGCAGCTCTTCTCTGTTCACAGTGCGCTTAGGAAGGGAGAGAAGTACAAGGTGAAGAGGATGTTCACATTACACTCCCAGACCACAGGCGTGATTTCCTCAAGTGTAAAACTGTTTGCTAACAATGTATTTCAGTAAATCATACCTCAGGAAAAGTTGAGAAGTAGATGCAATGCCACAAGTATCAACACTATTAAGTAAAAGAATTAATCTTGAGCCCAAGGAAAGTTCAAAAACGTCAAGCTGACTCTTCAACTTTAAGTCCTTGCCACAGCAAATTAGGCATGGAAGAAATATTAAGCACATTCTGAATGGGGTCGGAGCGATAGTACAGTGGGAGGGCATTTGCCTTAACAAGTGTGGCTGACCCAGTTTTGATCCCCAGCCTCCCATGATTCCCTGAGCTCTGTCAGGACTAATTACTGAGTGCAGAGCCAGGAGTACCCTGGAGCACTGGTGAGTGTGACCCAAGCACCCTCCACACGCCACCTAAAATAAAGACTGGAAAAGAAATCAAACTATTTACAGATGACATGTTATTACATTTAAAACCCTAAAGACTCTACACAAAGAAGGTCCTAAAAATTAGACTTGTATGGTACTGTGGCCGGCAATAAAATCAACACACAGAAATCCATGGCTTTTCTACACACACAAAATTGAAGCAAGAGAAATTCATAAAAGCGACCCTACTCACAATTTTGTCTCAGAAAAATCAAATACTTGGAAATCAATAAAAGAAAGAGGTGAAAGAGGTAAAGAAAGAAAACCATGAAAGTTACTTTTTTTTTATTTGCTTTTTTTGGGTCACACCCGGCAATGCTCGGGTTCATGTGGGATGCCAGGGATCGAGCGCGGTCGGCCGCGTGCAAGGCAGACGCCCTACCCACTGTGCTACCGCTCCGGCCCAGTCACTACTTTAAAAAAAAAAAAAAGCATGCAAAGCATTGAAAACAGATTCCCCTTTCATGGACTGGAAGGATCAAGAACCAAAATGACTAATCTTGTCCAAAGCATGATACAGATTCAATGCAGCCCTTATAAAATACAAATGCCATTTAAAAAAGACACATATCATATGCTAGTGAAATTCATAAGGAATCACAACACCTTCCCCTGCCCCCGAATAGCCAAACAATCCTTGGGAAAAGAGATGGGAGGCTTTTTCTTTCACATCAAACTGTACTATAAAGCGATAATAATCAAAACAATAAGGTACTGGAGTAAGAATAGGTTCTCACAACAAGGGAATAGAACGGAGTCCAGAGACAGTCTCTGAAACACACAGTTACCCCCCACCCCTTTTTTACAAAGGAGCAAAGAATATGAAACGGAGGAGCAAGTAGAGCCTCTTCAGTAATGGTGCTGGGTGCTGGGAGAATTGGTTGGTCACACACCAGCAAATGAATTCAGAACCCTAACACCATGCATAAAAAGTCAAATCAAAAAGGATCGAAGACTTTGATGTCAGACCCGAATCTATAAATTATATTGTCGAAACAAACAGAACAGTCTGTGACACTGTATTTAAAGGTATCTTCAATGATTCAATATCACTGGTCAAGCAAAGGGTAGCAGAGATAAACAAATAAGACTATGTTAAACTAAACAGTCTCTGCAAAAGAAACTAGGACCAGATACAAAAGATACCCTGTAGACTGGAAGAGAATATTTGTCAGACGGAGTTAAGGTTCAATATATACATATATGTAGAAAACTGATAGAATTTTGCTTGAAAAAAAGTCAATCGATCACATGAAAATTACAGGGAAGATGACCAGAAACTTCCTCTAAGATAATGGCTAAAAGACACGGGGGTGGAGGGGGAGAGGAGGGAGAGAGATATAGAGAGAGGAGAAAACACCCAAAGTGGGGCGTTACAAACGCCCCAAAGAAACAAAATAAGAAGTCATCTTCAGAAGGAAGTTTGCTGTGAGAAGAGGGAGAAGTCTAAGGGGAAGAAGTGGATTGAGAAGGGTACACTGGTGGAGGAAAGCTGACCTTGGGGGGCAGAGTGGTGCTCGACCGAAGCCCTATGCATGCAACCCTACCATTTTCAACACTGTAAACCATGGCACCTAAAGTAATTTTAAAAAAAATAGGGAAATAAAAAAAATTAAGGTGGATTAGGAGGAATCTCCATAACCTTTCTCATCAGCTTAATTCAGTGCTGTAGTTGCATGAAATGAAGTTGCGAGAATCACTGTATCACTGTCTTCCCGTTCATCATCGATTTGCTCGAGCGGGCACCAGTAACAACTCCATATGACTTGTCTCATGCAAGTAGAGCCCAAGGGCACCTGCTTGCTCCAGGAACATAAAGAGCCTCAAACCATTCCATCATGTCATGGGAATGAGGTCTATAATTGTTACTGGTATCTGGCATATCAAATACGACACGGGCAGCTTGCCAGGCTCTGCCGTGCGGGTAGATGGGGTTGAGTAGCAGGAGGAAAGCTTCCAGGCCCTGACCCGCAGGGATGCTACTCCCTGGAAACAGCCACTGGTGAGATTTATGAGGTAAGAAAGGTATGGCTATATGCCCAAAACCTACCACATCACTACGGAATTCGAATCATACAAAGAAAAACATGACTGCAAGGTTTGTCCTAATCTATTTCTGTTTGCTGTTATTGGTTTTAAGGGGCTGACTGGTCAAGATATCAAAAATGTGTAATGGAGTTTTTCATTTTTCTTTTTTTTGACTGGAATGATCTAAGGAAATGAAATAGAGCTTATGAACTTTACCCATTTCTTAACTATGAAAGGGAAGCTTTAGTTTTAAGGTCCTAATTAAGTGGGGGGGAAAAAAAGCTCCCAATACAGTATTTTCCTCTTGATGCAAGTTAAGGCAACTGAGAAAAAATGAAAAAGTATTTCAGAAACTGGGAAAGACTTCTACTGAAGGATATAGAGTAATAGATATGCCAGTTCTGAGAGTTTAAGAAAACACGACTGGAACAGGCAAGCAGAGATTCTGGTGACTGAGACAGGACACTAGACTGGTAATGTGCTTTCAAATGCACCACATTTTTATTTTCCCCAATTCTGAAAAACTTAGTTTGACTTATTGTCAAACACTATGAGGTGGGTGGGACTTCGGTACTTACTTTTTTCCTATCCAATCTAGGTGCAACTCTGCTATCTTGAGAATCAGACTGGTTGATTTCTGGGTTGGTATCAAGTAATCTTTGCATTGCTCGGTCTCGATCAAATGCAGTTACATAAAACAACATTTGCCGGGTATCAAAAGGGAAGAAAAATGGGCTGTAATAAGATGTGATAGAAATTAACTGAACTGAATCAGAAACCATTTAGAAAAATTACAACCTTTGATATGACACAAAAAAAATTCTAAGTAACAAACAGACTAGGCAAACAACTGGAAAATTTATAATAGGTCAAGAAATAATGCACCAAACAATCATTCATTGTGAAATCTAAAATGCAGTTATCAAATTCTGCAGTTAAAAACAAGCCTATCAAAGAACATTAATCTACCCGACTTTCAGTAAGTCTCACATGACCAATAAAGACTAAAACTTAAAGCATTAGCCATACTGAGGCTGAAGCAGTATTATAGCAGTATTGCATGCAGCCAACACATGCTTGATCCCCAGCATCCCATGTAGTCCCTTGAGCCTGCCAAGAGTGACCCCTCAAGAGAGTTATGAATAAGTCATGATTACAGCCAGGTGTGTTACCCTTCCACCACCACCCCCCCACCCAAAAAAATTCTGTTATCTCTAGTCTAACTCTGCCACATATCACTGTCACAGAGTCTAGCTCAGGGGTTTCTTTCCAGCTCATGCATTCTTAAGATATTCAAAATACTAAAGCGAAGTTGTTAATTTTTGAAGAACAAATTCTGTATTAACTTAGGGCTACCAAGAAACATCCTCTGATGATCCAAATGTAACAATGTGGGCTCTGTCCAGCCCAGCACCCAGGTGAGGCATGAGAAAAATCTCCATTTTTAACCTTATATTACTAATATATGTGTGAACAACAACATCTGGCTAATGGTTACTGTTCTGGCAAGTGCTGATCTTTGAGAATGTAGGCCTAGAACAGAAACTTCTGAATTTATCTGGCCTACTATGCCCTTTTTAAGGGGGAGGGGGGATAATTCGACAATGCAACTGGAAATATATCTTTTCTAAGTGAATAAACAGGAAGTAACCCCCAACCCCAATTCCACCAAAGGTTACTACTTGTCTCTGGATCACTGTTGTGCTCTCAAAGTTTTTTGTTTTTGCTTTTTGGGTCACACTGGGCAATGATTAGGGGTTTACTCCTGGCTCTGCACTCAGAAATCACTCCTGGCAGTGCTTAAGGGACCATATGGGATGCCGGGTGCCAGGAATCGAACCCAGGTTGGACGCATGCAAGGCAAATGCCCTCCCCGCTGTGCTATTTGTTCTGGCCCCGGGAAACACTATTCCAGACCCAAACATGCTCAGATAATAAATGAAACATGCATTCTGGATTCTAATGACAAAAGATTTGAATGTTCTCTTTGAATTTTTAGAATTTTATATATACAGATGTATCTAGTATCACTCTAGCTTTTCTGTTTGGATGCTGAAACTGCATCTTTGTATTGAGTCTCAGTAGTGACTTCTGGGGAGAATGCACTGCTGGAAATGGAATCCAGGCCTCCTGCATGCAAAGCATGTTCAGTTTGATGCACTGTCTCTCTAGTCCTGAAACTACCATTTGGGGCCAGACCCAGTCCTGACTCTGTGCTCAGGGATCATTCCTGTCAGAGTCTTAACTGTACTGTACCTTCTCTCCGGCTCCTGAAACTACTCTCCTAACCAAGCTAAATGACACCACTAAGAAACCAACAGGGGCCAGAGCGATAGCACAGCAGGTAGGGTATTTACCTTGCATGTGGCCAACCCAGGTTCGATCCCTGGCATCCGATATGGTCCCCTGAGCACCGCCAGGAGTAGTTCCTGAGCAAAGAGCCAGGAGTAACCCCTGAGCATTGCCGGGTGTGACCCAAAAAAGCAAAAAAAACAAAGACAAAAACAACAACAACAACAACAACAACAAAAAACCCAAACCAGAAACTCCAACAGGATCACTGAAGACTTTGTAATAAAACATAAAGCTCAAATAATGGTGACACTCTGAAAGGTAACCAAAACCAAAATAATTTTCTTACCAGGTTTTTCCTAGTTCAGTAAGCCATGTTGGGATGTTTCCTGTCATGATTACCAAAGGATCTTGAAGCTGCCTATTTGCCTTTGCTGTCAACTTACTATTAATAAATTCATTAGTTGGAATAATCTCCTTACATACTGCATTCTGTTAAAAAAATTATGTAGCAAATATTAGATTACACTGGCCATTTTTTAATATTAAAATATGTATCCAGAGCATCCTGATATCATCAGCTAGTTTCCAACCATAGCTTCTCTTCGGGAAATCTCAGCCCAAATTACAGTTTCTACATTGCACAGCTTACACTCCACCTGTGGTGGTATCCTCTGAAACAGCTCAGGTTTTATGAAGTCAAATTTTTTGTCCCTTCCCACTATGTGCAAGTATCAGCAAGAACACTCCACTTTCATCCTTCTTTTCACTTATTTGATGAAATGTACCCAAAGTAACTGACATTCAATTTCCAGATTGTAGCTCAATTTAAATAAATTTGCAACCACACAGTAATTTTTAAGTGTCCCAAGAGAACTGATTCACACATGTGGGACACATGTGGGCTAGGGAAATGCAGGAGACACATTCCCCCTGCTGAGCACCTAGTACCTCGCTGGAGATGTACATTTAGGGGAACCTTCTTTCTGTTTGGTTCACTCTCATCCATGTTCTTGATGCAAAGGAGAGAAGATGTCATGAACACTACACAACACGGAAATCTAAGGAGAAATCTAAGGAGACAATACTCACATCATACAAATAATACCAGTATCGACTGATGGCATGTAGAACTCTTAAGAGGAGAATCACATCTAATGACGGGTCTTCAAAAGTTATATTTTCAGGCGGTGTGGGTATGAGATAAACTTCTAGAGGATTTGACACTGAAGGACATACTCCATCTAGAAGACAAAGAAATTTTGGTCCAAGTTAAAAGGGGCAATACCACCTTATCAACCCTGACTCTACCAGCACTGCTCTATAACAGAGAAAAATAGCCCAACTAACAAAATTTTATGTTTCTGCCCACTCTTATTTCTCTTACTTATTCCCAAGTAAGAAAAACATATTCACTCACTTGTCTTTGGAACAATGTAATAGCTAATAATAGCATTAATTTATTTCAATTGTTTTCAAAATGCTTGAATTTGAGGCAACTAGCACAGAGATTTTATGGATCTTTAAAATTCTCAGCTTACAACAGCATATGAAGGAATTATGAAAACCTTCAGGTAGGGTCAAAAACCCAAAACATAAAAAGGCCTTTAATAATGAACTAGTAGTCCCAATTGTAAACCAGATGATAGATTTGCTTACTCAGCATAGGAGAAACACATTTCAATGCTGTATTTCTATTAGGATCTATGACTTTTTAAAATTTCACTATTAAAAACAAAAAATGTGAAGAAATGAAAATTTCCATTTGCTTTACTGAGCAAAAGAAATTAAAGTTCTCAATGCTGGGGTTCAAAGGGTTGAAGTGCATATTGGCACACAAAGGGCTATGGGTTTGGTCCCCATCACCGCGTGACTTCCAGCACCACTGGGAATGCCTTAAAACATACAGAACTGTAACTGCCTGGAAGGGTAAATTTAACACCAAAATCTACATAGAAATAAAGACCCCTTTGAATAGACCATGTTCGGTGGAAAAAAAATAATTTTGCTATAATGTCATTATTTTGAGGGACATTGTAGCAAAAATTCTTTCTTATTTTGAGGAACAGATTTCATTAACTTACACTTATGTTTGAAAATCACTGAGCACTATTATCACACTGAAAATTAAAATTGACCCAGGGGTTATGAATAACTTCTGAAATACAGGAAAATAACCATAACTGAAAAGTCAACTAGGAGTCACTGTAGTTACCAAAGTTTTAATTCTTGCTATCAGATTACTCTATCACGAAACTAGACTACTGTAGAAACAGACCTCCTGGTGACTACCCTCTTTTTTAATGAACACTGTATACAGAAGAACTACTTCAGTCTTCAGGAAAACATGAGTTCTTCAAGGAAGGAAATGAATTTTTTGTTATTTGTTAACTAAATTTTACAGATACTTCACTTTTCCTCTGGACAATTAAGTCAAAGGTTTGCAATGAAAAGTTTTTTAGTAATGTCATTCCCTGCTAAATTTATATTCTGAATAGACACCAATTACTCCTTTAAATTCCTTTTTAACAGAAGTCTCCTGCCCATGGCTGTTTCCTTCAAAGATCAACTTACCATGCCAAAGCTCATCATGCTTTTTTTGCATTTCTTGGGGAAGTTTTTGTCGGAGCCGTTTGAGCTCTTCCTCTTTTCCCCCAACACAATCTTTATTACTTTCTTCATCCTCTCTCACGGGCTTGTACCTATAATAATAGTTATGTTGACCAAAAGCAGACTACATTTTCTTGAATGTCACGCAAGCCACAAGTATCAGAGAGTTACCAGAAAGACCATCTATTGTGTCCTCTGTAGGAGACGCTTGGTCCTTGAAGGGGTCACTAAAATCTCCCTAAGGATTCTAGGAAGAGTGGCTTACTTTAAATAAAATAATATAGACTGGAGCATAGTGCAGCAGGTAGGGTGTTTGCCTTCCATGTGGATGACCTGAGTTAAACCCTGGGCATCCCTTATGGTCCCCCCGAGTCATCATCAGGAGTAATTCTAGTGTGCAAAGCCAGGAGTAACCCGAGCATTGCTGGGTATGACCCAAAAAAGAAAAAAATAAAGTTAAAAAAAATGATAATAGGGCTGGAGTGATAGTCCAGCAGGTAGGGCGTTGCCTTGCATGTGGCCGGCACCGCCCGGTTCGATCCCCAGCATCCCATATGGTCCCCCAAGTACCACCAGGAGTAATTCCTGAGTGAAGAGCCAGGAGAAACCCCTGAGCATTGCCGGGTGTGACCCAAATAAGCCAAAAAAAAAAAAAAAAAAATAATAATAATAATAATAAATGGAATAAGTAAAACCAGGGAATTAAATAGTAAAGCCTGGGTGAGGCAAGAGCAAGGTACTGAATTCAAACACTATCAGGAGTGTTCTCTATGAAAAAAAATTAAAGTGAGAAATAAAGATTTTCAATAAAGATTCACAAACGCTCAAATCAAATTTCCAAGTACCAAAGAACAACATCTAAGGAAGAAGTTTTTGTCTCATTTGCAAAACTGAATGAGGGGGGCCAGCCGGAGCTCCAGTGGCACAATCAGCTAGCATGCGGTACTTAAAGGAGGAGGCCGGAGTAAGAGCACAGTGGAAATGGTGCTTGCCTTGTACACAGCCAAGCCAGGGTTCAATTTTGAGCATCCTATATGGTCCTGAGTACCACCAGGAATAGCCCCTGAGCATAGTTGGGTGTGGCCCTCCACAAAATAATAAAGAACTGAAATGAGTTTAGGAAAGAAATACAAACTGTGACTTCTACTGGTGAACAGATATTTTAGAGCAGACTTAATTAGGGAGCAAAATACACACAAAGGCACGTGCACAAACAAAGGCAAATGACGTGATGTAGCTTTCAGGAATAAACTATGTGATTCAGGATTGTACTCCTCTTATCACATGAATTCATCATTATGATGGATTTCAAAATACACAAACAGAACTAAAAAGCTAAAAAAAGAGAAAGAAGTGCCATTTTCAGACTTACCATATTGTATGTGTCTTTGTCCAAATCCCAGCTCTTCCGAGGGGTTGCTCTCATCGTCCGTGGACTCCCTCTCATCCTCAGCCTGAATACTGAACTGCCGCACTGCCTGGTACACAGTCATGTTGTATGGCAGCAAATGTTCTCCAATGTAAAACTGAAGTCTGTGTCTTACGTTTCCTGAATTTAAGAACTGAGCAGCCTAAAGAAAGCAAAACAAAATCTGTTTAAACAACTGACCCAAACTCTATACATCACAACATGGTGGGAATAGTACCTTACCAGAGACTCATCTATTTCCTCATCAGAACCATCATCATCACTGTCTTCATCATCTTCTCTTACTCTTCCATAGCCTAAAAACCCAAGGAAACTGAGTTAGGAGTCATTTTATGTAGCAAAGGCAAAATATCCTATATACTAAACTACCATCATCACACCCAGAGAAATTAGTACATTTCACTTTGACATAGAAAATAGAAAACTCTAAGCCAATAACATTTTAAATATTTTTTTGCACACTACACATAAAATTGACATGAACACAAGTTCCTCCTACTTTATTTGTATATTTTAGTATTTCCATCCAGATATATTATTGCATATACAATGTACATGCATGGAAATTACCTCTAACTACAAGGTACATGCATGGAAATTACCTCTAACTACAAGATATCTCTCGATAGCCTGCACCAAAGCCAGGGGGTCAATCTTGACAGGTCCACCCTTCCACTGCTTCACATTTGCACAGTCTGGATGTCTTTGTAACTGGCATTTTAACTGATGCGTGTTGAAAAATTTTAAAGCCTGTGATCCTCTGTTGAGAGAAAAGCTCAAGATAATTTGTGAAAAAAAAGTTATTCTATTATTTTCAAAACCAACATACATTAAACATAAATAAGCAAATACAATTGCATTATTAAAACAGAAATTTAAAAATGTGTAAGAAAGCAATTCAAGTTTCTTACAGTATAAATAGAAGATGATAAATTAAAAAATAAGAGAATGTACACATACATATAGACATTATCATATATAATGTTATATCCAAGGAATACAAAAGAATTAGAAAATATACAGTTGAATGTTTGTTGTAGAATTACATAGCCAATATGCAGAAAACAACCTTAAGGAAGTTTATTCTATTGTCAAGTGAGTGGACAAATCGTCATACACACACACACAGAGCACATATACACAGGAATGCTACCTAGCTATCTGCAAAGATAAAATAATGCCATTTGCAACCACCGCTGATGGACTTTAGAGCATTGGGGGAGGTGGGGCGGCACCTTTTTGGGTCACACTTGGCGATGCTCAGGAGTTCCCAAGGGACGGTATAGGATGCTGGAGCGAGAACCTGGTCTGCTGTGTGCAAGGCCAATACCCTAACTACTGTGCTATCGCTCGACCCCCTTTAGTGCATTCTGTCAAGTGAAATAAGTCAGAGAAAAAACTATTTCCCTCATATTTATAATATGAAGAAAGCAAACAATGAACGAAACTCTTAGAGAAAATAGGTTGATGGTTAATAGAGAGCTTGAGAGTGAAGAGATGGAATCAGTTAAAGAATGTTCTGTGTGTTGATGGAAGCAAACTAGAAGGAATGTATAGAGATGCTTATTTAAAATGCTGTGCAACTGGAAATTACATTATATACCAATATTAACAAATGTGTGTTACAACAGATAAAGGGTGGTGTTTGAATACACATAAAACACCCTGAAACAAACATTTTTGATATCTATCCTTCCCACAAATCCTCTGCGCAGAAATACCTTATCACTGAGATTTAATTATCTGAAGTCAAATTTCCTCAACTAACAGTCTCTAGCATCTACCATTTTTCAATCTTGTTCCTTTAAAAATAAAAAGACCTCAATTTTCTTCCAAAGGTTTCAGCTGTAAAATTACTTCTTTTTTTTTTGTGGGGGTCCCACCGGCGATATTCAGCATTATTCCTGGTTCTGCACTCAGGAATTTCTCCTGGCTGTGGTTCATGGGACCCTATGAGATGCGGGGGTTGAACCTGTGTCAGCTATGTGCAAGGCAAATGCCCTCCCCGCTGTACTATAGCTCCGGCACCATTTTTTTAAGGGTCTTAAGAAGTAGTTTTTTTGTGCCAGAGCAATAGTACAGCAGGGAGGGTGTTTGCCTTGCATGTGGCTGACCCAGGCCCATATGGCATCCCTGAGCACAACGAAGAGTAATTCCTTAGTGTAGAGCCAAGAATAACCAGAACATTGCCAGGTGTGACCCAAAAAAAAAAAAAAAAAAAAAACACCTTAAAAATAATGAGCTATTTCTCTGAAATAAAGCAATTTAATAGTGACATCAGCCTAAACCTGAAGACACTTACTCATTTCTTAAGAGTGAGACACAGACAACTTTAAAAACATTTACAGGATTACACGAAGCATGCAAATAACAGAGAATATTCCATTTGAAACATACAATTTCATATAGTTTGGATAAAGTTTTTTTTCAAGCAAAACTGAAAACATACCTTAAAATCCTACTCTATAAAAATAACTTTAATAATTTTTTTAATTCATCAAAATTTCAAATGTTTCTGAAATGTCATTTGAAGTAATTAACATTATTACTAGAAATACTGGGGCGCAAACACAGGGCTTTCTGTGCGCAGGTAAGCAAGTGCTTTGATACTGCACTCCACGCCCAGTTTTAAACCAAGCCAATTACTTATATTCCAGGTTTCTATTCAGAACATTCCAAGGAACCTTGGAAAGTTCCACAAAAAAATACCATTAACTTTTTTTTTTCTTTTGCTTTTTGGGTCACACCGGCGATGCTCAGGGGTTACTCCTGGCTCTGCACTCAGGAATTACTCCTGGCGGTGCTTGGGGACCATATGGGATGCGGGGATCGAACCTGGGCTGGCATGGGCAGGCTGCGTGCAAGGCAAATGCCCTACCGCTGGGCTATTGCTCTGGCCCCAAATACCATTAACTTTTGTAGTGAATTTTGTAGCACCAAGTGCCCAAAATTCCTGGAGGTTATCAAGAATATTTAAAGAAAAGTGATTAACAGGGTTATATTTGTGTTTTATATCACATTTAAGTATATACATAATAAAGTTTGATATACTCTTTAAAATACTAAATTGCATTATAGTAAATACCTTTAGGCAAGCGAAGAAGTTACCATACCTACCATTTATCACTTTAGCTCAATCAAACGAAGTAGGAACCCCAATGAATGGGTGAGGGGGTGAGGCCATCCCTAAGAAGTGAGCCTTACCTGCCTGCTGTCCCATTCCCGCTGGGGAAGTCGTGCACTTTGACAGGAAACTGCTCCATTTGGCTGAGGCAGTTGTTCATCTTGTGAACCAACGCTAACAAAGGTGCATTACCCACCGGCTCTACTCTTCCAATGGGCTCTTCTCCAGGAAGCTAGTTATAAAAAGGGGGAGAAGATGGGGGAAATAGGGTGAGCAACAACTCCTGAAAACAACATTTTACAAGAAAATTTAACTGGCATTTTTACCTTTCGACACACCTACTTGGAACAATGTTTCCAAACAAATTACTTCAATAAATAAGGCCCACAATATGTAATTTTCTTAATTCCTGGGGCTTGGAAAGATAAAAAAAAAATACTTAGCGACAAGTATTGTGGTCTCTCACTCTCTTAAACCTCTATTTGATTTAAAAAAAAAGCCATGTTTTGCTGCAAAAATCTGTGATGTGAGTGTAATGCTACTAACAACTCCCTTGGAACATTAAGTCATATATGTGGTATTATGTGGTAACGTACACAGAACCTGCAAAATCTATCCAGTCCCAAGGAGTTTCAGGTAAGAAATGATAAACCTGTATATCATCTTGAGCATGATCTAAATTATAATCAATGTTGTTATACATCTAATGAGGCCCCAGCTCTAGGGAAGAGTTACAATAAGCAGTGCTCAAATGCCTGCAAACAATAACAAGGCGTGGCAGAGTTTCACAAACACAGGAAAGCTATCCTTAGCCTGATTCCACAGATGATCTGTGAACTTCTCTAGGGATACCTTAACAAAAATAACATGCTAACAGTATATTCAAAAGCAGACAGTTAACTATCTTACTTACAACCCACTGAAGACGAAAGGAAATAAATACTCTGGTTCTGGACTTGTACTTATGAACAGGATCAATAATATTGTTTAATGACGAAAACACTTTCTCATGTCTGTTACATTAAATTTTATTTTCTAAGAAATATAATGCAAAGAACTATCTGCTAAAACCAATACGCAGAATGAAATGTATTGACTATTGAGATTTGCCTTGCAAGAAAAAAAAGCAGAGTGGTGGGGTGGAATGATAGCATAGAAGGTGGGGCGCTTGCCTTGCACACGCCTGACCTGGTTCAATCCCGGCATGCCACATGGTCTGAACACCTGACTAATTCCTGGAATAATTCCCGAGTACAAACCCTTAGGCACTGCCAGGGCCGAAAACAAAGACTCTAGATACAGCAACCAAAGAAGCTGTGGCATGGGCTTTTGTTTGTGGGAGCCACGCCACTCAGTGCTAATTCTCGCCGCTGTCCTCAGCTGTCACTCCTGCAATGGTCAGGGTTCCAGGGACTGAGCCCAAGGAGGCTCGCTTGAAGCATTCCTACCCCTGCATGCTTTCTCTGGCTTGGCATGGGCTTTGTTAAATCACCATTTAATTATTTTACTATTTTAAAGTATTTACTATGTAAAAGACAACAAAACAATCCAGGTACATGTAGCAAACTACATGTAGGTTTACCCTCAATACCCTGACCAATGCTTACTAGAAATCACCGCTAGAATCAAAATATGAGCAAAGTCAAACAAATTTTGTAAGATACAGAAGGAATCTTAGATCACTTACTGGAGAAGAAAAAAACACATGAAGAAATCTTTTTAATCTGATCTCTCTGCTCACAGCATCCTTTTCACTTTTAGACGTCAAATAAAGTAACAGCTGCTTCACAAATCCACTATGCTGTATTTCAAACGATGAAACATCTGACTCTGAGACTATGCTACGGATTTCTACAAGGCACTCAGCTCCACCATCCACCTGAGAAAGTACAAAACAGTATTTCTGTATTGTCTGAAGAGTTCCCACCAAACCCCAATACACACTCTGGACACCTTTTTAAAGGGAGTACATTCTTGCAGATCTTATCTTCAGGAAGCATGATTTATACACACACAGAAATGAACACCCAGTATCTATTTTAACAGAAAAAAGAAAAATAAAATAGATAAGGAATTGGGAAAATGCCAGAATATAAATAAGAATATATGGAATTATGTAAATTCAAAGTCTGAACAAAATGACTTTCTTAAAAACATACTACTAAAATTGCTCAAAGCATATCATACAAAAAGACTACTAAAAATCAGATGAAATATAAAACAATTATTAAGCTTCTAGCAACACAGACCATGAGGAAAGGGGGTTTTAAAGACAGTCCTACCAACACTAACCACCGAGATGACATAAAACATGCTCAAGGGGCATTTCTAAAATTTTGCTATTTGTTAAGAAATGTGAGAAGATGAAATTCCCAGTGTATTTAATAAAATGATGAACCACTAAAAGCCCAGGGACACACTAAAAAATATCAGTGCTAACAGCACATGTTTTGATCAAAATGCCAATCCATATACAACAGCTAAGTCTATGGAAGTCCCAAGTCCTGAGGGACGGTCTCACAGAGCACCATGGACGGATAGCTTGCCAGGAGATGGAGTGTCAGAGGAAAGTGACACAGACACGGTACCTGGAGGTTGAGTTGTTCAGTCGCAGCACAAAGTCTCTGAAGAACATTCAGTGCAGGGTTACTTCCATCTATATTCTCAGAACTGAAGTAACGCTCCACAAATTTATGCGCTTGCTCCTTAATCCAACCTTTAATTTTTTCCCTGAAAAAGGAAAAAAGGAGATATTAAAATCTGTGCATAGAGGTTGGCAACCCCACACTGAACTCCACCACAGCACAATTCCAGAACTCTGCCTATCACCCACAAACCAGTCTTGATAAATCAAGATCACTGCTTGGCTGACAACTTTTAAGGGAGGGAGAGAGAGAGAGAGAGGGAGATGGAATGGGGGAGGGGGGGAGAAAGAGACAGAGAGAGAAAGAGAGATAGAGAGAGAGAGAGAGAGAGAGAGAGAGAGAGAGAATTCTCCAACTCCTGACCTCTGCATGTGGTGCACAGCAAATCTAATGGGGAAGACGTGTAGAAATCCACCAAGTTCAATAAGCTGAAACAAAATGGGGGTGGGACCAGTAACAGCACCAACCAACTCAATAAATCCTCAATGACTTTAGTTGATACCACTGTGAAGGTGATTATGAAATGAAAGACACAGGTAGTCAGCAAGGCCAGCAGTACAGAAGAAAGAGTAACAGAATGAGAAAACTAAGTAGAGATAAAGAGCATGGTAGGTGATTTTGAAAACTCAATAGCTCTGAATAGCAGATCAACAACAGTTGGAGCCAAAGATCAAGGAGCTTCGAGATGAAATGGAGGAAACTGCTAGAAAACAACAGAAGGTAGAAAACAGCCTGAAAAGAAATGAACGACAGACTAGAAGTACAAGATGGGCTTGAGGAATAATATAAAAACCATCAGAGTCCCTAAAGAACAGGAGGGGAAATTAGAAGCACATTATAAGGAAATCCCAGACAGGAATTTCCTAGGCTTTGAGGATTACAGACAAGATAAAAGAAGCTGAAAGGGTTCCAGCAAAATTGGACCCGAACAGGATGGATAACTCCAAGACACAATGTACTCACAATGAAAAACTCAAAAGACAAAGAATACCGAGAGCAGGAAGATAAACAACTTACGTGCAAAGGAGATCCCAAAGAATCAGAGCAGAAATTAGACTCTGAGCCAGAAGGGAATGGAGGAATATAGGACCAAAACACCCACAAAAACAGGAACCAGAACCATAGTCAGTGGGTAGGGCAAATAACCTGGGCTTGATCCCTGGCACCCATATGGTCCCGAGTACCGCCAGGAGTAATCCACAAGGTGATTTCTAATAGCTATTATAAATCACCTGAAATTGCTTTGTAAATCACATTTTATTTATTTATTTTTTTTTGTTTCAGTTATTCCATTTGTTTATTTTTATGGGGAAAAAGCATGCAGAAGTTCTGTACCATTCTTTTTTTTTTAAATTTTTAATTTTTTAATTTTTTATTTTTACAATTACAAAGATATACAATTAAAAAGTTCATATTTGGGTTTTGTAAATCACATTTTAATAAACATAAAATTCAAAGTAAGGTCTGCGTGTATATGGATAATAAAAGAATGCATGAAAACAGAACTGAACAACAGCAACCCTAAAGCGGGCCATACTGAAAAAAAAAATCACTAGAGATTACCACCATATCTTGGCGATTTATCATTTCAGAAGACAAAGTTCTGAGTTAAGAGTTAAGAAGAACTTTCCCTACGTAGGGGACAGGGAAAGCAGACACTGAAAGAAAAAAGGAACCAGAAAGTTGGCAACGGACACAAAATATCAACTGAAGGCAGGACTTTTCCTGAGCACAAAGGTTTCATAGAGCTTCAATTTCTTTTAATTCAATCACTGTGAGATAGTTAAGAAACTATTCATGATCGCGTTTCATTCATACCACGGAAATTCAAATTTATACTGGCACTTCTGACATCTAAAAGGCCTGAGTCTGAGTGAGCCCTGCACTGGGTGGGCACAGCCGTTCTCACGGTGGGCCTGTCCAACAGACTGCAGTCTGCCCCATCCTCGCAGGGTCACTGGGCCTCAACCCAGTACAGGGTGTTTTGGTGTTTATTGATAGGTTCACAGTTACAGCTAGAACCAAAGGAAGCTTGCCTGAAGTGTCAGACAGTCTCCACCCTAATCTGGAGGACAAGGCGCCAAGGCACCACAGAAGCTAGCTTTATGCCTACACTCACTGTGAGGAACTAGGAACTGGCAGTAGCCATCACGCAGTGTGTGGTCATTCCCAGGTCAAAGGTAAGGAAGAGCTGCTCCTTAAAGTGCATCGAAGTAGCCATGCTAGTGGCCACAACAAGGAAGTGACACCCTAGAGGGAGGCTCTACCCATCAGGCCAAAGAGAGTTGTAGTCATCCACAAACTGGCACAGAGACCTGCAGAAATTCCCCAGAGGCTAGAGATCACCTGACTACACAACTATAATTGGGTTCCCAGGACCATAACCACCCAAGTTGGTTGGACTGTGATATTCTATCAGCTGCCAGACACCAGCAAACTGAAACCTGGAACAAGACCCAAGACAGCTAGCTTGCTACTTCAGCAGTTTTAGTAAACGCCCATGAACATGAACCTGTTGTCATACAGATGCACAAAAATGAAAGAAAAAACCTTCAAGAATCCTCTCATTTGTAAGGCTAATTCTAAGATTTGAGGAAACAACAAATCTCAGACAAACACAGATGAAAACATTTGTCATATCAAAGCCAACTGTAAGGGAAACTGAATGGCCTCCCAACAAAAAGCAGATAGCAAAAACAAGCAACATCCTCAGAGAAGTTAACAAATTCCTTCTTATCAGTTCACTTCTGTGTATGTCAAGGAGCTAAACTCCCTATCTAAAGGCACAATGCGACTACATAAATCAGGAATCCAAAGGTAATCTCATGCTACTTATAAGAAATACGGGGGCCAGGAGTAATTCCTGAGTGCAGAGCCAGGAGTAACCCCTGAGCATTGCCGGGTGTGACCCAAAAAGGCAAAAAAAAAAAAAAAAAAAATACGGGGGCCGGAGCGATAGTCCAGCAGGTAGGGCGTTTGCCTGCACGCAGCCGGCTATGCCGGCCTGGGTTCAATCCCGGCATCCCATATGGTCCCCTGAGCACGGCCAGGAGTGATTCCTGAGTGCAGAGCCAGGAGAAACCCCTGAGCATTGCTGGGTGTGACCCAAAAAAAGGGAAAAAAAAAAAAAAAGAAATACACCTGAACATTCAGAAGAAACAGTCCCAGAGTGATCTTATCAACAGATGCAGAAAAAGCATTTGACAAGTTCACATTCATTCATAATAAAACCTAGAAATGTACCTCCAAACAGTAATGGTCACTGAGCCATGCCCCCAAAAAAAAAAAAAAAGAAACCTGAAGCCACAGCCAACAGGACACTCTATGATGGAAAAACTGAAATCCCTCTCTGAGATCAGGTACAGGACAAGAACGTCTGCTCTCTCCACTCCTACTCAACAGTTTCAGAAGTCCTTGAAACACAATCAGGCGATAAAAGAAATCAAAAGTAAACAAATTGGAAAAGGAGTAAAACTGTCCATAAACGACATGAAAATATACCAAGACCATAAAGAAGCCAATGAAAAAGTGTCCCAGCAGCAATGAACATAGCAAAGTTACATAGCAAAGTAGTAGTTGACAAAATTAACAGTATCTGCTGCACTTCTTTATGGGAAATTAAAGGAATAAAAAAGAATTCAATTAAGTGTCTTAATACACAAAGTTCCTAGGAATCAATTTAAACAGTATGAAAGACTTGTATACAGAAAATTATGTCAGTATATCCTATAACATTCTTCAAAAACCTAAAACAAATACTAAAAATTGCATGTAAACATGAAACTCCTCAAACTGCTCAAGCAATTATTTAAAAACAAAAGACAACAACAATAATAAAAAAAATAAAGTTGAGAGGTATTCTATTTCCTTTCAATTAGTTATGTGGATGGCATAATCTCAGATCACTGGGCTAGAACTTGCACAAATAAATTCAGATTTATGGACAGTTAATACATGACAAAGGGGCCAAGTGAGTGAAGTGAAAGCCTCTCAACAAATGGTGCAGGGAGAACTGGATGGTTACATGGAAAAAACAAACCGGTTTATATCTCACATCCACAAGAGTTAAAGTGGATTAAATGTGATTAGAACATAATCTACAAAATCCACTGAGAAAAACTCAGGCACAACATTCTAGGATATGGACCTCGGGAATGTCTTGAATGACTGGACTCCAAGGGCAAAACAACATATTGGGACATCAAATGGAAAAGTTTTCTCAGGCAGGGTTAAAGAAAATCAACTAAAATCAAAAGATAACCTAAAATAGAAGAAAATATGGTAGATCATACATCAAATGAAGAAAGGGTTAATAGCCAAGATACATTAAGCACTTCTAAACTTCAACAAAACAGTAACTCCACCCAACAGTGGGTAGATAGTGACCCACTAGTTTACTCTATGAAAAATATTTGAGAAAGAACTAAGCTTCTTTATAATCTAGAGATTTCATTTTTGTTATTGTTGTTATTTTGGGGGCCACACCTGGCTGTGCTCAGGAGATCACTACAGGTGGAGCATGGGGACTCTATGGGGTGCCAGAGACGAAACCTGGGCTGGCTGCAAGCAAGTAAGTGCCCTACGCACTGTGCTATTGCACTGGCCCAAGATTACACTTCTAAGAAGCTACTCCAAGAACAGAACTCTCTCCCTCCCCCTCCCCCTCCCACACACTCAGGGCAGGAGAAATTGATCAAAGGTGACTGTGCCTGTACAGCCAGCATGAGCCTGAGTCTGAGCAAATGGCACCCAGTACCAAAGGGAGCAACAGATAGCAACCTACTGGTAATAATCCACTTAGCAATGTCGGGAGTAGCCAAAAGAATTAAAAATAATAGTACGAGATTCATAGAAACCTCAATAGAAAAACAACAAAGTGAACGGTGCGCCCTACTCTGAGAGACTGAGCAAGGACAACGTTAAGGGTGTAGTAATAGAAATGCACCCGTTCTCGCATCCAGAATAATGGAAGGCGCCATTCCATGCAGAACACAATTTGAAAATAACGAAATCCCAAATGGAGTTGGGGCGGCAGATGTGGCTCAGCAGCATAGTTGCTAAGTCTGCCTTCTTTGCACTGCAACAGATAACCTTGAAGTTATGATACAGTCAGACGAAAGGTTTAAAAACTGAGAATCAATCTCTTTCTTGGGCTATGATGCCCCTTCTGAGTAGCAATTAAAGGCCAGGTGACAGATTTCATCTCTGCATACTGTGCTGATGACATTGTTTTTTTTTTCTTTTTGGGTCACACCTGGCAATGCTCAGGGGTTACTCCTGGCTCTGCACTCAGGAACCACTCCCTGGCGGTGCTCAGGGAACCATATGGGATGCCGGGATTGAACCTGAGCTGGTGCAGGCTGGCCGCGCAAGGCAAATGCCCTACCCGCTGGGCTATCGCTCCGGCCCCTGACATTATGTTTTTAATCTGAGAAGACTAGCCCGACATAGCCTCTTCTTTACCTATTATTGGATAAGGTGTCCTTTGAGGCAGCCCGGCAAGACCACTCACTCCTGCAGTTCGTGCTGGTTCAATGTTGTTGCTATTGGACTGTGCACTTAACCTTCCCCAAGTTTTTGGATTCAAGCTTGCCAGGAAAGAAGATTTCGGAGACTGAGTAGTAGTCGGGCTTTTAGCTATGAAAAGAGAGTAACAAGTTAAATCACTTTAATATAGTGAACTGAACTGAAAAGAAAGATTCACATCTTTGACGAATTTGCTTAAGATTTACAATCAATCAGGGTACTCAGGAAACTCTGGTGTCTTTCAAAGTTATTAACAGCTTTTGTCAAGTGTACACCTGGAACTGTCATCATACTCTGAACTTTTCTGCCCAAGGTTTCTTAATTACCTTGATTGTCTACTTTGTCATCATCTCTTGGAGGTGAATACTTTGGCCTTCTTGGCCCCCGTTTTGGCAGTCGCTTTCTCTTTAGAACATCACTTAATCGACTATCAAGGAAAACAGATAAGTTTAGCCATCACCACAATCTCACTGTTCATTGAAAACAAATAGAAATGACAGAAACAGTAAAAAAATACTGGTAAGGGGCTGGGGAGACAGGGTAACTGTAAGGAGCTCGCTGTGCACACTGCCAACCCAGACTGGATCCCAGCACCTCTCTGATCCCTGAACGCAGAGATGGGTGTAGTTCAAAAAACCAAAATTAACCCCAACTCTGCTGAAAAAGGCTAACACCAACTATATGCCTGTCACATTCTTGGATTAGTCTCATAAAATTAATCCAGGAAGTAACTGGTTTGCACTACTAAAGATAAAGCCAAATAAAAAAAATTTATAAATCTCATATTCAAAAGTGTATAACGGAAATATACTATGCAAATACAACATTAAAAAGTAATGTACATCACAAACTAGAAAACTGTTATATCTGGCTAACAAATTTTTCTCTAACTCAAAGGGCAACTACCTGCAACATAGGCGGTCTAAATACCTACCAAGGGCTGAGTTGTGTGCTTTGTTTGACCCCCTCCTATAATATATGTTCCCTGAGCACCAGTGGGAGAGACCCCCTAAGTACTGAACCAGGAACAGATCCAGATCACCATTCCTGGAGCCCCAAACCCCAAAGGACATACAAAAAACATGATATATAGCATGCTCAAGTCTTTGCTACTTTTACTAGACTTCAAATAACTTCTAGTTTTATTAAGGTAAAAGATCTATAGATCAGGAAACCTATATACAATGGATAAAAATTCTGATTTAAATAAAATGGGATGCATTTGAAGTTTTTAAGCATGGTATGTCTAATCAAAACATTCATTTCAATGGGTTTAATACAGCATGTTAAAACTTTTTTTACATTTTTTAAACTAGAAATCATATTAAAAAGTTCGTTCTTCTTTCTTTAGAATTATTCTCATTCCTTAAAGTGGCTCTAAAGTAACACAGGCGGGACTTTGCCCTAACAAGCAGTTGTGACCTTTTCAAGTCCCTAGCACCACAGATAGGTTCCCTGAGCACTGCGAGGTTTCACTTCTGAACAGAGCCAAGAACAGCCCTGGAGCACTGCAGGTATTAGGCAACTGCACCCACCCTCAAGCATCAATGTATCACAATCTACTGCGCAGGATTTACTGTCTCAGGCAGCATGCTCTATATTCTGTAGTATCACTGTCGCTGTCTTCCCATTGTTCATCGAGTTGCTCGAGTGGGCACTAGTAACATCTCCATTAGTCCTGTCACAAGCAAGTACAACCCAAGGGCATCTCCTTGCTACAGGGACAGGAGGAGCCAGAAACCATTCTTTAGGTTATGGAACTGAGGTCGGTCCATAATAGTTACTAGTCTTTGGTATAAAAAGTAAATAAAACATGGTAGCTTGCCAGGCTTTACCGTGTAGGTGTAGGTGGTATAGTCTCAGTAGAAGGCTCTCAACCCGAGCATTTACTGATGAAACTTAAAGGGGGAAGATCAGGTTTTCTCTTGGATGGAGCTCTGAGGAACTACGGAGTCTTGATGTTGAGAATGACTGATTGCATGATGTGTGGTTTGCTCTGGCTTCTTGCCAGGCTTACTGGTATCAGTTAAAACATGTCTATAACTGTTTACTATGTATAAATGTGAAAGAAATTGGGAAGAATCTTATGCAAAATTCAGTATCCTATATAAATATCACGCCGCCTCGCACCAAGGGACATGTGGCTCTGGCGTGGGTGGATCTTTCTCTTCCGGGGGCAACTGGCATGGCTGCGGAGGAAAGTGCAGGGCCCAAAACTCCACTCCGTCCGGCCAGTATGGTCTCTCCCCGCTCATGAGAGCAAACCCTTGGAGCAATGTTGGACTCGGCCAGAGGAGTTACATTCTGTAGTAACTTAATCTGCTAGAGGAAGTTAGAAGCTTTGGAAAGGCAGGCGAAGCTGTCTCCTTGGAGGAATCCTGACCTCCAGATCCAATCTCCTTGGAAGAGTCTCATGACCTAATGCCATCTATATTCAACAGCTTCCTAAAATGGCAGCACCTTGCAAGAGATCTTACACCACAAATCCTCAAATCTCTACAATCCATAGTTAACCTAGAGTGGAGATTAGCCACTTGATGGCACCAAAAGCAGCAGGTAATCTCAACTAACTTATGAATGAATGAATGCTACCTTATAGTTTTATGAGATTAAACTTTGATCCTATTATGAGCTAACTTTTGAGCTGACAGACTTAAAAGTTGTATTACTCTGAGCAGCTTTCTGGATCTCAGAATTGAGTTTGGTTCATCATTTACCACTCAGCAAAATACTTTCATTGGTTTGGACATGCCCAGCGGTGCTTGGTGACTACATGCAACAGTGCTGGGGCTCAAACTGGGTTGCCCACACACAAAGCATTGCCCTAGTCCTCTGTGCCATTTTCACATATGTAAAATACAGCTCCTAACATCAAACAATCACTTTATTGGGCTTTAACAGAACAATGTACAATGGTTTGGCAATATTCTTTAGTAGCACATATAAGCAAATAATTAAAAACAGAGGTGGAAGCAAAGAAATGTGCTAGAATTAGGAATCCACAGTTTTGTGGGGTAGACATTTGCCTACCCCACAAATGTCTTTGGCTCTGAAGGCAGAATAGTGGTGAACTTTACAGAGATCGTTTCACAAAAACATTTCCATTAGGCCTTCTAAACTGTTTATAAGTGTACACCTTTCTCTTTGTTTTGTCTCACAATAAAAAGTAAGAAAAGATTTCTATTCTCCTTTATTAAGAAAACCTTCCCATTTTACAATAAAGCTGAGAGATATTGGTGAGATGGTGTTTTTTTTTTCCTTTACATTTTTCACTGTATTAGTATCTAGGTAAAGGAACACGTTCTGCAACAATATAGCAAATATTATTACAGTATTAGAAGCAGAACTTAAACCCTCCATTTGCAGATCATGGGTGACAATGTATTAAATACCTCAGTGTTAGGTTTCCTTCTGTTTGTAAACAGAAATACCACAGATCACACTTGTGGCTCCTTAGGTATGACTTAAATAGGTTTCCAATATATGTCTGGCTTTCTTCCCATTCATACTAAACATCTAGCAAAACATAAAGATTAAAAAGGTACCCACTCTAATAGTCTACCACTAATTCCCTGCATGTGTCACAGCTAATGGCAAAGATCAAAAGCAAATCATAGTGGTTTTTGAAGCCCATCCACTTACCCTTGAGGGCTTAGATCTAAAGAATCATCTCTGCTGTGCTGCAAGCTGGGGGATCCCAAATCGGCTGCGGCATTGCTGGCAGCGGTGGCAGTTCCACTGCTGACAGAGGTTGTGGACCCCAAGGATCCTGACCCATTTGTACATGACTTTGGTGGGCTCGTCAACAAAGACTCTGATTCTGCAAGGTGTTTTACTTGATGCATTACACCTTTATATGAATAAAAATGGAAAACAGTTCATTTTAATTAAGTCATATCATTCTTACCATGCCAAATTCCCTAAGTGCTTTGACACTGATGTAGAGGAAATGACTAAAGAGTACCTGGAGAAAAAAAAGTAGGTTTTCTCCACTCCTTTTACATTCCATTTGGAAAAGGAGTAGGTAAATTTAAAATTAAATGTATATTATACTGTATGTCTTTCTAGTATTCAAAGATCATATGCGATTTAAAAAGTGGTACATCCTCATGTAAAGTCACTGAATAAAGACATACAAAATCAAGAATCAACAGAAAAAATACAATCCACAAAAGGCAGGAGAACCGAAGGGAGAGCCAACCATCATGGGCTCAGCATGCCTCCCTAGCATATGCAGAATCCCCAGCACCAAACCGGTGTCCCAAGCATTGCCCAGCCAAGCACCCTCAACATGGTCCTGGGTCCCTAGGATCTGATGGAGATGTCTGCTAGTAAGGGGGAGGAGAGAAGGAAGGCATTTTTTTTGGGCTAGCCCAGGTATGAGGCCATGATGTTACATCACCAGTCCCACCCAAAGGACCCTACTTGAACTCTACAGGTCTGCTGGTCAAGACCTACAGCACTACAGACATCGCGACGAAAGCAAGTGATACCAACCTAACATCAGAGCTTATGGCGTCTACAACAGAATGGCCTGAGTATCACTACGAGAGTTTAATTGTGGTGAGCACCACAGCTACATGAGCACAAAACACCACAGCTGCTCAGAGTTTCATGTTTCTGAACCCTTTTGTCACACAAAAGCCCAGGAAAGTGAGGAAAAGTTAAAAAGAAATCAAATTCACTAAGTTAGAATACTACAATGAGACAAGATCACAACATCACTGCTGCCAAGAACTGAAACTAAAAACAACTGAAACTTCTCTTACAAGAAGCCCAAATAGTAACTATGGAAGGGGATTCTTGGGTAGAACAGGGAGTACATATGGGAGGAAGAAATGTGTCTAAATTCTGTCTGTTAACAGGTGGGTGTCAGGCACATTATATATTTGAAGGTCTGAGTATATGTTCACACATCACGGTATTAGGGGGGTCTGCAGAGAGCTCAAGAGGCTGGAGCACTTGTTCTGGGTGCCCCAGGCCTAAATCTGAACCCCAACACCACATGGTCTCCTAAGCACAGCCCCTTCACACCCCAGTATACCAACTCCCAGCAACAAAGTTACTAAAAAGAGGAAATATTCTATAAGATATTATAAGTAACAGTAATTGACTTATGAGAGCAAATAGTGAGTTATAGCTGTAAAAATCTAAAAGTGAAGGAAGATCTTTTAGGAAGTAGTGACATTTAAGCTAAAATCAGAGCCACATACAAAGTTGCAAAATAAATTCAAGACCTTTACACACTCTTGTGACTGCAGAGAACACATACATGGGAAAGACAAATTCAATCTGTTAACACAACTGAACCTTATATAAAAGCAAGAAAAGACAAAAAAAAAATAAGACTCATTCTGACACTCCTTCAAACCAGGAAAGAGAAATAACTGAAATCAAACCACAAAAAAAACCCCCAAAGACTACTAAATACAATGCAAGACTGAAAATAGGAATACATAAATGCTAATATGAGCACAAAACAACTGCTATTCACATGAACATAAGATTTGGTAATGACAGTTACCTCTGGAAAATGGAGGAGAGATTTTGCCTTTTATAGACTACACAGTGGTGAATTTCTGTAAGTCCACTGTTATTTGAACAGAAATATTAATGGTGAAATATCTCTTTCCACTTAATTCAACACTACTGCATAGCAGTATTTATTACTTTCTCAAGATATGAAGAACTGTGAATCAAGCTTAGGAAAAGGCGATCAAAAGAATATGCACAAAAGAGTGTTGATAAAGACGGGTGATAAAGTTAGGAATATCTGAGGGAAGAATACCATTACTTGCTGAATCCTCGTAAGACCAAAGAATCAAAACAACAATAAAGTACCCTAAGAACCACAAAGATCAGTAAGAACTTCTTGAGTAAGAAGATATTACCTTCAGTGTTAAAAGAGAAGCAGCATCAGAATGGACAATACAAACATCTTGGAGTTCTCAAGAACAGAAAAGTACTGTGAATATTATTCTACATTTTAAGGAATTCCAGTAGCCACCTAAGGAAATAAACTTTTAAACTGCCTTCAACTTTGTAACTACTGATCTTTTACGAGGATTCATTAGAAAAGATCTAACTTTTTCAAGGAACTATTCTAGCATACTCTATTTTTAAATACTTTAAATACTTTATTGTTGTTTTGATTCTGGTCCATAGATTATCAAATCATTGGAGCTTGCTAAGTATTCACCAACTGACAGTAAGTCTCACCTAACCTGTATTAGATTAGATTGATAAAAAAGAACGAACTGTGTACTTGAGTGATAAACTCCAAAAAATGTCTTCTGAAAGCAGTAACAATTTTTAATTCTATAGACAGAACTATATTTCTACTAAATAACATACTAAAATTTTGAGTATTAATTATCATGAATGACATTACCTTCTCTTCTGAAGTAAACACTAAAAATATCAGGTAACTTCTGCATTAAGATTTCTGCCATCTGAAGTGCTCCAACTACTATCTTCAAGTCTTGGCTTGACAGCATGGAAGCAATGTGACTAAAAGAGAGAAAGCATTTGTATATAGAACATGTTCTGGGAATCCGTGATTATCTTTGGCCAGGGTAATTTTAATTTCAGAGCAAATAATTTTAATTGTGATACCAGTACATTTTAATAAGAAATGTTTTTAAATGCTCATTGTTCAGGCATGTGGGGGTGAGGGGTGTAGACTTATTAGCAATACTGTGGCAGGAAAATGGCAGACTCATATCCTTAATCATCTAGCAATGTTCATCTTTTACATCTGTTTTCTTTATGAATGAAAGTGGGCACAGACGCAACAAAACACATAATATACTATATCCCAGAGTATTACTGCAAAAGTTTCTGAAATCTGAAGTTATAAAGGATTTCTCACTATTTTAATGAACACACCTTGAAACAGCATGATTTTTCAGGACATCCTTCAGAAGTTCAGCATCCGCAAAATAAATTATTCTAAGAATTGCTCTAAGGCACTTGTGTCTGACCGCAGGCCCTGCTGAGGAGCTATACACTTCATAAAGAACACCAAACAATGTCTTAATGAAAGACTTAGCCAGTTCCGATCCTCTTTCATAAGCTGTGCTCGAGCATCATCCTTCTTTAACTCTGAATATCCACCTGTGAGAAAGAAATTCAGTCATGAAGACACACATTTTATAAAGCAATATATTGAAAACAAAGGGCACTCAAACTAACATATTTTGAAAAGGCTTTTTTTTATGAAACAAATCTATTTACCCAGTAAGATCAATTAGGGTTTCCTAAAATGCCAAAGGTAGCATTAAGACCCAATTTTAGCCACCTAGTAAAACACCAGACCATCTGGCCAGATAAAGATCAGAAGATACCACTACACTGTGTCCTTTATTTTACTAATAGAAGGGAACAAATCAGTACTAATCAGCTAGTCATAAGACATAAAGTATGAGAAACAGCACTTTGCTAGGGAACAGGAAAATACAAGATAAACGTCACTTCTTAACAGTAGCTAATGAAAAGCAAAGCTCTAGCTGAAGGTTGACAAGAAAGGGCTATGAAGCTAAAGTTTCGGCAGTCTGATACAGCTTAATCAGAACACAATTATCTAGCGTTATATGCTGCACATAGTCAGGCCCAGAGTCTGAAACTTCACCACTGAACAAATCTACAGATCTTTACTTTGAACTAGTGCTACAAGAGCATTTGACTGATTTTGTGAGATGGGTAAATGTCAAAAACCTAAGGGAAAATAATTCTTTTATAATTAGTATTTTAAACAATATACTAAGGGGGGCAGAGCAATAGTTCAGCAGGTAGGGCATTTGCCTTACATGGGGATGACCGGGTTCGATCCCCAGCATCCCATATAGTCCCTCGAGCACAGCTAGGAGTAATTCCTGAGTGCAGAGCCAGGAGTAACTTCTGAGTATTGCTGGGTGTGACCCAAAGAGTCAATCAATCAATCAATCAATCAATCAATAAATGCACTTTGGAACTATATTTGAGCCAAATTTTACTGGTGGAAAAAAGCGGTCCCAAGAATGACTGAAATTCTTAAATGTTCTCATTAGGGAGTGAGGACTAGGGAAAATAATAGTTTGAGGCTCTTTATGTTCCTGGAGCGAATAGATGCCCTTGGGCTCTACTAGCATGAGATAGAACATATGGAGATATTACTGGTCCCCGCTCTAGCAAATAGATGATCAACGGGAGGATAGTGATAGTGAAATAAAAAATACTAAGCCAGGATGGTATGACAGTCCAGTGGGTAGGGTGGCTCAAATGGGTCAATCCCCAGCATCCCAATATGGTCCCCTAAGCACTGCCAGCAGTAATTCCTGAGTGCAGAGGTGTAACCCCTGAGCACTGTTGGGTATGGACCTAAAACAGAGACCACATGTATCTTAGTATCTGATACTTAGCTATTAGCTGTAAAGAACCAGTAAGACAGAATGTACTAAAAGTAGGGCAGGTTTTATATTGTATTAGGTATTCATGGCCAATTCTGTCCCGAACTGAGAATTCTGCAAGTTACAATAAAGTCATAAGGAGGATATCTGTTAAGACCGTTCATTCGTCAATAAAGACAATAAAGACAAAAATAATTATAGGTATACAACTATCTTACACTAGTTAAGCTCACATGATATTACAAATATTACCCAAAGAATTGTAGTATTATAATACAACGCTACTTTTATCTGAAAAGGTACTTACTAGTGTTAGTATTGGCTAAGGGGTTAGGTTTTCTCTGAATGGCACGTGCTGTTCCTGTGTCCTCATTGATTTGCTGCATAGAATTAAAATCAATAGTATAAACTCGTCCCAGAGTGGACAAGCTTATCTCATCCTCACCGACCTGATGGGCTGCCTGAGAGCAAAGAAAGAGAAACCTTGAATATAAACATGGAGAAATGTATTAACTTAAGACACAGGGGGGACCTTCCATAAATCCATAAGTGCTAACATACATAATCATTTCACCAGGTTTTAAAGGTGAAGTAACAGATTATGGAAAGTACAATAGTGTGGATATGACAAAACTCAAGAAATATTTTAATTCAAATAGAAGTAACAACATAGGCCTTTTTAGGTTCCCTGAGACATCCATTTGCAAAATTAAAATTTTTATAAAACACTGCTAATAGACAAAAACTTGTTATCTATAAATCTTAGTATCCAAGTCTTCTGTTAAATGTTAATTACATCATAGATTCTTGCAGCCCATCAAAATTGTCTTTAAACCAAAGGATTCTGTAAAATTGTACAGGGATAAACAGAATGCTATACATTTAAATGATACTTCATGAGTAAATGGGACAAAATTGGAATTAAGAGCACAATCTCCCATAGTTAGGTGTACCACATATACAACTAAACCAGGTTTACTTAACTAAGTTTGCTTGTTTATATTTATTAAAAAGTGAAGGAATATTCATTCTTTTAACAATATAATCTACGGGATTCCTAGGTTGATTATAAGACAGAACTCTTATGCAATAAAAAGCTAACAGTATCAAGAAAATGCTATGAAGAACACTTAAGAGACCATGACCTGCTCATAGAGTAAAGCTAACGGCACAAGTTTGAGACAATTAACATATAACTTCCTTTTTTAAAACTGGGTCTGAATTCAGCCATTTGGGCCTTTAAAACCAAGGACCAAACTCAGGCCTCTCATATGCAAGTACTTTAACCACTGAGCTACATCCCCAGCCCTAAATTCAGATATACAAACTTTTTTTTATTTTATAATGTAAGTTAATGGTTTAAAAAAGTTTTTCAAGTGGCGGAGTGATAGCCCAGCGGGTAGGGCGCTTGCCTTGCACGCGGCCGGCCGGTGCTGGCCCAGGTTCGATCTCCGGCATCCCATATAGTCCCCCGAGTACCGCCAGGAGTAATTCCTGAGTGCAGAGCCAGAAGAAACCTCTGAGCATTGCCAGGTGTGACCCAAAACAAAAAGAAAAAAAAAAAAAAAAAAAAAAAAAGTTCAAGTATTTTTAGAAACTGAAAAATATCCCTTAAAGATTACATAAGTTGGGGCCGGAGCGATAGCCCTGCGGGTAGGGCGCTTGCCTTGCACGCGGGTCGGCCCATGCCAGCCCGGTTCGATCCCGGCATCCCATATGGTCCCCGAGCACCGCCAGGAGTGATTCCTGAGTGCAGAGCCAGGAGTAACCCCTGAGCATTGCCGGTGTGACCCAAAAAAGGAAAAAAAAAAAAAAAAGAGAGAGAGAGAGAGAGAGATTACATAAGTGATCTTTCTTTAGTTTTGGTTTTGGGACCACACCAAACAGTGCTCAGGGCTTAACTTCTTGTTCTGGGATCTGGGGATCATTCCTGGTGGGTTTGGGAGACTATATGTGGACGGGACAGAACTCCGGTCAGCTACATACCAAGAAAGTGCCTTACCTGCTGTACTATCTCAGGCCCCATAAGTGATATTAAGAATTCAAATGTCACAGTTTAATATTAGATACTACTGACATTATTAAAGAAATATTAATAAAAGAGGCCCGGACATTCCCAACACTTTCTACACTAAGACAATTATTTAGCTGACCTAAGAATTTCAGAAATATTTCACTACCAAAATGAATTAATTTCAAAATAGTACACATACACAGACTCCAAAGAAAAACCACTTAAATATTTGGGAGTAGCTGCTGTTTTTTTGCCTTTTGTCTAATTCTGCTGAGTCCCCAAATAACTATAAGTCTATATACTATGTTTTTATGCAATGTACATACCTCCAAAGAAAAATCACTTAAATATTTGGAAGTATCTGGGGTTCCCCCCAAATTTTCTCTAATTCTGTCGAGCCACTAAAAACCTTTTTGTATACTGTGTTTTTATGTATCTCATCTGCCATCAAAATTTACCCCAATGAAATATGGACTATGTGAGCCAATTATGTATCATGATTTAGTCATTCACCTAGAGGTAGACATTAAGTTGTTTCCATGTTATTGCTTTGAGAGAGTGAGAAGTAGCTATTTGTAAATCTTGGCTTTAAAAAGATTTGTTTTGTATGGGAAATAAAGGGGACTCCTGATACATGTGGCCTAGCTACTCCAGTGTTTCCTTTCAGAAACAGGAAACTATGGAACAAAGAACTCAAATTACTTTCTCCAAGTCAATCAGGTAGTGAGCAGCAGAAGCAGGACTAGAACATCATGTTTTCTGACCTGAACAGAAATGAGGACCTTGTTCTCAGGAGACAAAATGAGAGAATCTTGAGTTAATTCAAAATTGAGCACATTTAAGTACAAATATCCACCACCCCAGTCCATCCCAAAACCCATTCTCCTCCAAAATTGATTCATTTAAATGGTACAATGAAACTACTACCTCAATGATCCGGCTGTCAATCCTGTTGTAAGGATGCCAGAGTCCCCGTCATCTCGCCACTGCCATATTGCTCCGTCTGTGTTCTGTGCATTTCCCTTCTTCAGCATGGTATCAACGGCAAAAATGCCTTCCTTGGGTAAACATGGCATAAGTTCGCTGAAAACAGAAAGTGCAATCAAGAGTTTTGCGATGTCCTTACTGATTGCCAGTATAAGAGTTCTGAAACAGGTTCCAAAGGTGGTGACTGCCCCACAAACTGCTGTTACCGAGGAAAAGAAATATTCACGCCCACTCTGGAAATCTACCTTTCTAAGACCACAAATAACAAGTGATGCCAATTGCACCCAAGGTAACTACCATCCCCTGGCTATTCCAGCATACACCCTAGGAAGCAGTATGACTATGAAGAAATACTGACATAATCTGGAAACACCCCCTATAAGCCCTGAGTTTATAAACCCAATCTTTACCAAATCAGAGATGTCAATTCATACAGTTCTTGAGGACTTCGTGGAACAAGATCAATCTGTTCCTGACAACTTCCATTGGAGGCACCACAAAGGAGGAAGTGAAGTGTCTCTGCGATGTCTGTAAAACCAACAACAACAAAAGAAAGCCCATGAAACAAACTTTGTATTATTATTATTGTTATTTTTTAAGAATTGAAATCACTGTGCAATGGACAATTAAAGCTGTTCATGATTGGGTTTCAGTCATACAGTGTTCCAATGCCCATTTCTGCACCAGTGCACATTTCCCAACACCAATGTGCCCCAGCTAACTTTATTATTAATTTGAAAGTAAACCATACCCTACGCAGGAAATCACATTATTATAAAATAGTATACCACAAATTTACAACAACTAAGTAATAACCACAAGAACAAATTATAAGATTTTAACCTTATCTTTTCAAATAGCTGAGGCTGAGAGCTAACCTTCCACCTTTGGGGTGGGGATGGGGGAGAGCCACTCTCAGCAATGCTCAAGGTTCATTTCTGGCTCTGCACTCAGGACTTACTCCTGGCAGTGCTCAGGGGAGCATAGGATGCTGAAGATAGAACCTGGATTGGCCACATGCAAGAGAAGTGCCCTAGCCAATTGTAATATTTTCCAGCCCTCAAATCAGTACTTCCTAATGAGTATGGTAGACATAATCTTTAGACCTAGTAAATTTATGATTTTTCAAATTTATATATATTGAACAGGATACAAAGCCAAATAACATCTGAATCTTACCATATTATGATCAGGAAAATTAACTGCTTTCAAAAAACTAATAAATATACCAACATTAAAATAGAGATGATTAAAATGTCCTTTTATTAGCCAAATTCTCAGAAAAAGATGAGGAAAAGGAGAAACTGGCATGAACACTTGCCTGGTTGGTGTCTGACTGCTCAGTGAAAGTGGCTTCTGCTCCCATTGGCACAGAATTCTCTGCCCCAATAGCTATAACCTAAAGACATGACTGGGTCTGTTAGCCAGCCCTGTTTCCAAAATATCACTCATATGCAGTATTTCACTGAAATGTTTGATAATCACCAAGTTCTGCTTACAGTTTATTTTACCATTAACTTTGACAGAGAAATACAGCTTGTTAAATCTCAATCTCAGGACTTACCTGAGTAAAAAACTTTAATTTCTTGAATTAAAATACAAATTTTATTAATTTCAAGGAATTGTGAATGTGACAACAGCATACTGTAAAGATTGTTTTCTGAGATCAGAGAAATTTGCAAAAGTTCTTATTTCCTTTGTAGTTGTTGAAGAAAATACAGTTATCCATAAGAATGGATGACAATCTCCCACCTTTTCTTCCCCCTGTACCTCCCAGTATTTCCAGAAGAAGGCAGCCATGTCTAAGTCCCACCCCCACTGCCAGTAAGTTTGTCTACAGGCCTTATCCCACACACTCATAATTTCGAAAGAGATGACTAGACGCAAATATGGGATGACCTGCCCAATTAAGTATTCTAGACTTCCTAGAGCACACAGACATGAGACATCTCCACACACTAATGCACTAACATCCCAGCAGGAGGACACCAGACTGGTTGGAGATGCAACGTAGAAGCCAACCAATCTTGACTAACAAAAACATTAACACAGAAGCCTTGATGTGTAACAATAGCTTAGTAAACCCTAAGACAAGGACTTAATGTACCCATGGTTTGATACAATTTTCATAAATTTCCTTCTACAGAAATACTTTTGATCTTTTTCTACTGGTAACAAACAATATAAAATAAAGTTATTGTAGGCTTACTATTGGGGGTAGTGTTAGGGGTGGTTGGGAAAATAGAGACAATGGTGGAGAGAAGTTGATAAAGGTGGTAGGATTGGTATTGGAATACTGAATGCCTATAACAAATGCATCATGACATGTTGCAGGACTCCTTTAAGGGCATTTGGCTCAAAACATTAGCACACTAAAGGGCCTAGGTGAGGTGCAGGGAGGGATTATCTAAGGACATTTAACACTCCCTGCTTTCCATAACAATGGGAGGAAGGCCTGAGTTGCATGGGTATAAACTAGCCGGTTTTCACTCTCCCGCGCTTCTTTGGGGGCTGTTGCTCGCTGTGAGCGGTCGCCCTGCTTGGAAGTGTTCTTCTCCTTTCCCAAAGCCTTTGCACGTGGTGGTCGCCATCTTGGCCTACACGTGGCTGGGGTTCTAGCCTGGAATCCTAAGCATCGGGTTTTTCCTTTTGCTGATTTGTATGCCTGAACCTGTGATAAGTAAAGTCTTTTAAAATCGCATCGAATTCCTGAGTATTCATCCATTCCTCGCCGGCTTCGGAGGTAGAAGGGAACTTCGCTTCCCGGCACTGTCGGGGGACCCCCGCGAGCGCCCCGACAACGAATTAACGGTGAACCACATTATTGTAATAAAGTGGGTAAAATAAAAATAAAAAAGAATGGGTGGTAAATCCTCCAGAAAATACTAAAAAGAAAAAAATATTCAACATAGTGGGAACAAAAACCCCATCAAACTATAGCCAGTAATTTCCCAAAGTGGTATTTATGAAACTGGTGTGCCAAATATAAGAGAATAATATCTATATGGGAATGTCAGGAATACTGAACCCTTAATTAAAGTCAAAAGGGTCCTAAATATTTAATAAGGAAGGTACGCTGTGACTACTCAAGAGTTAAACCTATGGTAACAGTACATCGGGTAGGGCATTTGCCTTGTATGTGGCCAATAGGAGAACCCTGACATCCCGTATGGCCCCCAAACCTGTCAAGAGCAATCACTGAGCATAGCTGGGTACGGCCCCCAAACAAAACAAAAACCAACAAGCAAACAAAAAAAGTTAAACCTTAAGTTTATCTAGGCAGTTACAAGGAAAAGGAAAAATGTTTTCTAGAAAACTAGTTGGGAATGACTTTATTCTTTAAAGAGTAATCTATTCAATAAACCACCCTAGAAACTTTTTCCTTCAAAATTCTGTGTCACTGGGCTAATTCACAAGAAAAAAAACTATGTAAAACTGAGCTGCCACCTTATTCACACGCCTAACTAATAATATTCTTTCTGAAAGAAATGGGCATCAGGGCCATTTTACAATCACTAAAAGCCCAGAGATCCTCACAGTTTAGAATAATGGATATAAAACCAACCCCATATTATGGTGCTTGTATCTAAGTGAGCAATACTTTACTACAATAATCCTAACAGATACTGTCTTCAAACTGTGTGAAATCTATTTGCTCATCAGTGGGAAGACAGGAGAAAGCTTAGAAACAAGTAGCAGTATAAAATACATTTATCTGTGAAATTAAATTCCAACTTTTGATGAAGGATATTCTAGAATCATATAAACTGCTACATATAAAATCAGAAAATGGCTACCAATGCATGGAAGACAGCAGTTACTGATTACATGAAATTCCTATTTCTTGTAATAAAACATCATTACACCATTAATAGTAGAAACACCACAGAGTAAAAATTCAAAACACTAATTTATCTGAATAGCCATGCAGCAGAGGAAGCATTAATCTATTGCTCTGTAATCCTTAATGTTCAATAGCTATGATATTACCAACTTCTCTGACTGGACTTTATTCATGGAAATATGAATACGCTGTCTTTCTTACAAGAATAATAAAATAGTACTTACTTTGCTTCATAAGTTGAACAGCTAAAGTTGGACAGTTGGAACACATGAGAGAAAACATGCGAACTACCATTATAAACATCCCAGAACTTAAAATTGGTGGAGTCACTACCAATAGTTGTTGAACATTTGTAAGCAGATCTTTGGAGGCAACCTGCTGGAGTAAATTCTGAAAAAATCCAAGGTGGAAAAAATACTGTTATTGCTGCAATTCAGCTATTTTAAAAGCGCATGAAAATGCCATCAAAGACTACATAAATGCTTTACCTCTTCATGTTGGAAGTTGTCCACTAGACGTGCAAAACAAAGGCAAAGTGCTTTCCACTGACTTTTTGTCCTGTATTTGTTAATAAAGAAAAATATTTTCAGTCATACTTCACACTTTATCTTCTCCCTAACTCCAAATTCTTCATGGCTTGCTCAATTAGCTGTGGGTTTTCAAGTAGGCCTAAACAAGGAACAGTAATACCCTGATTTCAAAGCAAAAATCTCATACTGAAGAGAGCCCATCTCCTTTAAGAATGAGCTCAACAAGGACTCAACAGATAAAGATCAACTAGACGCAAAAATGGAATGACCTGCCCAATTAAGTATTCTAGACTTCCCTGGAGCAGAAAAGAAGGAACAATCTTTTATGGTTCTGTAATTCCAATATCTAGGAATTCACGCAGAAATGTTTAAAGAATGCACACACTAAAAAGTTGAAGTACCTAAGCATATGAGAATGAGTCAAATTTGATTATGTGAAAAGTATTTGCTATAGTCACTTTGAGAACAATATAGTAAACCTAATGAAGTAGCTTCATTAAGAAAACATCTGAAATAAATCTACAAACAGAATATACAATATAATGACTTAACAAGTATTTAACATAGCTTGCTTTATCTTCACTCACTGGTCAATGGGTTTCCATTGTACAGAACAGAATTGCCTGTAAAAAATGAGACTAGATTTATGATATATAGTCCCTCAACTTCAGTGTTATTACTAAGTCTGGAAGTCAAAGGGCTATCCACAATCAACCCTTTCTTGGCTTGACTTGTCTTTATTTCTAGAGGTGATGAATTCACAGAGAAAGTATTTCTAGCCCTTCTGTAAATTATCCCAAACTACTAAATTTTAGAAATAATATCATGATTTGTGTGTAAATCATCTTAAGAAAAACACTGTTGAAATCACTATAATCTCTTATCTAAATTCCTTACTTAATGTTTTTTATGCTCCCAAACTTACCCATATTTTGAGCAAATCTTTAAGTAGTAACAGTGATTTAAAAAGCCAGTTACGCACATCCTCTTTAGTTGGAACACTTTAAAGCTCATTTATGTAAAAGATTCACTTTCTGTACAAAAATAACTTGGCTTAACTCACAATCTCTCCCATATCCCAAGCTCCATAAGCTCTGCCTTTTTAGACTACACAACCAGGCTTAATGATTCCAGCTCCTCACTAACTCTCCCTGCTCTGCAACCCTAGCTGCAATCTCCATTTTTTTTTTCACATTCATTTTTATTTGGGACAGACCCTATCTCATGTCTCTTCTCGATCTTTAAGCTGTATTATCCTGGTCTTAGCTATCTAAGGCCTTCCAGGCCATTCCTTTACAAAAGGAGATTCGACCATACTGAATAGCAGCAACATTGATGAAGTAACAAATTCATCCCTCAAAGTCAAAATAGCTGAAAATATCAAATGCAAGAAATACATTTCATTGGGGTAAATCCACCAAAAATTTCATGAATTAACCTAATATGGTTATGACTGGAAAAAATAGGAAGAGCACAAGTCAGACCATCTCTAAGTTACAAATCCAGTTAAGATTTAAGAGCATAGTTGAAAATGGCATTTACAGGGGCCGGAGCGATAGCCCAGCGGGTAGGGCGCCTGCCTTGCACGCCGGCCGGCTTATGCCGGCCCGGTTCGATCCCTGGCGTCCCATATGGTCCCCCGGAGCACCGCCAGGAGTGATTCCTGAGTGTAGAGCCAGGAGTAACCCCTGAGCGCCGCCGGGTGTGACCCAAAAGCAAAAAAAAAAAAAAAAAAAAAAAAAGGCATTTACAGAGAAAGTGTTTTACAACAGATACAAAAGGTTCCTATTTTACCTGATGGGTTAGCCTTTGGGTAAGCAACGGAAGGGAATCTGCCACAAAATGAAATTCATCTGGTGTGATACTCTGGCAGCAATTGGCTGCAATTGCTAGTGCATTTCTTTTGGGCATTAATGCTGAAGAATTCTAGATATAGCAGGCAGTCTGCCAAGCCACCCTGAAATAAAGAAAAGTGTTCAAGTGAAGAATTATCCTACTTATCAGTAAAAAAAAAAGCAAACCAAATTAAAATACCCCCATCCACTTTCATAGCAACTGCTGGATCTCAA
>JAJIBD010021904.1:0-29631 GCA_021461705.1 Cryptotis parvus | reverse complement strand
AGTCTCTGGACTGGCATACCTGAGCCAGATTTAAGAAAGATGCTGCAGGGTGGAACTCGATGAGCCGGGCGCTGATAGGCTGACCGGCTGGGTGGAGGTCTGACGAGAGAGAAGTCCGATGTGGAAAATGGAGGCCCTCATGGAGTGGGGGGGTCGTCTGGCTTGTTGCAAGGCATCCCTGACTTCAGCTCTTCACTTCTTCCAATCACCCAGTTCTCACTTTACTTCTTTTCACTCAAGAATAGATAAATCATTGCTCATCATATCAAAATTCAAGTTCCTGTGCCTGGCTTAGGCTGCCTCCACAATCTCACCCCCACCCAATACAATGGTAAGGGAATATTTTGTTAGAATTATGTACACAGAAAGCCATCATTAATATTATTGTAAGTCACAAAACCTCAATCTATAAAAAATGTTTAAAAACTAGACACTCCTCTTCTAATCCTCTCAAGAATACTCGATCTTAACTTTTGTATTGTACATATGATTTCATAGGAATTACCTTTACAACAATGCTTTTAATACAGTGGCTAGAGTCATTACCTGAACAATGGGTAATATTATTTACATTAACTGAGGTAAATAATCTCTCTGTTTTGTCATGAACTATCTACATCACCACCACTGTTACCATAGTAGCTTCTTAGAGATGAAACTAGCACTCACCAGACACTATCCTAGGCACTTTGCATCCATTCTCTCAAGTTCACAATATCTTTGTGTCAGTTACTACTATTATTTTACTTTTATCACAAGGTAGTAAAAATCTAGAGAGATTCAGTAACTTACGGGCATACAGCAAGACTTTGTTCTCTCCCAGCCATATACTATTAATATGGCCCAAGTTTCATTTTTCAGCAGGTTCTTCAATTATTCAGCCTCAACTATTTCATTTATATGGATATATCTACCTTATATTTTGATGCTGGGCTCAGAAAATGTGACACTGAATCTCAGTGAATCTTTTACTACTCTGCTTTCCCTCAAAATTTATCGTTTCTTCATTTATAGTTCCTTGTCTAAATCTTCCAGCCAAGCCCTGGTTATGTTAACTGAACAGCTCATATAGCCTGTCTGGCATCCCTGACTTCAGCTCTTCACTTCTTCCAACCACCCAGTTCTCACTTTACTTCTTTTCACTCAAGAATAGATAAATCATTGCTCATCATATCAAAATTCAAGTTCCTGTGCCTGGCTTAGGCTGCCTCCATAATCTTACCCCCACCCTTTCTATTCAATTTTCTGGCCCACAAAATCCAATCCACACCCACTGACCCAGTCAATCTTTGATCTTACCTGAAGATACAGTAACCCACATACTTTATCACTGTTTTTCCTCTTCATGTGACCTATTCATTTCCAGGTCACCAGCTGCCTAATTTTTTTTCCATCATTCCAGCACTCATCTCAAATCTCAATTTGCTTCATAATGTCACACACATTGATTACTTCTCTCTTATTCCCTTTCACATCTATAAATTAATTTAAATAATAATAGTCATGATTGACTAATCAATTAAAATGAAGCTTTCTTATTTCTGTTTTACAAATGAAAAAATAGGCATAGAAAAGACAATCAATTCACCTTAATCAATTTACCCCATTTTTTACTAATTGTTTTGTGTTTCTTTGGGGGCCAGGTGTCTGGCTATATGTTCATATGCATTCCTGGCAGTGCTGGGATCAAGCCAGACTTGACTGGTATGAGGCACAGCCTTAACTACTTTACTCTTTATGGTCCTCATTTGTGTTTCTAATTGGTCAGTTCTTTCTAATTAGTTTTCCACTTTCTGAAGACACATTTATTCCAAATTGACCAACCAAGTAGTAGAGTCTGTGAACACTGCAAGCACTGTTGGTTGGTTGCACATAGTTTTAAATAATTTTTTAAAAATAGGGACTGGAGCAATTGATAGTGGGTAGGGCATTAGCCTTGCACATGGCTGACTCGGGTTCAATTCCCAGCATTCCATATGGTCCCCAAGCACCGCCAGCAGTAATTCCTGAGTGCAGAGCCAGGGGTAACCTCTGAGCATTACTGGGTGTGATCCAAATTAGCAACAACAACAATAAAATTTTGAATACTTTGTTAAAAATTAAAGTTTTAAAATCTGTAAAAATTACTATGTAAAAATATCTTTCATGAAAAGAAAGAGATGAAATTGAGAAATTCTACATGGAACTGGAGGAGTTCTATAAAAAAGATCACACCTTCTACAAGATCATAGTGGGTGATTTTAATGCCAAGATAGTACTGAGAAGATCGGCTGAAGAACTCCACATCAGGACCCATGGCCTAGAATAGAACAAACAGGGTGAGAGACTATCTGAGTTCATCATGTCCACCAAGACCATTCATGGGAACTCACAGTTCCAGAAGGCTGAAGTGAAATGTTGGACATGGGAATCTCCTGGTGGACAATTCTACAATGAAATTGACCACATCATCTCCAATCAACAGTTTTGTCTGACCAATGTTGCTGTCGTCCCCAAATTCCAAACAGGATCAGACCACCATCTCCTTCGTGCAAAATTCTACTTCCCACAATGGGGAGAAAAGGCTGCAAATTTTAAGAAGAGAACTCCCAAAACGACCACCAACTGGGAACTCTTTGGCACCATTGCAGCAACAAGGGAAGATACCACCATTGACAACATCGATGAAGAATACAACCAACTGGTTCAGCACCTCCATGATTGTGCGAAGAATGCCAAGAGAGAGAAAGACACAAAAGAACACCTGTCTTCAGAATCTCTTGAGCTCATTTGCCAAGATGGCAATCGCGCGAGCCTCAGGAGACCAAATGCTAACATCCAAGCTTACTAAACGGTGCAGAGAAGCGATAAAAGAAAACCTCAAATACAGAAGAGCAGAAATACTGGAAGAAGCAGCAGAAGCCGGAAAAGCATTCGCACCACCTGCCTGTCCTTCGCCAACTGTAAGACCAAGATCACTGCCCTCCGACGCCCTGATGGATCTATCACATCTTCCAGAAAGGCAATGGAGAAGATTATCCATGACTTCTACTCAGATCTCTTTGATAGCCACATCCACCTGCCCACATACCAAATTCCACAGGATGGATATGTCATTCCCAACGTTCTCCCTTCTGAAATCTGACATGCCATCTCGCCGGTAAAGAAGGGAACAGCACCAGGCCCAGACAAAGTCAGACCTGAACACCTGAAGAATCTGCCATCAGTACTCATCAATACACTAGCTCAGCTCTTCACATGCTGCCTGTCTGAATGCAAGGTGCCCTCCCAATAGAAAACCAGCAGGACAGTTCTACTGTTCAAGAAGGGAGACATTCACGACATCGGCAACTATCGCCCCATCTGCCTGTTGTCTGTCATCTACAAGCTGTTTACAAGAGTCATCCTGAACAGGATTAGCAGAACACTAGATGAAGGACAACCATGCGAGCAAGCAGGCTTCCGGAAAGGATTCAGCACAATCAACCATATCCACACAGTAACCAAGCTCATTGAGGTTTGTAGGAAGTATGAGATGCCGCTCTGTCTCATGTTCATTGACTTACAGAAAGCCTTTGATTCTGTGGAGACTGAAGCAGTCATCTAAGCCCTAGCCAAACAGGGTGTTCAAACCCAATACATCAAGATCCTTCATGAGCTGTATTATGAATTCACCACCAGGATCTCACCATTCTACAAAGAAGTGATCATTGATGTCAAAAGAGGGGTTCGACAGGGTGATACCATTTCACCAAAACTCTTCAGCGCCACCCTCGAGAACATCATGCGACAATTAGAATGGGAAGGAATGGGAGTGAAGATAGATGGTCAGCAACTACACCACCTCCGCTTTGCTGATGACATCGTTCTAATAACACCAAACATTAGCCAAGCGGCACAAATGTTGGCTGACTTTGACCGAGAATGTGGAAAGATAGGTCTACAGCTGAATCTAAAAGAAAACTATGTTCATGAAAAATGAACTAGTTCCAGAGGCCCCATTCACTCTCAATGGAACAAACATCTCTGAATGCAGTAGTTACATGTAACTAGGTTGAGAAATCAACATGATGAACGGCCTAAAATCTGAGCTGCACAGGAGGAATGCCTTCAAAGGCATCGAAAAAATAGCTAAAAGGACAAAGAACCTCTGGCTCCAGGCACATCTCTTTGACTCCACCGTTCTCCCTGCATAAACATACAACTGAGAGACCTGGGCCCTACGAAAGCAGGATGAGAATGCTATTCGGGTCTCCCAGACAAGTGAAGTGAAAAGTTCTACCAGTACCTGATATATCTTGGATATTAACCCCTTATCAATGGGTTCTCTAAGGTGGCGCTGAAGAGTCTTGGTGAAATCGTATCACCCTTCCAAACCCCTTTTTTGACATCAATGATCACTTCCTTGTAGAATGGTGAAATCCTGGTGGGGAATTCGTAATACAGCTCACAAAGGATCTTGATGTATTGGGTTTGAACGCCCCTGGTTGTCTAGGGCTTCAATAACCGCTGCGGTCTCAACAGAATCAAAGGCTTTCTTTAAATCAATGAATGTGAGACAGAGCAGCATCTTGACTTTTTATAAACCTCAATGAGTTTGGTTATCATGTGGATGTGGTCGACTGTGCTGAATCCTTTACGGAAGCCAGCTTGCTTGCATGGTTGTCCTTCATCTAATGTTCTGCCAATACTCAGAATTACTCGAGTGAACAGCTTGTAGATGATGGACAACAGGGAGATGGGGCGATAATTGCCGATGTTGTGAATGTCTCCCTTCTTGAACAGTAGAACTATCCTGCTTGCATTCAGACAGGTACAGTTTCACTAATTCTCTTCAGTGCCACCCTCGAGAACATCATGCAACAATTAGAAAGGGAACGAATGAGAGTGAAGATAGACGGTTGGCAACTACATCACCTCTGCTTCGCTGATGACATTATTCTAATAACACCAACTTTAGCCAAGCGGCACAAATGCTGGCTGAATTTGACTGAGAATGTGGAAAGATAAGTCTACAGCTGAATCTAAAGAAAACTATGTTCATGAAAAATGAACTAGTTCCAGAGGCCCCATTCACTCTCAATGGAACAAACATCTCTGAATGCAGCAGTTATGTGTACCTAGGACAAGAAGTCAACATGATGAATGACCTAAATCCTGAGCTGCATAGGAGAAAGAGGGCAGCATGGAAAGCCTTCAAGAGCATCGAAGAAATAGCAAAAAGGACAAAGAACCTCTGGCTCCGAGCACATCTCTTCGACTCCACAGTTCTCCCTGCATTAACATGCACCTCAGAAACCTGGGCCCTACGAAAGCAGGATAAGAATGCTATGCGGGTCTCCCAAAGAGGAATCAAAAGAGCTATGCTTGGATCACGCCTCACTCAAGTGAGAGAAGGAATCCGGAGTTCTTACCTCCGTCGCTATTCCAGAAACAGGGATGCTGTCTCGTTTGCCAAGGCATCGAAAATCAGATGGGCTGGACATGTAATGTGATTTGGAGATGACCGCTGGACTAGAGCCGTTACCAACTGGATCCACTGGACGTCAGAAGATCATGTGACCGCCCACCTACAAGATGGACAGACTTCTTCGACAAGACACTGAACGAACGGTTTGAGGCTCTTTGTGTTCCTGAAGCTAGCAGATGCCATTGAGCTATACTGGCAAGTGAAATGGTCAAATGAAAATGTTACTGGTGCCTGCTCCAGGAACTCAATGAATAATGGGATGTCAAGTGAGCAAGTGATCAAGTGATCAGATGGGTATTGGGTGAATATTCTTTCCCATTCTGTGGACTGTCTTTGTATCTTGATCAGTTTCTTTTGAGATGAAGAAGCTTTTTAGTTTCATGTAGTCCCATATGTTTACCTTTGCTTCTAGTTTCTTTGTTAGTGATGTTTTATCTTTGAAGATGCCTTTAGCTTCAATGTCATGGAGGGTTTTTCCTATATTTTCTTTGACGTACTTCATGGATTCAGGTCTGATATTGACATCTTTAATCCATTTTGATCTGATTTTTGTGCATGGTGTTAGACAGAGGTCCAAATTCATTTCTTTACATGTAGCTGCTCAGTTTTCCCATGACCACTTGTTAAAGATGCTTTCCTTGCTCCATTTCATACATTTTGTTCCTTTATCAAAGATTAAATGATCATGTGTTTGAGATGGGTGTAGGATACTCAGCTCTATTCTATAGGTCTACAGGTTTGTTTTTATTCCAATAACATGCTGTTTTAATTACTACTGCTTAGTAGTAGTGTTTGAAGTTAGGAAACACTTCTTTGTTTTGCCCAAGGATTGCTTTAGCTATCCATGGGGATTTATTATTCCATACAAATTTCAGGTTGTTTGGTCAATTTCTTTGAAGAATGTCATGGGTATCCTTATAGGGACTGCACTGGATCTATATAAAGCTCTATCTCCTCATCTGTATTCAGAAAAAAACCCAAAACTTTCCATTGGTATAGACATAAATTCAACAAAGATAAGTTTCACAGTAAAAATGAGAAAAGGTTATGATTTAAACTGTAGCTCTGTTTAAAAGTCATGATTATTTTATATATTAATCATAGACCATTTCTAGTTTCTCTTTTCTATATCCATTCCATGAAGATTATCACCTGTAAGAATTCATGAGGGCAACGGAGATAAGACAGGGGTGAAGGCACATGTTTTACATGAGGAAAGCCAATTTTATCCCCAGAATTTCAAGGTCCCCTGAAAATTGCCATCAGGCTACCTGATTATTGCCCTGAAGATCCCAAAAGTGCCCAGCACCTTAGACTCCAAGTAGGACTGTGTCCTCAGGTCCTCACATTAAACAATGTGCCTGGTAGGATACATTGAAGTGCCCTTGGGGAATTCTAAGCACACTTGGGAATCCACTCCAGCCCCACAAAAGATTGGGTTTACTTCTCCTCTCTCTCTCTCTCTCTCTTCATATCAAAATTTAACAAAAACTGAAACCACAGAGAAAAATATGACTTCAAGATTCTTACACTGGCTCAACTGCAATTCATGAATTTCTGAGCCAACTCTCATAAACAATATATATATATATATATATATATATTGTAAGCAGATATTTCATTACCTATAGTAAGAAAGGGAACATTTATCTTACCAAAATTCACCTGAATTTGAATTTCCACCAACTGCCTCTCACTTTCATGATGTCAGCACTTTTCTTTACTTAAAAAAAAAGTTTGCTGACAAGAAAGAAACCTTTCATATATTTTGCCTCTTTCCATAGTTTCTTAAAGCCTTGGCTTATCAGGACTTCCTCCATTACTATAGGAAGCCAGATACATGTTCCATTTGATCCTGTAATAATTTCAATTTTAGAGATAAGCTGCCCTTAAAAGCATTCTCTTGTAGAAGTACATTTTCAACCTAAACCACTCTGTCAGAGAAAACATTATTTCACGTTAAATGATAACATTTTATTTTTTTTTCCAATTACAGACACCAGCTCACAGTGGAAAGCAGATTATACTTTCCCAATGATAAATCTTTGCTCCTCTAATTTAAGATGCAAAGACACTGGTAAATCTTCTTTAATAGTACTAGCTTTTGCATAATTATTTTTCTATTTGGGGGATTGTTTGTGATGGGGGAACAGGTAGAATAGTTATGTTTTGCCAATCTCAGCAGCACTTGGTGGGGTATATGGTGCTGTTTAGCAACCCCAGCTGTCCTGCACACAAACCATACACTCTAGTCTTTGAGCCACTTCCCTGGCCCAGAGCCTGCATAGTTTTATAATCCTAATCAAAACTATTATTAGTTTTATATTTTTGATTGTCTGCTATGCTCACTGCATGGCAGTGCTTTATTTTATTGAGTACTGCTTGATTTTCACATACCAATTCACTATTGATCAGTCAGACTAGAAACTTTAAATATTGTTCAAGAACAGATTATGTGGGTATAATTTCTGCCATAAATATAAAGGTAAATTCCCACAACTTTTACACAAAATTATCATATTGGGTGACTATGGGGTTCTGAGATCCCAATTTTGTCTCCTAGAAGTTTTTGGCATTCAGGGTTGAGAAGTCTGAATCTCACCTAATATTTATTTTATTTGTAACATGGTACATTGTCTAAATGCCTAAAAGATTCTTTTTTTTTTTTTTTTTTTGCTTTTTGGGTCACACCCAGCGATGCTCAGGGGTTACTCCTGGCTCTGCACTCAGGAATTACTCCAGGCGGTGCTCGGGGGACCATATGGGATGCCGGGATCGAACCCAGGGGCGGCATGGGCCGGCAGTGTGTAAGGCAAACACCCTACCCGCTGGGCTATCGCTCCGGCCCCTCCTAAAAGATTCTTTAGCTTGGCAATCAAGGGCCAGAGAGAGAGAGAGAGAGAGAGAGAGAGAGAGAGAGAGAGAGAAGTTCAATGGACTTAATACATCCCTTTAATGCAAGGACTTGGGTTCTGATTCCCGTAAATAGAAGTTCCCTCAAGCATTGCCAGGAGTGACCTTTAAGCACCGAGCCAGGCCTAAAAAAACAACCCTGAAACTCAAATATTTTTCAAGCTATTTGTCTATATAAATCTAGTAATTTTTTACTTTTATCTCAGACCTTTCCAAGCTCAGGAAAGTTCCTTGTAATAAATGCTTGATCATTGTTTCCAGACTTTTATTCCATTTCTAGATTAGGAATTAAATGCAATCTTTAGATTAGATCTGTGTTTTCTGTCTTCTGTCTTAACATTTTCATCTCTGTTCCTTTGATCATTATTTGTCTTCCTCTTGACTGATTTTACTTCAAGTCTTCTCTGTATTTATGATCTTTATACAGGTTTTAATTCTCCATTAGACTTACGGCATATTTGTCTTTATTTCTTGTTTCAGTTGTTTTAAATCTCTCTTCATCCAGTCTGTTTTCTCCCAAAGCCCCAAGAATCATATTTCATAGTGACTAACCTTCTCACCTTACTGAGGATATATCAAAAATATTTTTGCCAAAAATGTTTTTTCTCCTTTTTGGAGAAATTTATTTTTGGTATCTTCAGATTTTGACAGAAAAGATCCCTCCCTTTGTCTCTTCGTGCACTATACTTTTCATAGAGTTTAGGAAAAGACAAAGGCCAAAGGATACCTTTTGAATTTTTCTGTTTAAAAAAAAATGTTTAAAAAAAGAGAACAATATATTTCAAGTCCATCATTTAATCAACAGACAACTTTGATTAGTCTTCAAATTCCCTCACTTTCCCTGGCTACCAATATAACCTATCTGCAGAGCAAAATTAAACACCTAGAGCCAACCTTGATTTTAGGGCCCACCAGGAAGTTAGCTGAATGAACCATTAGGTCTGGCGGTCTCTAACAGCTGTGCTTTCTGATTAGTAGAGTAAAAGGCAATAGGTCATTTGTTTTGGATGGTCCTAAAAGGGTGGATGCCTTCCCAGCATACATTGTCCCCTGCTTTTTATTTAGAAATAAACAAAACCTTTTATTATTGTCACTTTTGTATAACCTTACCATCCCAAATTCAACACAATTTCACTTAGCTCCTTCTGTGCAGCAGTGTAAAAAGAACTGAACACACACAGTGATGGGAAAGACCCTGGACTTGACACTGAATGGTCCAGAAGATTTTTTTTTCTCAGTTAGACTATTTACTCTCTACCAGAACAACTCCAAAGTTATGGAAAATGTTAGGGGCAAATGACGGGAGTGAGGTATATTAGCATTCTATTATCTTTCAGGTAGCTGGGTATTTCTGATTTAGTGCACAAGATATGCATCATAAGTATCTATTTCTCAATCCACTCTAGAGATTAACATTTACCTTAGTAGACATTCTCCACATTTTATAAAATGTGGAGAATGTATGTATTCCATAAAATGTGGAGAATGTATGTATTCTATATGCATATTCTCCACACATAGTCTTTCTCTGCCTTAAAATTATGTTTGATTTTTTCCCCTTGTTCTTTTTTTCACTTGTTCAGTATGGCTGCATAAATATCTTGGTGGAAAGTTTGGGATGAAATAACTTATCTATTATCTGTGTTCCTACAATTACCTAAAAGGGTTGCAAATAAGAATTTTTACTATTCCTAGCTAGACTAATAAAGGTACTTCACAATAGTATTATGTATACTGGTTTTGAATTCAACAAAATGAAGAGATTTTTCTCATGCCATTCATGGATTCAAAGAACAAAGAAATAATTAATTATGCTACTAACACTGTAATGCCTTACCATCTATGAAGAAAATCAATGTTACAATTTCAAAGTGGCTACACCTTCCAAGAATTTAGGTAGAAAAGTATTTAGAAATCCTTTCTGAAGTTGCAAGCACTATCAGTTCAGAATGGGTAAAATCAGCCTCGAGCAAAAATTACTTCTTGAGGCCATAGTGCGTTCCAATGTGATAGCAAGGATAATATCTTGTTCATCCAATTGAACCAAGAAAATGTATTTCTCAGACCCAAAGCAAAAGCCAAGATGACCCACAGACATGCTCAGGAGATGAATGTTATAGATGCAAACCAATTTGTAATGAAACATCTGCATTATCTCTTGACTAAGGAAATAATGAAAAATACATTCTCATTTGGAATTCAGGCAAAGAGGAACCAGAGACTGGGAACTTGTCAGTAAGTCTCTTGCACTGTCTAGGAGAGATAACATGTTCTGGCTTGTTTAAACAAGCTTTGTCATTCTCCTGGCAGGTACATACTTACATTTGAAGTAGGACTCATCATAACTGATGACTCTATCACTAAAATGGTCCACCTCCTTTATACTGAGCCAGAAAACAAACTTTTACTTTCCACGTGAGCATTTCCTTCAGTTTAGGGAAAAGTCTGAGCTCAAAGACTGATTCAATTGCTGACTGGATGACAGAATCTAATGCTAAAGGTCAGTGAGAGTATCTTGATTCTAGCCACCATCATTTGAGATGGCAAAATGTACTATACTGTAGGGAAAATATTCCATATGACCTTTTTTCTATTTTTCCAATAACTACATGCTTTCTAGGATTCCCCCAATGCATTTACCTCTATTCTAAATGTTCTATATGATTTTGAGTATTCCCTAATTGATCCTCTACCATTTCCCAATGGAATAGCTACACTACAGTCTGTTCCATATTATGCTTTCCCAAACACCCACATTTCCTTTATCCCTATCTTTGATCATGCTTTCTGTGACATAGTATTCTCTCCTCTCTGCACAAATATTATTTAAAGGTCACATTAAAGCTAGACCCTTCTACGTAAAAAGTTTTCCAGCTATTTCTACATTAGCCTTACTGATTTCCACATTTTAGAAGTACTGCTGAGCATACTAAGGTCAACGGGCTTCCCCGCCCATCCCCTAATTGCCATTGTAGATTGCTGCTGATTTTGCCACTACTCCATCCTCATCTTAAGTTAGTTTAATACAATTTTATTATGTAGTATATAACTCTTAAATTTTTAAGCCAGAGACATTTTTGAATTCTAATCTCTAATCTCACTGTACTAATCATTGCAACAATTAAAAATTAAAGAGTACCCTGAAGAATTTGAAACAAAGTTTAAATGCAGGCATGCTGTTAGACTCTAAACCCAGATGTGATCTGCCATGTGTCTCTTTGTTGTGAGGTGGCCGGTATTCTTTTTTCTAAGAGGATAAGACAGTACATAAGAGCTTGGGCTCTGGATTCAGAAAGACCTGGATTCAATCCCTGCTTTCTATTGTTTCTCCACAAATACAGGGCAAGTTTCTTAATTTCTCTAAGCCAGAGTTTTCTCATATGTAAAGTGAAGAGTTCATAGGCTTTTGGTGAAGATTAAGTGAATAATGTAAGTGGCATGTTTAGCACAATGCCTCATAAGAGGTAGGTGTTCAGTAAAGGTTAACTATGAATCATAAAGAGTGCTCCAAGAGACAACTTTATTTGCATCATTCCCTTGAGTACTCTGGGATTGCTCTAGGACAAGAAATTTTTTCGCTGTATAGTATCTTTAAACTTTATTTTCTCTGTGTCTAAAATATTGAACACATCAAATTTAACTCTAGGGATCACGACTCAGTCCTTAGTAAAAAGAGGAGACAAAGATGCACCCAATTTAGGGGGTAGGGCTAAGAGTAAGAGGAAGGTATTGAGGGAGGGAGTCTCTTGGAAGACAGAAAACTCTCTGGAATCAAGTCAAAGGCCTGTGCCCTCAGCTGGAGCATTAATCCAGAATCAGCAAGGAAGGTGTTGGAGACACTCCAGATAGTGTCTACAAATGAAATGTGCACTGGTTTCAACCTGTTCAAAATTCTTCAACTGAGGGTGTGTGAAACAGGAAAAACAAGACTATCTCTAGAAGTGTCTAGAAGATGATCATTTATTAGCCAGACTACTCGAGGTGGTCAGAAGCTGTGCTCACTCACTAGAGAAAAACTGTCAGATTACACAGTGATGGCAGGCATGTGGCATGAGAATCAGGGTCAGTAGCAGCAACTGACAAGGGGATGGGTAAAGAGCACCTTTAATTGGAAACCTTTTAATGTTTTAAAGTTCATGGAGTATGAACTACAACCAATGTTCAATAGGGAGTGCCTAACAAATTATTTATGTTATTAGCATTATTGAAGGCCAAAGCCTGTCTGTCCCTAAGGGTACCACCTCAGAAAAAAAAATGTAGTTGTAAATAATCATCCTTGAACAGGAAGCATCAACAGCACTAAACTGGCAGGGTTTCCCAACGCCTTCATTGACAGCTTTGCTGCTTTGCTGGGAGGGCAGAATAACGCATTTACTCTTGAATGACATTGTTTAAGGGTATCGACACCTAAGTGTTCTTAGATAATTAATTGGTCTTATCACATGTAGGAACAAATGTTCTTCTAAGGAAGATCAGAGGGAAAAAATGATAATAAATTTTTATGAATATTTCCAGAACACTGAAAAGACTGATTCATTTTATAAGGCCAATTATATCATTATCTTGCTTTTAAAATAAAAATAATTAAAGACTGCTATTTTAAAACAATAAAATAGCAGACTTGGAGAGGGGATTTGGACTCCTCCTCCCATTCCTCCACCTCCAAGTTGGTGGGCCTGGCTACGAGCACCCAACCACCACTGCCATCAGCCCCAGAAGAGAGACACTCCAGGTCCACAACTGTGCCATTTGGCCCCAAGTGGAAGCAGTCTATGGAGTTCTGGAGGGCAATAAATGGCTCAGCCAGCCTCTGGCCGAGTCCAACATAGCTCCAAGGTTCGCTCACACATGTGGGGGAGGGCCACGCTGGCCGGACTTGGAGCGGGAATTTGGACTCCTCCTCCCATTCCTCCACCTCCATGTTCGCAGGCATGGCTGCGAGCTCCCAACTAACATGCATGACAGTCTGTGGCCACGTGACAGTCTTAGATAATACTGGAAGTTAGGACCAGGTGCTTCCCAGGATCTTTCACACTTATACACTATATACAGTTCTAGGAAGGTTCTAGCCAGGGCCCATCATCCCAGTGAGCCTAGCAAGAAGCCAGAGAAACCCCCCATACCATGAGATCAGTCATTCTCAGCATCCGGGCACCACAGCTCCTCCAAGCTCCACCCAAGAGAAAAGCTGGTCTCTTCCCATAGACGTTCATCAGTAAATGTTCGAGATGAGAACCTACTACTGAGAGTGTACCACCTATATGGCAGAGCCCGCTCAAGCAAATTGATGAATAACGGATGTCAAGTGATCTTTAACACATGATCATTTCTAGGTCAGATTCAAAAAATAGTTACTGAACACTTGTGCATAACTAAATTTCAATTACTTGAAAAGGTTCTTATGATGTAATATTGAAAAATTAGGCCTTTTAAGAGCAAAAATTTAGATGCCAAGTGTATTAACAGAAAAATATTGGAGAGAGACGCAGATACACCCAGCAGAGCAGATACCAATTTCCCCGTTGAAGCCCCTGCATTCCACAGACCACAAGAGTGACTTCTGGCCTGAGTCCACCATTACGATAGAGCCTCAGAAGAACCCAGAGGAACCCTCACACCATGCTAGTAGCGATCTTCACCATCCACACTCTGCAGCTCCTAATATCTCCACCCAAGAGATTAAGCCAATCTCCAGCCTGGTTTGTCAGAAATCCAGCCTACAAGGACCCACCCTTCAGAGACCTGCCCTTCAGAAAAGAGTATTTCAAGTCCAGGAATGTTTGAGTCAGATGCAGATACACCCAGCAGAGCAGATACCAGCTTTCCCTGTTGCGACGGCTGCTGCACTGCCGCGATTTACCTACAAATTACCATGAATATTCTACCCACCCCTCTGAGAGAGCCCCACAAGCTAGTGAGAGTATACTGCCTACACGGCAGAGCCTGGCAAGATGTTCGATGCACATTCGATATGCCAAAACCAGTAATAATAATGTTTATCTTCCTGACCCTGAAAGAGCCTTTAATAGGGCAAAACTAAGAAAGGCAAACAGTAGTGTCTGATAAAATTTCATGGCCATACTAGGATCAGATAATATAGACTTCAGGTTGAAAAAGGTTAGAAGGGACAACGAAGGCCATTTCTTATTAATTAAAGGTTATGTACACCAGGAAGAAATTACACTACTAAACATATGAGCAACCAACGAGGGGCCAGCAAAATACATAAAACAACTGCTAAGAGACCTCAAAGAAGACATTAACAGTAGCACAATAATAGTTGGAGACTTCAACACTGCTCTATCAACGATGGATAGACCAACAAGACTGAAACTCACCAAGGAAATATTGGCCCTGAAGGAAGAAATGGAAGAAAGAGAGCTAGTGGATATATACAGGCTTTTCATGCCAAAAAAAAAGCTGAATACACATTTTTCTCTAGTGCACATGAAACACTCTCCAAGATAGACCACATGCTGAGCCACAAAGCATACCTCAATAAAATAAAAAAGATAGAAATTGTGTCAACTATCTTTTCAGACCATGATGCACTGAAAATGGAAGTTAACGCATACACAGAAACAGGGAATCAAACCAAACACCTGGAAACTGAACAGCTCACTCCTGAACAACAAATGGGTCATAGAAGAAATCAAACAGGAAATCCAAAAATTTCTGGAAACAAATGAAAATGAAGACACCAACTATAAAAACTTGTGGGACATGGCAAAAGCCGTTTTAAGAGGGAAGTTTATAGCTCTGCAAGCATTCATCAGGAAACAAGAAAGGGCCCACATAAAAAACCTGACTACACAGCTGAAGACATTAGAAAAAAACCAACAAAAGGAGCCCAACACAGGCAGAAAAAAAGGAAATAATAAAACTCAGAGAGGAAATCAATGACTTGGAAACCAAAAAAAAACAATCCAAAAGATTAATGAAACCAAGAGCTGTTTCTTTGAAAAAAATAAGCAACATTGACAAACCATTGGCAAGACTTGTAGGGACAGGGAAAGAGAGAAGCCAAATAAACAGAATCAGAAATGAAAATGGTGACATCACAACAGAAACCACAGAAATCCAAAAGATCACCAAAGATTGCTTTGAGAACCTGTATTCCTTAAAACATGAGAATCTAGAAGAAATGGATAAATTCCTGAAGTCCTATAACCTCCCATGGCTGGAAGAAGACCTGCAATACCTGAATAAGCCTATCACTATCGAGGAAATTGAAGCAGTAATTAAAAGTCTGCCCAAACACAAAAGCCCAGGTCCAGACGGATTCACTAGTGAACTCTACCAAACCTTTAAGGAGGACTTACTGCCAGTCCTTTTCAAGTTCTTCCAGAAATAGAAGAAACAGAAACACTCCCAAACAGCTTCTAAGAGGCACATATCACCCTGATACCAAAAGCAGGGAGAGAAAACACAAAGAAAGAAAACTACAGACCAATATCCCTGATGAACATGGATGCTAAGATCTTCAACAAAATACTAGCAAACAGAACTCAAAGACTCATCAAAAAGGTTATACATCATGACCAAGCAGGATTCATCCCGGAATGCAAGGATGGTTCAAAATTCGCAAATCAATCAACATAATACATTATATCAATAAAAGAAAAAATAAAAATCGTATGATCCTATCAATAAACGCAGAGAAAGCATTTGACAAGATCCAGCACCCGTTCATGATTAAAATCCTCCAGAAAATGGGAATTGAAGGAACTTTCCTCAAGATAGTTACAGCCATCTACCAAAAGCTCACAGCAAGCATCATTCTAAATGGGGAAAATAGAAAGCATTCCCCCTGAGATCAGGGACAAGAGAAGGTTGCCCCCTCTCACCTCTTTTATTCAATGTAGTACTGGAAGTACTTGCCATAGCAATTAGAGAAGAAAAGGACATCAAGGGCATCCAGAGAGGAAAGGAAGAAGTCAAGCTATCATTATTTGACCTAGAGAACCCAAAAAATCTCTACCAAAAAACTCCTAGAAACAATAGACACATATAGTAGAGTGGCAGGATACAAAATCAACACCCAAAAGTCAGTGGCTTTCCCATATACAAATAATGAAAGAGAAGAAAGGGATATTCAGGAAACGATTCCATTCACAATTGTGCCACAGAAAATCAAATACCTAGGAATCAACTTAATCAAGTGTGTAAAGGACCTGTACAAAGAAAACTATAAGACACTGCTCTTAGAGATAAAAAGAGGACACAAGAAAATGGAAACATATGCCCTGCTCATGAATGGGGAGTACTCCCTAGAGCTCTGAACAGATTCAATGCAGTCCCTATAAGGATACACATGACATTCTTTTTTTTTTTATTTTTGGGTCACACCCGGCAATGCTCAGGGGTTACTCCTGGCTCTGCACTCAGGAATTACTCCTGGCAGTGCTTGGGGACCATATGAGATGCCGGAGATCAAACCCAGGCCAGCACAGGCTGGCCGCAAGGCAAAGCAAACACTCTACCCACTGGGCTATCGCTCCAGCCCCTACCATGAGATTCTTTAAAGAAATTGACAAACACTCCTGAAATTCGTATGGAATAAACCCCCACGGATACCTAAAGCACTCCTTGGGAAAAAGAAGATGGGAGGCATCACCTTTCCCAACCTCAAACTGTACAACAAAGCAGCAGTAATTAAAACAGCCTGGTACTGGAATAAAAAAACAGACCTGTGGACCTATGGAATAGAGTTGAGTATCCTGACACTTACCCTCAAAGACACGATCAGTTAATCTTTGATAAAGGTGCAAAAGTACAAACTGGAGTAAGGAAAGCCTCTTCAACAAGTGGTGCTGGGAAAACTGGACAGCTACATGTAAAAAATTGAATTTGAACCTGTGTCTAAAACATTGCACAAAAATCAGATAAAAATGGATTAAAGACCTCAATATCAGACCTGAATCCATAAAGTACGTTTAAGAAATTATAGGAAAAACCCTCCACGACATTGAAGCTAAGGACATCTTCAAAGGTGAAACACCATTAACAAAGCAACTAGAAGAAAAGATAAACATATGGGACTACATGAAACTAAAGATATTCTGAACCTCAAAAGAAACAGTGACCAAGACAGAAAAACAGTCCACAGAATGGGAAAGAATATTCACCTAATACCCATCTGATAAGGGGTTAATATCCAGGATATATCAGGCACTGGTAGAACTTTACAAGAAAAAAACAGTCAACCCCATCCAAAAAATGGGGAGAAGAAATAAACAGAAACTTTGACAAGAAAGAAATTTGAATGGTCAAAAGGCATATGAAAAAATTCTCATCATCACTAATCATCAGAGAGATGCAAATCAAAACAACAATGAGCTATCACCTCACACCACAGAGACTGGCCCATATCCAAAAGGGTAAAAACAACAAGTGCTGGCATGGATGCAGGGAAAAGGGGACTCTCATACATTGTTGGTGGGAATGTCGACTTGTACAACCTTTCTGGAAAACAATATGGAAGTTCCTCCAAAGACTAGAAATTGAGCTCCCTTTTGACCCAGCCATACCACTCCTGGGAATATACCCTGGGAAGCCAAAAACACACAGCAGAAACACAATCCGCACTTTTATTTTCATAGCAGCACTATTCACAATAGCCATAATCTGGAAACAACCAGTATGCCCGAGAACTGATGACTGGATAAAGAAACTTTGGTACATCTACACAATAGAAAACTATGCAGCTGTTAGGAAAAATGAAGTTATGAAATTTGCCTGTAAATGGATGGACATGGAGATGATCATGTTGAGTGAAATTAGTCAGAAGGAAAGAGAGAGATATCGAATGACTGCATTTATTTGCATGACATAAATATATCAGGTGGTCTTACCAAAAGTGAAAATTACCAAAAAGTGTGGGAGTCAGAGGTTAGGTAAGACAGAGAAGGGAACATGTGTGAATAAAGGTCAAAAGGGCTAATACCAACCTAGAACTAAACATTAAATACAGGCAAAAAATGCACATGATGGTTTCTAAGTATATATAGTGCAATGTGTAAGAGAAGGAAAAGAGAGAGAGAGGGAGAGAGAAAAGAGATAAAGAACCTGCCATTTCAGCAGGCTATGGGTGGAAGGAAGGAAATGGGGATATTGGTAGTGGGAAATGAGCACTGATGGAGGGTGGGGTGCTGGAACACTGTGACTGAAACCTCTAAACATGAGCAACGTTGTAATCTCACAGTGGTATAATAAAATGTTTAATAAAAAATTTGCCTATAAATGGATGGACATGGAGATGATTATGTTGAGTGAAATTAGCCAGAAGGAGAGAGACAGATACAGAATGACTGCATTTATTTGCATGACATAAATATATATGTACATATTATGATACCAATATCCAAGGTCAAGTGAAACATGTATCAGGAGGTCTTGTCACTATCTATAACTATCTTCCCGTTCATCATCTATTTGCTAGAGCAGGCACCAGTAATATCTCCATATGTCCTGTCTCATGCTAGTAGAACCCAAAAGCATCCACTTGCTTCAGGAACATAAGAAGCCTCAAACCATTATATTAGGTCATGGGAATGACCTAATATAAATGTTACTGGTATTTGGCATATCAAATACGACACGAGCAGCTTGCCAGGCTTGCAGTGTGGGTGGCATACTCTTGTAGTCACCTCTAAATAAAGCAATTATTGATGAACCGCCACGACCGCTAGTGGCCGCGCGAGCCAGGCTGTGATAGAATGGTCTGCTGGGTGGAAGTCCAGGTGTGGAAAATGGTGGCCCCTATGGAGTTGGGGGGTGTTTCTGGCTTGTTGTGAGGCTCTGCTGGGGTGGCAGGCCAGGGCTAGAACCCGCCATGCCTCCCGGGCGCCTCATGAGCGGCTGGGCACAGGGAGAGCAAGTAGCAGCTCTGCCCCATGTCTTGTCAAAGGTGGAAATTATCACAAATGTGTGGGAGTCAGAGGCTAGGTAAGACAGAAAATGGAACAGTATGCTAACAATTGTAGAAAGTACTGATACCAACCTAGAACTGAACATCAAATATAGGCAAAAAGATACACATGACAACCCTTTAATGTATGTTCTGTAATCCATAGTCTGTAAGGGAAGGAAAAGAGAAAGAGAGAGAAAGGAAAAGAAATAAAGAACCTGTCATAGAGGAGGGCTGGGGAAGGGGTGAGGGAACCAGGGACATTGGTGGTGTGAGATGGGCACTGGTGGCGGGATGGGTGCTGGAACACTGTATGACCAAAACCCAAATATGAACTTTTTAATTGTAAAAGAAAATTTCATGGCCAACCTAGGCTGCCAAAACGAAGGACTAAAATGACCGTCTGTACTTTCAATGCACATACGCTAGCATTGGAAGCCTATATCAAGGACCTGATGGTGCAAGTGCAAAGAGTTCAAGAATCGACATCTTTGGTCTGATTGAGACTAGTAGGCGTCAGTTGCATCATGCTGTATTTGACACCAGAGAAAAAATTGTTCCTCAGAACATGTGACGAAAGAGGCGTCGGTGGCATTGGTGTCCTTGCCAACCACGAACATGGTCATCAACATTGATTCATTTGAATGTCTAACAAACCGGATAGGACGATTACACCTGAAGAGATGTGGCCCACTGCCAGAATTTCTATCCTCGTTGTCTACGCACCAACATCAACATACAAGGGAGATGAAATTGAGAAATTCTATATGGAACTGGAGGAGTTCTATAAAAAAAGATCAAACCTTCTACAAGATCATAGTTGGTGATTTGATTTTAATGCCGGATAGGACCGAGAAGATCGGCTGAAGTACTCCACATTGGACCCATGACATAGAATGGAACGAACAGGGTGAGAGACTATCTGAGTTCATCATGTCCACCAAGACCATTCATGGGAACTCACAGTTCCAGAAGGCTGAATCTAAACGTTGGACGTGGGAATCTCCCTGGTGGACAGTTCCACAATGAAATTGACCACATCATCTTCAATGGACGGTTTTGTATGACCGATGTTGCTGTCGTCCCCAAATTCCAAACAGGATCGGACCACCATCTCCTTCATGCAAAATTCTACTTCCTGCAACGGGGAGAAAAGGCTGCAAAGTTTAAGAAGAGAACTCCCAGAATGTCCACCAACTGAGAACTCTTTGGCACCATTGCAGCAACATGGGAAGATACCACCATTGGCGACATCGATGAAGAATACAACCGACTGGTTCAGCACCTCCATGATTGTGCAAAGAATGCTAAGAGAGAGAAAAGACACAAAAGGGGGGGCGCCTGTCTTCAGAAACTCTCAAGCTCATTCGCCAACATGGCAAGGCATGAGCCTCAGGCGACCAAATGCTAACGTTCAAGCTTGCAAAGCAGTGCAGAGAAGCGATAAAGGAAGATCTTAAAGAGAGAAGAGTAGAAATACTGGAAGATGCAGCAGAAGCCAGGAAAAGCAATCGCAACTCCCGCCTGACCTTTGCCAATTATAAGACGAAGATGACTGCCCTTCGACGTCCTAATGGATAGATCACATTTTCCAGAAAAGCAGCGGAGAGATTATCCATGACTTCTACTCATCTCTTTGATAGCCACAACCACCTGCCCACATACCAAATTCCACTGGTCGGATATGTCATTCCCAACATTCTCCCTTATGAAATCTGACATGCCATTTCGTTAGTAAAGAAGCGAACAGCACCTGGCCCAGACAAAGTCAGACACGAACACCTGAAGAATCTGCCATCAGTAATTATCAATACACTGGCTCGGTTCTTCACACGGTTACCTGTCTGAAAGCAAGGTGCCCTCCCAATGAAAACCCAGTAGGACAGTTCAAGAAGGGTGACATCCATGACATTGGCAACTATTGCTCCATCTGCCTGTTGTCCGTCATCTACAAGCTGTTCACTCAAGTCATCCTGAACAGAATTGGCAGAACATTAGATGAAGGACAACCATTAGAGCAAGCTGGCTTCTGAAAAGGATTCAGCACAATCATCCATATCTACACGGTAACTAAGCTCGTTGAGGTTTGTAGGGAGTTCAAGATGCCGCTCTGTTTCATGTTCATTGATTTAAAGAAAGCCTTTGATTCTGTTGAGACCGAAGAGGTCATCGAAACCCTAGTCAAACAGGGGCGTTCAAACCCAGTACATCAAGATCCTTCATCAGCTGTATTATGAATTCAACACCAGGATCTCACCATTCTACAAGGAAGTGATCATTGATGTCAAAGAGAGGGTTTGGTAGGGTTATACCATTTCAAGAAAATTCTTCATCACCACCCTTGAGAACAAAATGAGACAATTAAATGGGAAGGAATGGGAGTGAAGATAGATGGTCGGCAACTAGACCACCTTCAATTCGCTGATGATATTGTTCTAATAACACCAAGCATTAGCCAAGCGGCACAAATGCTGGCTGAATTTGACTGAGAATGTGGAAAGATAGGTCTACAGCTGAAACTCAACAAAACAATGTTCATGGAAAATGAACTATTTCCAGAGGCCCCATTCACTCTCAACGGAAAAAAAAAGTCTCTGAATGCAGCAATTATGTGTACCTAGGTTGAGAAGTCAACATGATGAACGACCTAAAACCTGACCTGCACAGGAGGAAGAGAGCGGCATGGAATGCCTTCAAAAGCATTGAAGAAATAGCTAAAAGGACAAAGAAACTCTAGCTCTGGGCACATCTCTTCGACTCCACTGCTTTCCCTGCATTAACATATACCTCAGAGACCTGGGCCCTACGAAAGCAGGATGAGAATGCTATTCGGTACCCCAGAGAGGAATCGAAAGAGCTATGCTTGGAATATCATGCCTCAATCAAGTGAGAGAAGGAATCCGGAGTTCTGACCTCTGTCGCTATTCCAGAATCAGGGATGCTGTCTCGTTTGCCAAGGCATCGAAAATCAGATGGGCTGGACATGTAATGCGATATGGAGATGGCCACTGGACTAGAGCTGTTACTGACTGGATCCCATGGGATGTCAAAGGATCACGTGGCTGCCCACCTACAAGATTGTCAGACATCTTCGTCAAGACTCTGAAGGAATGGTTTGAGGCTCTTAATATTCCTGAATCAACCAGATGCCATTGGGCTACATTGGCATGTGATAGGGTCAATTGGAAATGTTACTGGCACCCGCTTGAGCAAATCCATGAATAAAGGGATTCAAGTCATCAAGTGGTCAAGTCACTGGAGAGAGATAGAGAGAGCTAGTATAAAAAGAATACATCCTTTCAAAGAAATTGACCAAATACTCCTGAAATTACTATGGAATAATAAACCCCCGTGAATAGCTAAAGCAATCCTTGGGAAAAAAGAAGATGGGAGGCATTACCTTTCCCACTTCAAACTGTACTGCAAAGCAGTAGTAACTAAAACAGCATTGTATTGGAATAAAAACAGACCTGTGACAAAAATATACACATGACAACCATTTAATGTTTGTTCTGTAATCCCGCAATCTGGAAGGGAATGAAAAGAGAAAGATAGAAAGGGAAAGAAACAAAGAACCTGCTATGGAGGTGGGCTGGGTGAGGGGGAAGGAACCGGGAACATTGGTGATGGGAGATGAGCACTAGTGGAGGAATGGGTGCTGGAACACTGTATGACCAAGACCCAAATATGAACATCTTTGTGATTGTATATTTCATGGTGGTATAACAAAATACTTATAAAAATACAGACCTGTGGACCTATGGAATAGAGTTGAGTATCCTGTTACCCACGCTCAAAGACATGATCCGTTAATCTTAGATAAAGGTGCAAAGAGTCCAAACTGGAGTAAGGAAAGCCTCTTCAACAAGTGATGCTGGGAAAACTGGACAGCTACATGTAAAAAATGAATTTGGACCTGTGTCTAACACCTTGCACAAAAATCAGATCAAAAGGATTAAAGATCTCAATATCAGACCTGAATCCATAAAAGTACATTGAAGAAAATATAGGAAAAACCTTCCATGACATTGAAGCTAAAGACATCTTCAAAGGTGAAACACCAGTAATGAAGCAACTAGAAGCAAAGATTTAAACATATGGGACTACAGAAAACTAAAAAAGTTTCTGCACCTCAAAAGAAACAGTGACCAAGATAGAAAGACAGTCCACAGGGAATGGGAAAGAATATTCACCCAATATCCATCTGATAAGGGGTTAGTATCCAGGATATATCAGGCACTGGTAGAACTTTACAAGAAGAAAACAGTCAACCCCATCCAAAAATGGGGAGAAGGAAATAAACAGAAACTTTGACAAGAAAGAAATTTGAATGGTCAAAAGGTATATGAAAAAAATGCTCATCATTTTTTGAACTCTCACACCGGCCTGACTCCACCTCAGGTAACCTCCCCTGGGGTGGGCGGCTGGCCGGGCGGGCGCCTGGGGCGGTGGTAGAGCCCCAGGTCTCAGCAGAAGGTGGAACTACAACCCCCAGAAGTCCGAGCGGAACTGGAAGTAAACAGTCATTTTAAACTCTCACACCGGCCTGACTCCAAGTGGAACCAGAAGTAAGCGGTCATTTTGAACTCTCACATCGGCCTGACTCCACCTCAGGTAACCTCCCTGGGGTGTGCGGCTGGCCGGCGGCGGCGGCCTAACGTGGCCGCTTATTAATAGAAAAACTAGGAAATTCAACACCAAGGGAAGGTAATACCCTCAAGAAAAAAGAAACAGTACACCAGAGGAATCTATCCCTGAACACCACAACACCATGGGGAGCAAGCAGATCCCCAGCTCGAAGAACAGATGAAGGAATCGACCCTGAAGACTCTAAAAAGAATACAGATGTGCATGATCACTCTGACAATGAAATTAGAGAAGAAATTGGTAGGATGTTTAAGGAGCTCAACGAAAAAAATTGAGCAGATGTCAAATAAAATACAGGAGAACATAAGCGAAGCAGTTGAAAGGGCTGTCAATAAACTACGGGAGGAAATGAGAGCAGAAATGAGAACCATGCAAATAGAAATATCATCGCTTAAAAACTCAGTAGACGAAATGAAAAAACACAATCGGGGCTCTGAATAGTAGGATGACAGCAGCGGAAGAGAGAATCAGTGAGACTGAAGATGAGCTGCAGAAAGCACTCAGAGATCTACATAAGATGGAAAAAGACCGAATAATGGATCAGCAACGGAAACAGAGAACAATGGGATGAAGCCAGGCGGAACAACATAAGAATCATAGGAGTCCCAGAGGGACAGGAAAGTAACCCCAAGGAAATTAAAACAGTTAAAAACATCCTGGCTGAAAAGTTCCCCGAGTTAAAGGGCGAAGGCATCCAGATCCAAGAAGCCCAGGCGGCGTACCAGCAAGAAGAGACCCCAATAGAAAGACCCCAAGACACATCCTAGTCAAAGTAATGGATGCCATAGACAGAGACATAATTCTTCAGGCAGCAAGATCAAAGAAGGAAATTGTATACAAAGGAGCATCCATTCGACTTTCAGCAGACTTCTCAGAAGACACCCTCCAAGCCCGAAGGCAGTGGTGGGATATAGTAAAAAAACTTAATGAAATGAATGCCTCAGCAAGAATTCTTTATCCGGCTAAGCTCTCACTCAGATTTGAAGGACAGATATACAACTTCTTGGATAAACAACAGCTTAGGAACTTTGTAAAATCAAAACCAACCTTAAAAAAGGACTGAAAGATCTACTATAAGACGAGACATAACCCAAAAGAACAAACCAACCTATTCAGAAAGATGGCACAAAATCCCATGACAATAATCTCTCTCAATGTCAATGGTCTAAATGCACCAGTTAAGAGACACAGAGTGGCACAATGGATCAAAAAAATTGAATCCGACATTCTGCTGCCTTCAAGAAACACACCTGAACAATCGGAGCAAAGACAGGCTCAAAATAAAAGGCTGGAAAACAATCCTTCATTCAAACAACCCATCCAAAAAAGGCTGGGGTAGCCATACTGGTATCTGACAACATAGACTTCAGGCTGAAGAAGGTCAGAAGGGACAGTGAAGGTCACTTCTTAATAGTCAAGGGATGCATATATCAGGAAGAAATCACGCTATTAAACATATATGCACCCAACGAGGGGCCAACAAAATACCTAAAACAACTACTAATAGACTTCAAAGAAGACATTGACAGCAACACAATTGTAGTTGGAGACTTCAACACTGCTCTATCAACCCTGGATAGATCAACAAGATTGAAACTTACCAAGGAAATACTGGCCCTTAAAGAAGAGATGGAAGAAAGAGGGCTGGTAGACATATACAGGGCATTTCATCCCCAAAAAAGCTGAATACACTTTCTTCTCCAGTGCACATGGAACATACTCCAAAATAGATCACATGCTGAGCCATAAATCATACCTCCATAAAATCAAGAAGATAGAAATTGTGCCAACTATTTTTTCAGACCATGAGGCACTGAAAATAGAAGTTAATTGTACACAAAAACGGGAGACCAATACCAAGTACCTGGAAACTAAACAGCTCACTGCTGAACAACCAGCAAGTCATAAAAAGAAATCAAAGAGGAAATCCAAAGATTCCTGGAAACAAATGAGACTGAAGACACGAATTACCAGAACTTGTGGGATACAGCGAAAGCAGTGTTAAGAGGCAAGTTCATAGCTCTTCAAGCATTCATCAGAAAAGAAGAAAAGGCCATCATAAACAGTCTGACTTCACAACTTAAGATCTTAGAGGTGATCAACAAAAGGAGCCCAACCCAAGCAGAAAGAAAGAAATAATAAAACTTAGAGCAGAAATCAATGAGATGGAATGTCAAAAAACAATCCAGAAGATCAACAAAACCAAAAGCTGGTTCTTTGAAAAAATAAACAAGATTGACAAACCACTTGCAAGACTTGTAAGAAAAGGAAAAGAGAGAACCCAAATAAATAGAATCAGAAATGAAAGCAGGGGACATCACAACAGAAACCACAGAAATTCAAAAGATCATCAGAGATTACTATGAGAGCCTGTACGCCACAAAACAAGAGAACCTAGAAGAAATGGACAAATTCCTGAATTCCTATAGCTTCCCAAGTCTGCAACAAGAAGATTTGGAATACCTCAACAAACCTATTTCCATCGAGGAGATAGAATCGGTAATCAAAAGTCTCCCCCAAACACAAAAGCCCAGGTCCAGATGGATTCACCAGTGAATTCTACAAAACCTTTAAAGAGGACCTACTCCCAATTCTTTTTAAGCTCTTCCGGCAAATTGAAGAAACAGAAACACTCCCAAATAGCTTTTATGAGGCACATATCACCCTGATACCCAAAGCAGACAAAGATGCCACAAAAAGGGAAAACTACAGACCAATCTCCCTGATGAATACAGATGCTAAGATCTTCAACAAAATACTAGCAAATAGAATCCAAAGAGTCATCAAAAGATTATACACCATGACCAAGTGGGATTCATCCCGGGAATGCAAGGATGGTTCAACATCCGCAAGTCAATCAACATAATACATCATATCAACAAAAAGAAAAATAAAAACCATATGATCATATCAATAGATGCAGAGAAGGCATTTGACAAGATTCAACACCCGTTCATGATGAAAGCTCTCCGTAAAATGGGGATTGAAGGAACCTTCCTCAAGATAATCCAGGCCATCTACTACAAGCCCACAGCGAGCATCATTCTCAATGGGGAAAAACTGAAAGCCTTCCCCTTAAGATCAGGGACAAGACAAGGCTGCCCACTCTCACCACTTCTATTCAATATAGTACTGGAAGTACTTGCCATAGCAATCAGGGAAGAAAAAAGACATTAAGGGCATCCAGATAGGAAGGGAAGAAGCCAAGAGTTATCACTATTTGCAGATGACATGATATTATACCTGGAAAACCCAGAAACTCTCTACCAAGAGGCTCCTAGAAATAATACATTCCTATAGCAGAGTAGCAGGGTACAAAATCAATACCCAAAGGTCAATGGCCTTCCTATATGCAAACAGCGAAAGAGAAGAAAGGGACATTAAAGAAACTATCCCATTCACAATTGCGCCGCAGAAAATCAAATACCTAGGAATCAGTTTGACAAAGAATGTAAAGGATCTCTACAAAAGAAAACTACAAAACGTTACTTCAGGAAATAAAAGAAGACCTGAGGAAATGGAGACATATTCCCTGCTCATGGATCGGAAGGATTAACATTATCAAAATGGTAATACTCCCTAGAGCTTTATACAGATTCAATGCGGTCCCTATAAAGATACCCATGATGTTCTTCAAAGAAATTGAACAAACACTCCTGAAATTTGTATGGAATAATAAACCCCACGAATAGCTAAAGCAATCCTTGGGAAAAAGAAGATGGGAGGTATCACTTTCCCCAACCTCAAGCTCTACTACAGAGCAGTTGTAATTAAGACAGTGTGGTATTGGTATAGAGACAGACCTGTAGACCTATGGAATAGAACTGAGTATCCTGAAACACATTCTCAAATATACAACCACTTAATCTTCGATAAAGGAGCAAAAAATATTAAGTGGAGCAAAGAAAGCCTCTTCAACAAATGGTGCTGGGAAAACTGGGCAGCTACATGTAAAAAAATGAACTTAGACCTCCTTCTAATGCCATGCACAAAAGTCAGATCAAAATGGATTCTAGATCTCAACATCAGACATGAATCTATAAGGTACATCGAAGAAAACATAGGAGAAGCGGCTCTACGACATCGAAGCGAAAAGTATCTTTAAAGGCGACACACCACTGACCAAGCAAATGGAAGCAAAGATAAACAAATGGGATTATATAAAACTAAAAAGCTTCTGCACCTCAAAAGAAACGGTGACCAAGATACAAAGACAATCCACAGAGTGGGAAAGGATATTCACCCAATACCCATCTGACAAAGGGGTTAATATCCAGGATATATCAGGCACTGGTAGCCCTCCACAAGAAAAAAAACAGCCAACCCCATCAAAAAAATGGGGGAGAAGAAATGAACAGAAGCTTCCAAAAAGAAGAAATTCGAATGGCCAAAAGGCATATGAAAAAAGTGCTCTTCATCTTTAATCATCAGGGGAGATGCAAATCAAAACAACAATGAGGTACCATCTCACACCACAGAGACTGGCACACATCCAAAACAGCAAGAACAACCGGTGCTGGCGTGGATGTGGGGAAAAAAGGGACTCTGATCCACTGTTGGTGGGAGTGCCGACTGGTCCAGCCCTTTTGGAAAACAATATGGGCATTCCTCCGAAAACTAGATATTGAGCTCCCATTTGATCCAGCAATAGCACTCCTGGGAATATACCCGAGAGACCGGAAAACACATAGCAGAAACACTATCTGTACTTCTTTATTCATCTCTGCGCTATTCACTATAGCTAGAATCTGGAAACAACCTAAATGCCCGAGAACAGAGGACTGGCTAAAGAAACTGTGGTTCATCTACACTATGGAATACTATGCGGCTGTCAGAAAAGATGAAATTATGAAATTTACCTGCAAATGGATGGACATGGAGACTATCATGCTGAGTGAAATTAGTCAGAAGGAAAAGGACAGATATAGAATGACTGCATTCATTAATCGGACATAAATAGATACCAGTGTTTTACTAAATGTGGGAAATGGTAATGGCAGATTAAAACTCACCATTGAATATACACACACAAAAAATGCTCAATCATCACCAATCATCAGAGAGATGCAAATCAAAACAACAATGAGATATCCTCTCACACCACAGAGACTGGTGCATATACAAAAAGTGCACGAACAACAAGTGCTGGCATGGATGCGGGGAAAAGGGGGACTCTCATCCATTGTTGGTGGGAATGTCGATGCTATAGCCTTTTTGGAAAACAATATGGACATTCCTGCAAAGAATAGAAATTGAGCCCCCCATTTAACACAGCCATACCACTCCTGGGATATATCCTGGAAGCCAAAAACATACAGCAAAATACTATCTGCACTTTTATTTTCATAGCAGCACTATTCACAATAGCCATAATCTGGTTACAACCAGTATGCCTGAGAACTGATGACTGGATAAAGAAACTTTGGTACATCTACACAATGGAATACTCTGCAGCTGTTAGGAAAAATGAGTTATGAAATTTGCCTATAAATGGATGGATATGTAGAGGATCATGTTGAGTGAAATTAATCAGATGGAAAAACAGATATAGAGTGACTGCATTTATTTGCATGACATAAATATAAATATATATGTATATATGCATATTATGATACCAAGGTCAGGCAAAACGTGGATCAAGGTCATGTCAATAGTGGAAATTACCACAAACGTGTGGAATCAAAGTTAGGTAAAACAGAGAGGGGAACAATGT
>JAJIBD010021903.1:0-65464 GCA_021461705.1 Cryptotis parvus | reverse complement strand
ACCTCCCTGGGGTGGGCGGCTGTGGCGGGCGCCTGGGGCGGTGGTAGAGCCCCAGGTCTCAGCAGAAGGTGTAAACTACAACCCCCAGAAGTCCGAGCGGAACTGGAAGTAAACAGTCATTTTAAACTCTCACACCGGCCTGACTCCAAGTGGAACCAGAAGTAAACGGTCATTTTGAACTCTCACATCGGCCTGACTCCACATCAGGTAACCTCCCTGGGGTGTGCGGCTGGCGGGCGGGCGGCCGCTAACGTGGCCGCTTATTAATAGAAAAAACTAGGAAATTCAACACCAAGGGAAGGTAATACCCTCAAGAAAAAAGAAACAGTACACCAGAGGAATCTATCCCTGAACACCACAACACCATGGGGAAAAAACGCAGATCCCCAGCTCGAAGAACAGATGAAGGAATCGACCCTGAAGACTCTAAAAAGAATACAGATGTGCATGATCACTCTGACAATGAAATTAGAGAAGAAATTGGTAGGATGTTTAAGGAGCTCAACGAAAAAATTGAGCAGATGTCCAATAAAATACAGGAGAACATAAACGAAGCAGTTGAAAGGGCTGTCAATAAACTACGGGAGGAAAGAGAGAGCAGAAATGAGAACATGCAAATAGAAATATCATTGCTTAAAAACTCAGTAGACAAAATGAAAAACACAATCGGGGCTCTGAATAGTAGGATGACAGCAGCAGAAGAGAGAATCAGTGAGACTGAAGATGAGCTGCAGAAAGCACTCAGAGATCTACATAAGATGGAAAAAGACCGAATAATGGATCAGCAACGAAACAGAGAACAATGGGATGAAGCCAGGCGGAACAACATAAGAATCATAGGAGTCCCAGAGGGACAGGAAAGTAACCCCAAGGAAATTAAAACAGTTAAAAACATCCTGGCTGAAAAGTTCCCGAGTTAAAGGACGAAGGCATCCAGATCCAAGAAGCCCAACGCATACCAGCAAGAAGAGACCCCAATAGAAAGACCCCAAGACACATCCTAGCCAAAGTAATGGATGCCATAGACAGAGACATAATTCTTCAGGCAGCAAGATCAAAGAAGGAAATTGTATACAAAGGAGCATCCATTTGACTTTCACAGACTTCTCAGAAGACACCCTCCAAGCCCGAAGGCAGTGGTGGGATATAGTAAAAAAACTTAATGAAATGAACACCTCAGCAAGAATTCTTTATCCGGCTAAGCTCTCACTCAGATTTGAAGGACAGATATACAACATCTTGGATAAACAACAGCTTAGGAACTTTGTAAAATCAAAACCAACCTTAAAAGGACTGAAAGATCTACTATAAGACACGACATAACCCAAAAAGAACAAACCAACCTATTCAGAAAGATGGCACAAAATCCCATGACAATAATCTCTCTCAATGTCAATGGTCTAAATGCACCAGTTAAGAGACACAGAGTGGCACAATGTATCAAAAAATTGAATCCGACATTCTGCTGCCTTCAAGAAACACACCTAAACAATCGGAGCAAAGACAAGCTCAAAATAAAAGGCTGGAAAACAATCCTTCATTCAAACAACCCATCCAAAAGGCTGGGGTAGCCATACTGGTATCTGACAATATAGACTTCAGGCTGAAGAAGGTCAGAAGGGACAGTGAAGGTTACTTCTTAATAGTCATGGGATGCATATATCAGGAAGAAATCACGTTATTAAACATATATGCACCCAACGAGGGGCCAACAAAATACTTAAAACAACTACTAATAGACTTCAAAAAAGACATTGACAGCAACACAATTATAGTTGGAGATTTCAACACTGCTCTATCAACCCTGGATAGATCAACAAGATTGAAACTTACCAAGGAAATACTGGCCCTTAAAGAAGAGATGGAAGAAAGAGGGGCTGGTAGACATATACAGTGCATTTCATCCCAAAAAAGCTGACTACACTTTCTTCTCCAGTGCACATGGAACATACTCCAAAATAGATCACATGCTGAGCCATAAATCATACCTCCATAAAATCAAGAAGATAGAAATTGTGCCAACTATTTTTTTCAGACCATGAGGCACTGAAAATAGAAGTTAATTGTACACAAAAACGGAGACCAATACCAAGTACCTGGAAACTAAACAGCTCACTGCTGAACAACCAGCAAGTCATAAAAGAAATCAAAGAGGAAATCCAAAGATTCCTGGAAACAAATGAGACTGAAGACACGAATTACCAGAACTTGTGGGATACAGCGAAAGCAGTGTTAAGAGGCAAGTTCATAGCTCTTCAAGCATTCATCAGAAAAGAAGAAAAGGCCATCATAAACAGTCTGACTGCACAACTTAAGATCTTAGAGAGTGATCAACAAAAGGAACCCAACCCAAGCAGAAAGAAAGAAATAATAAAACTTAGAGCAAAAATCAATGAGATGGAATGTCAAAAAACAATCCAGAAGATCAACAAAACCAAAAGCTGGTTCTTTGAAAAAATAAACAAGATTGACAAACCACTTGCAAGACTTGTAAGAAAAGGAAAAGAGAGAACCCAAATAAATAGAATCAGAAATGAAAACGGGGACATCACAACAGAAACCACAGAAATTCAGAAGATGATCAGAGATTACTATGAGAGCCTGTACGCCACAAAACAAGAAAACCTAGAAGAAATGGACAAATTCCTGAATTCCTATAGCTTCCCAAGTCTGCAACAAGAAGATTTGGAATACCTCAACAAACCTATTTCCATCGAGGAGATAGAATCGGTAATCAAAAGTCTCCCCCAAACACAAAAGCCCAGGTCCAGATGGATTCACCAGTGAATTCTACAAAACCTTTAAAGAGGACCTACTCCCAATTCTTTTTAAGCTCTTCCAGTAAATTGAAGAAACAGAAACACTCCCAAATAGCTTTTATGAGGCACATATCACCCTGATACCCAAAGCAGACAAAGATGCCACAAAAAAGGAAAACTACAGACCAATCTCCCTGATGAATACAGATGCTAAGATCTTCAACAAAATACTAGCAAATAGAATCCAAAGAGTCATCAAAAGATTATACACCATGACCAAGTGGGATTCATCCCGGGAATGCAAGGATGGTTCAACATCCGCAGGTCAATCAACATAATACATCATATCAACAAAAAAGAAAAATAAAAACCATATGATCATATCAATAGATGCAGAGAAGGCATTTGACAAGATTCAACACCCATTCGTGATGAAAGCTCTCCGTAAAATGGGGATTGAAGGAACCTTCCTCAAGATAATCCAGGCCATCTACTCCAAGCCCACAGCGAGCATCATTCTCAATGGGGAAAAACTGAAAGCCTTCCCTTAAGATCAGGGACAAGACAAGGCTGCCCACTCTCACCACTTCTATTCAATATAGTACTGGAAGTACTTGCCATAGCAATCAGGGAAGAAAAAAGACATTAAGGGCATCCAGATAGGAAGGGAAGAAGCCAAGTTATCACTATTTGCAGATGACATGATATTATACCTGGAAAACCCAAAACTCTCTACCAAGAGGCTCCTAGAAATACTACATTCCTATAGCAGAGTAGCAGGGTACAAAATCAATACCCAAAAGTCAATGGCCTTCCTATATGCAAACAGCGAAAGAGAAGAAAGGGACATTAAAGAAACTATCCCATTCACAATTGCGCCGCAGAAAATCAAATACCTAGGAATCAGTTTGACAAAGAATGTAAAGGATCTCTACAAAGAAAACTACAAAACGTTACTTCAGGAAATAAAAGAAGACCTGAGGAAATGGACACATATTCCCTGCTCATGGATCGGTAGGATTAACATTATCAAAGTGGTAATACTCCCTAGAGCTTTATACAGATTCAATGCGGTCCCTATAAAGATACCCATGATGTTCTTCAAATAAATTGAACAAACACTCCTGAAATTTGTAAAATAATAAACCCCCCACGAATAGCTAAAGCAATCCTTGGGAAAAAGAAGATGGGAGGTATCACTTTCCCCAACCTCAAGCTCTACTACAGAGCAGTTGTAATTAAGACAGTGTGGTATTGGTATAGAGACAGACCTGTAGACCTATGGAACAGAACTGAGTATCCTGAAACACATTCTCAAATATACAACCACTTAATCTTCGATAAAGGAGCAAAAATATTAAATGGAGCAAAGAAAGGCTCTTCAACAAATGGTGCTGGGAAAACTGGGCAGCTACATGTAAAAAAATGAACTTAGACCTCCTTCTAATGCCATGCACAAAAGTCAGATCAAAATGGATTCTAGATCTCAACATCAGACATGAATCTATAAGGTACATCGAAGAAAACATAGGAGAAACGCTCTACGACATCGAAACGAAAAGTATCTTTAAAGACGACACACCACTGACCAAGCAAATGGAAGCAAAGATAAACAAATGGGATTATATATAACTAAAAAGCTTCTGCACCTCAAAAGACATGGTGACCAAGATATAAAGACAATCCACAGAGTGGGTAAGGATATTCACCCAATACCCATCTGACAAGGGGTTAATATCCAGGATATATCAGGCACTGGTAGCCTTTCACAAGAAAAAACAGCCAACCCCATCAAAAAAATGGGGAGAAGAAATAAACAGAAGCTTCCAAAAAAGAAGAAATTCGAATGGCCAAAAGGCATATGAAAAAGTGCTCTTCATTTTAATCATCAGGGAGATGCAAATCAAAACAACAATGAGGTACCATCTCACACCACAGAGACTGGCACACATCCAACACAGCAAGAACAACCGGTGCTGGCGTGGATGTGGGGAAAAAAGGACTCTGATCTACTGTTGGTGGGAGGTCCGACTGGTCCAGCCCTTTTGGAAACAATATGGGCATTCCTCTGAAAACTAGATATTGAGCTCCCATTTGATCCAGCAATAGCACTCCTGGGAATATACCCGAGAGACCGGAAAACGCATAGCAGAAACACTATCTGTACTTCTTTATTCATCTCTGCGCTATTCACTATAGCTAGAATCTGGAAATAACCTAAATGCCTGAGAACAGAGGACTGGCTCAAGAAACTGTGGTTCATCTACACTATGGAATACTATGTGGCTATCAGAAAAGATGAAATTATGAAATTTACCTGCAAATGGATGGACATGGAAACTATCACGCTGAGTGAAATTAGTCAGAAGGAAAAGGACAGATATAGAATGACTGCATTCATTAATACGACATAAATAGATACCAGTGTTTTACTAAATGTGGGAAATCGTAATGGCAGATTAAAACTCACCATTGAATATACACACACAAAAAATGCTCATCATCACCAATCATCAGAGAGATGCAAATCAAAACAACAATGAGATATCCTCTCACACCACAGAGACTGGTGCATATACAAAAGGGTACGAACAACAAGTGCTGGCATGGATGCGGGAAAAGGGGACTCTCATCCATTGTTGGTGGGAATGTCGATTGCTATAGCCTTTTTGGAAAACAATATGGACATTCCTGCAAAGAATAGAAATTGAGCCCCCATTTAACACAGCCATACCACTCCTGGGGATATATCCTGGAAGCCAAAAACATACAGCAAAATACTATCTGCACTTTTATTTTCATAGCAGCACTATTCACAATAGCCATAATCTGGTTACAACCAGTATGCCTGAGAACTGATGACTGGATAAAGAAACTTTGGTACATCTACACAATGGAATACTCTGCAGCTGTTAGGAAAAATGAAGTTATGAAATTTGCCTATAAATGGATGGATATGTAGAGGATCATGTTGAGTGAAATTAATCAGATGGAAAAACAGATATAGAGTGACTGCATTTATTTGCATGACATAAATATAAATATATGTATATATGCATATTATGATACCAAGGTCAGGCAAAACGTGGATCAAGAAGTCATGTCAATAGTGGAAATTACCACAAACGTGTGGGAATCAAAGTTAGGTAAAACAGAGAAGGGAACAATGTGCTATAATTGTCGAAAGGGCTAATACCAACCTAGAACTGGAGCATTAAATACAGGGAAAAAGTATCACATGATTACCTCTAAGTGTATGTATTACAATCCACAATATGTGAGAGATGAGAGAGAGAGAGAGAGAGAGAGAGAGAGAGAAGAGATAAAGAACCTGCCATAGAGGCAGGCTATGGGAGAGGGAGGGAATCGGGGACATTGGTGGTGGGAAGTGGGCACTGGTGGAGGGATGGGTGCTGGAACACTGTGTGACCGAAACTCCCAAACATGAACAACTTGTAATTGCATATCTCACGGTGGAATAATAAAATATAAATTAAAAAGAATACACCTTAATTTCATGGGCTTTATGTAATCTAGATGGTACCCACAAGGTCCTTCTTATTTAGTATCTGCACCAGGGTGATTTTGAGTATCTTGGTCTCCCTTATACTGAAAGTGTCACACTCTCCTGTTTGTGGACAAACTAGTATGAGCCTTCCTATAATCTTAAAGATAGTCTCAATGTAGCCAGGTGGCAGTCTCCTGCTAGATTCTAACTGTTCCACACTGGTGCAGTGGGTATAAAGTGGAGCTGTGCCCAATCTAGATAACATAGAAGTCTTAGTAGATGTATAATAAGTCAGAAGTTATTCAGAGTCAAGGTGACTTCTGTAACTGCCACACCCTCTATCAGTGTTTACATAGAAGAGAGATCTCATTAGAATGAACCTTGGCTTAAGAACATGTAAATAGATTAAGCTGTGAGCAAAGCTCCCAAGCTAGCTAAGCCTATCATCCAACAGGGTTCCAGAGCCAAAAGACATTTCAGCACCACTGATAGTCATCTTTGAAAGCTTCTAGAAAGCACGGAAAACAAAAAAATTCCAGAAGATGAAAAATTATCAGAGAAATAATCTTTAAAGCATTTTTTAATTTTTAATTCTTTTAATTTTTTAAAGAATTAACTCTTTTAAAATTATCAGAGAAATACTTCTTTAAAGCAATATAAGGAGAAAAACCAAAGAAACTCAGTTATAGATAAATAAATATAAGGAACAGTATGAGAGGGAAAGGGCCAGGGAAACTGTACAAGTGTTAACGAGGACTGCCTTTCACTGAGTTCAATCCATCTCCAGAACCTCATATGATTCCCCAGAGCACAGTCTGGGGAATGAGTCCTGAGTAGAGGGCCACAGTAGCCCTTCGAACATGAAGATGAGGCCCTCCCTGCAAAGAAAAATAGAAATTAAAGGACATAATACAGACAACAAGAACTATTCACTCTGTTAATAGTACCATACTTTTTTTTCTATGCTGCTTGTAAGATGCTCTATGGCCAGAGATGATAAAAGAAGACTCAAGCCTTTTCCAAAAATAACCCCAAAATTAATCCAGAGACTTAAGCCAACCCTGCTAATTCAAAGAAGCTCTGTCATTTTTCTGGGGGTGGGTCCCAAGTCCCAAAGTCATAGACTCACTGTGAGTCTGAGTGTTTCAGGAAAACACCCTGTTCTTTTCCTTCACCAGCTCTCTGGTGCAGTTTAAAACAACTGGATTTCTCATGAAAATGACCAAGGGAACATCATGACTCGTGAATCAAAATCCATAGCAGGGGGACCGTTGCTCTGGAAACAATTGAACACTGTGATTCATCCTCTGCAGTGATAAATACCAGTGTAACAAAAAAAATTCAGGAACAAAAAAAAAAAAACTAGTACACAGTCCAGATTCTCTCCATTCTAGTTTCCACCTTCCTTATCTTCTAGTTTTCTTAATTATAAATAATCAGTCATTCAATTGGTTCTGGAATTGCACCACTAATGGTATGGAAAGATAGTATTATAGTATTGACTGAGTAGATAAAGGCCCAGGAAGAACTATCTCCCAAACTTCAAAAGATTTGCCATTTAAAACACTGAAAAACCCTGGAGATAGCAAGCGGTTTAGACTAAAAACACTGAACAGCTTGCAGATAAGATACATAATCTCAGAGTCTTCCATAGAAGCTGTGAAATGCTATCAGGATGATCTCCAAAAAAATGCAATTTACTGTGAAAGTCTAATCAGTCATTTGGCAAACATTTCCCTGGACAGATAAGAGATTGGGGGGGGAGATGAGATGGGAAAGGAGCAAGAAAGACGAATAAAGAAGAATAATTAATTATTGGTATATCTAAACAAGTAAAGTCTCTTGCACACTTCAAAAATTATGAAAATGTTCAATATAACAAGCAAAACAGGTCAAAAATAAACAGTCGATTTTTGGAAACAAAGAAATCAAGTTATTTAAAAGGAATGTGAGCCTGCTTTTTACCTACTTTATCTAGCCCACATTCCAAGGCACCTTAGAGAGGTTAGTAAACAAACAAGCATGTCAGGAAGGCGGCACATCTCAGAGAAAACACAGGCCGAACTCTCAGGTCCTCTCCTAGGAAGAGAGCCCGTGATTTGCTAAATATTCATGATTCCACCCATTTGTTCCACATTAATAAACATCTGTTCTATGTTAAAGCTCTCATGCTTTTTAAAAATCAGCCATTTTGACCTACTGAACACTCCCAGAAGGGATATTCTTTTACCCACCAATTAGGTCCTTCATGTGATTCTGAGGGCCAAGGATGACTGCCGGGTTCCTAACACCTGCAACCTGCTGTCTCGCTCAGGCATTTTCCGAGGCTCTCTCAGTTCAGCAGTGATACTTAAGAATGATGGATGCTCAAGAAGCCTGTCTGCAGCATGGAAAGGGAAACTTTTTTTTTTTGACTCTTCGCTACAGTATGGAGTTGGAACAGAAAATGTCATACAAAGCAAGCACCTGAAGCACATGCATATTGGGTTCAAGTAGGCTTTGAATAAAAATGCTTTGTCAATGTCAGCACCAGTCCTTCTATCAGGGATTAGAAACAAAATTCTAACTACTGTGTTCTTGATGATTTAAAAGTTCTCTTCTTCATTATAGCCTTAGATTTTAAAAATATTATAGTAAAATTCTGATACATGGTATCACCACTTGCCTATTGGTGGTCTCTAAGAGGGCAAAAGGGGAAAGTTTACTTTTTGTAAACTCCAGCAACTGCTTTTCTAAAGTGAAAGAACAATGTAGAGGGGATATCTGGATCTGTCCCAGGTTAGGGGAGTCTGTGAGTGAGTGAGTGTGTATGAGTGTGTGGTGTGTGTGTGTGTGTGTGTGTGTGCGTGTGTGTGTGTGTGTGTGTGTGTGGTGACTGGAGAACCAGAATCCTAAAGAATCTTCTACAAACTAGAGAGGTGAAGTGCCTCACCTCAGGCACACAGCATGTTTCCCAGTGACTAAGAGGGGACGAAGACGGCAGCTCTCTAGGAGACACTTGACCAGACTGCTTTTGATTTCTATTATAGTTCAGCATTTTCAAGCATTTTGCACGTTTGCTTAATAAGGTTGAGCGACATTTCTAGATATGTCAAGTTTCATGTTAATCATGGATTTGCTTGAGCGGGCACCAGTAACATCTCCATATGTCCTGTCTCATGCTAGCAGAGCCCAAGGGCATCTGCTTGCTCTAGGAACATAAAGAGCCTCAAACCATTCCATCAGGTCATGGGAACAAGGTCTATAATTGTTACTAGTATTTGGCATATCAAATACAACATGGGTTTATCCTCAAATATAATTTTTATTTAGACTGTTTAGATATAGTTATTCACAACGGGGTTTCACCCTTACAAACACCTCCTATCCCATCACCCATCCTTCCACTGCTTAACCCAGATTCCCTCTCACCCCTGGCCCTGACTCCTTGATAATTATATTCTTAATATTAATTGTAGGTTGAATATCAGGCTTCCAGTAGTGTTAGATCTAGTGCTTTAGGCATGCATGGATAATCTGCCTCTACAGTGTAGAAGGGCCCAAGACCTCTGACTCTTGCTTATATGCTACTCCCAGATCTTCATTCCCCTGACTTCCCCACTCAATTCCTTTCTTTCCTTGACATCCTTATTTTTGTAATCCAGAACCAGTGTTTTGCTTTACTACCTACCATATCTTAGACATAATATTCTTTATATCACAGATTAGTGAGAAGATCTAGTATTTTTCTTGACCCTTCTGACTTTTTCACTTAACATAAGATTTTCACATATTAGAGCAGGCATCAGAAGGCCCATTTCAGATGTTTTTCTTATCAACTGGAAATGGAATCTTCCATACATGTATACAAACTCATGGCTTCCTAGAAATTGGCTTCCTCTGATAAAGCCACTTGATGGCTGTGTTCCTCTTTAGAGTGTGACAGAAACCATGGGCAACTTTCAGGATGTGACTCCACTTCCACACAGAAAGAGGCACAGCCACACATTCTCAGGTGGAAAGGCATGTATGATTTGTAGAGCTCCGAGTTCCAGGGAAAGAGAGTGCACTAGAACAGGTGGGCTAGAACGCCACACAAAATCATCCTGCAGAAAAGAGGCCGTTGATGAGAGCAGGGAAGGGCATGGGCCATGGGAGGGAAGAAGCAGGCACCCTAAATCAGATGAGCTGAGCAGAAAAGTTAGGAATGAAAATGCAGGATGGACAGGACAAGTCTCTCTAGGCGAGAGGCAAGTAGTATCCGGGTCCAGTTACCTGGGGCAGATTCCCTGATTCCAGGAACCTTCAGAACTGAGTTAAGAGCCTTATGTGAAGCCAGGAAATGTGCCCTGCTCTCAGTTCTTCACATATTCATTAAAGGATAACCAGGATGTACAGAGTACTAGACAGAGAGTCTGGTCATTTGAGAGTGAAGCATAATCAAGCAGCCTGAATAATGACTTTATTTATCTAATTCAAGATCCTGGAAAACTGCATGCACTTCCAGAGTAAGGAAAGGGAAGTTGAGTTCATAGTTAAGTCCAGAAGAGGAGTTGGAGAGATAGTACAGCAGATAGGGCATTTGCCTTGCATGTGGCCAACCTGGATTTGATCCCTGCTACCACATATGGTCTTCCAAGCAACCCCAGGAGTGATTCATAAGTGTAGTGCCAAGAATAGTGCCGAGCATTGCTGCATATGGACCAAAAACCAAAAGAAAAGAGTCAATAGGGCAGGAAGAAAAGTGAAGGAGGTGGAAAAAAAATAGAAAATAATTTTCAGTTTTATTAAATATTCACAGACATCTCCTGTTCCTATCGCCTACATCCCAAGATTGTTGATGAAGATATTTTTGATTAAAAATGTATCACTTGACATCCCATTATTCATCGATTTGCTCGAGTGGGTGCCAGTAACATTTCCATTTGTCCCTGTCACATGCCAGTGTAGCCCAATGCATCTGCTCGCTCCAGGAATATGAAGAGCCTCAAACTGTTCATTCAGAGTCTTGACGAAGAAGTCGTATCATTTTGTAGGTGGGTGGCCACATGATCTTTTGATGTCCTGTGGGATCCAGTTGGTAATGGCTCTAGTCCAGCAGTCTCTCCAAATTGCATTACATGTCTAGCCCATCTGATTTTCGACGTCTTGGCAAATAAGACGGCATCCCCTGACTCTATCATCAGCAGAAGTTGGAACTCCGGTTCCTTTTCTCACTTGAGTGAGGGGTGATATTCCAAGCATCGCTCTTTCGATTCCTCTTTGGGAGGCAGAATAGTGTTCTCATCCTGCTTTCGTAGGGCCCAGGTCTCTGGGCTTTTGTTAATGCACGGAGAATGGTGGAGTTGAAGCAATGTGCCCAGAGCTGGAGGTTCTTTGACCTTTTAGCTATTTCTTCGATGCTCTTGAAAGCGTTCCATGCTGCTCTCTTCCTCCTGCGCAGCTCAGGTTTTAGGTAGTTCATCATGTTGAGTTCTTGACCTATGTACACATAACTGCTGCATTCAGATATATTTATTCCCTTGAGAGTGAGTGAATGGAGCATCTGGAACTAGTTTGTTTTTCATGAGCATCGTTTTGTGAGATTCAGATGTAGACCTACTTTTCCACATTCACGGTTGAAGTCAGTCAGCATTTGTGCCGCTTGGAAAATGTTTGTTGTTATAAGAATGATGTCATCAACGAAGCAGAGGTGGTGTAGTTGCCAACTGTCTATTTTCACTCCCATTCCTTCCCATTCTAATTGTTGCATGATGTTCTCGGGTGGTACTGTAGAGCTTCTGTGAAATGGTATCACCCTGCCAAACCCCTCTTTTGACATCGATGATCACTTCCCTTGTAGAATGGTGATATCCTGGTGGTGAATCCATAATACAGCTCATGAAGTCGGTTGTATTCTTCATTGATGTCATCAATGATGGCATCTTCCCATGTTGCCACAATGGTGCAAAAGAGCTCTCAGTTGGTGGTCATTCTGGGAGTTCTCTTCTTAAGCTTTGCAGCCCTTTCTCCCGTTCCATGAAGTAGAATTTCTTTTTTTTAAATTTTATTTATTTTTTATTTATTTATTTATTTATTCATTCATTCATTCATCATTCATTCATTCATTTGTTTGTTAGTTCATTTATTTATTTATTTATTTATTTATTTGCTTTTTTGGGTCACACCTGGCAATGCTCAGGGGTTTCTCCTGGCTGTGCCCTCAGGAATTACTCCTGGCGGTGCTCAGGGGACCATATGGGATGCCGGGGATCGAACCCAGGCTGGCAGAAGCTGGCTGTGTGCAAGGCAAACACCCTACTCGCTGGGCTATCGCTCCGGCCCTATTTTTATTTATTTTTGACAATTACAAAAAATGTTCATGTTTGGGTTTAAAGCCATACAGTGTTCCAGCACCCATCCCTCCACCAGTGCCCACCTTCTACCACCAATGTCCCTGATACCCTCCTACCCTCCCTAACCTGCCTCCATGGCAGATTCTCCATCTCTTCTCTCTCTCTCTCTCTCTCTCTCTCTCTCCCTTCCTTCTCTTACATGTTGTGGATTGTAATAGACTTTCAACAATCATTGGTCCACTGTTCCTTTCTCTGTCTTACCTAACCTATGATCCCACACATTTGTGGTAGTTTTGATCTTTGGCAAGACCTTCTGATCCACATTTTGCCTGACCTTGGACATTGGTATCATAATATGGACTACACTGGCGCGTGATAGGATCAAATGGAAATATTACTGGAGCCCGCTCGAGAGCAAATCGACAAATAACAGGATGTCAAGTGATCAAGTGATATATTTATGTTATGCAAATAAATGCAGTCATTCTATATCTGTCTCTCCATTTCTGGCTAATTTCACTCACCATGATCCTCTCCAGGTCCATCTGTTTATAGGCAAATTTCATAACTTCATTTCCGTGAAATAGAAGGAGATGGTTGTCTGATCCTGTTTGGAATTTTGAGATGACAGTGACATCAGTCAGGCAAAACCATCGATTGAATATGATGTGGTCAATTTCATTGTGGAACTGTCCACCAGGAGATTCCCATGTCTAACGTTTAGATTCAGCCTTCTGGAACTGTGAGCTACCATGCATAGTCTTGGCCCACCTGATGAACTCAGATAGTCTCACCCTGTTCATTTCATTCTCGGCCATGGGTTCTGATGTGGCGTTCTTTGGCCGATCTTCTCAATCCTATCTTGGCATTAAAATCACCGACTATGATCTTGTAGAAGGTGTGATCTTCTTTATAGAACTCCTCCAGTTCCACGTAGAATTTTTCAATTTTTTTCTTCCTTGTAGGTAGATGTTGGTGCATAGACAACGAAGATAGAAACTGCCAGCAGTGAGCCACATTTCTTCAAGTGTAATCGTCTGATTCAGTTTATTAGGCACTCAAATGAATCAATGCTAATGGCCAGGTTTGTGTGGACAAGGACACCCGATACCACCAATGTGTCTTTCATCGCATGTTCCGAGGAACTGTTCTTCTCTGGTGTTGAAAGCAGTATGATGTGATTGACACCTTCTCGTCTCAGTCAGACCAACAATGTCGTACTTGATCTGCCACACCTGCACCATCAGGTCCTTGATATATTCTTCCGATGCCAGCATACGTGCATTGAAAGTACAGACATTCATTTTTAGTTCTTCTTCATTTTGGCATGAGATTTTATCAGCTTCTCCTTGCTCGTCCTTCTTAGCACTGCTGTAGTTAGGGCTTTTTCAGGGTGAGGGGATGAAATCCATTGTTTTTACTGGTTTTGGCATCTCGATTATGCAACAGACAGGCTCTGCCGTGCAGGCGGGATACTCTCAGTAGCCTGCTGAGCTCTCTGAGAGGGGTGGTAGAATACACTTGGTAATTTACAGATGAATTGCACCATGTGCAATGGGGAGAGCTGGTAGCAGCTCTGCCCTGTGTATCTGTGTCTCTGGTTCAAGCATACCTGGGATTGAAATAGTTTCTCTTTAGGGTGGGTATTTGACAAGCCAGGCTTGAGATTGGCTTTCTCTCTTGGGTGGAACTCTGACAAGCTGTGGAGTCGGATAATGACAAAGGCTGCCAACATGGTATGGGGGTTCCTCTGAATTCTTTCGAGGAAGAATGTAAACATTAAAAAATGTATACAAGCCAACAATAATTCTACTTTAGGATGAACTAAAGAATAGTTAGGGAAGCCGTGCCATCTCTAAATAAATGCTTCCTGAGGATAATGAGTGAGGCGGCACAAGCACCCCAGCTCCCTCAAACCTACAGCTTTCAAATGCTTCATGATGGAACAGCTACCCACCCTAGCTCCCTCATTTGCATCATTTGCCACAGCTTCCCTCTGTATCAGCCTGTTTCCTGAGCCCCTAGAAAGTGGATCAGGCCCAAGACTTCCTGAACTTTGCTCTGAACTAAGTATCCTCTGAAGCCTACCTTATCCTGCCTTCCCACGGTCCAGCTTTACAAGGCCTCACCCTGGACAGAGGTCTGACCATGACCTTAACAATGGGGAGTTGAAGCTGGGCCTCCCTCTCACCTCTGTCTCCCTCCCTCTCTTTCTTGAATCCCCCCCCAAACCCTGCAAATCTTACACTGCCACCTCTTATCCCCAGTGTTCCCTGTTGCCAGACCCCAATCTATGTTTCCTGGCTCTTAAAGAGACTGAACAGCTCATACAAGATCACATAGACTATAAGGTGAAACACAGAGCTGAGAATAAAGGCATGGTGTAATGTGCAGGCTGGCACTTGAGCAAATTACAATGATCTGGAATTTATAAAAGATAGTGTGAAAGGTCGAAAGGTCATGTGCATGCAAATCCCTGTGTTTGCTCCTGGGCATATTATATTATGTCGTACCTGCCACCATCCTGCCTGGCAGCACCACATATAATTAGGTTATCAGGTAAAGACGCCAGTACTGTGCCACTTGGCTCGATCAGTGAATTGCCCATTTTGCCTGACTGGATGACAAGAATAATCAGAACTTTCTCTGGGGTCCCTTAACCATCTCTGAAGGATCATTTCTATTTAAAAAAAAAACAACAGAGCCAATGATATCACTCAATTACCAGTGAGCAGGCATAATTACTGAACGATCTCTCTTGGTGCCTTTGAAAAGCACATATGTGATCTAGTAGAGGGCAGCAGAGCAGCATTACTCAAACTATGTTCTAAGAAAACCAGCAATTGGGTGGGTGAATTAGACAAAATAATGTTATTAACTTGCCTTAACAAATAGGGCCATGGCAAAGTTAGTGAAGAATGCATACTCAATACAGCCCTACCTCCCTTGGTATATTTGATTTAACATCACTGTCTTCCCTTTCATCATCGATTTGCTCGAGCAGACCCCAGTAACATCTCCATATGTCCTGTCTCATACTAGTAGAGCACAGGAATCTGCTTGCTCCAGGAACATAAAGAGCCACAAACCATTCCATCAGGTCATGGGAATGAGGTCTATAACTGTTACTGGTATTTGGCATATCAAATATGACACGGGTAGCTTGCCAGGCTCTGCCGTGCAGGTGGCCATACTGGCAGGTGGCCAGATGTATCAGGGAGCAAAAAGAATGAAAGCAGGGATGGCAGGGAAAAGGACATGTCTGAGGGCACCTCTGAAACCACACAACCCACTGACCATACCGCAACATGCCATGGGCAGCCTGGGCTACACATGGAACACAGTCTGGAGCTGTAATGGAGAGGAGCAGAGGCTCAGAATCACCCCTGGTGCAGATAATAATTAAGAAGGACCTTGTGGGGGCCGTAGCAATAGCATAGCAGGTAGGGCATTTGACTTGCACGCAGCCGACCTGGGTTCGATCCCGGCATCCCATATGGTTCCCTGAGCACCACCAGGAGTAATTCCTGAGTGAAGAGTCAGGAGTAACCCCTGGGCATTGCCGGGTGTGACCCAATCAAACAAACAAACAAAAAGCTAACCCACTAGTGGGTGGACCATGAATATAAATATATTATAATAATATAAATTATAAATTTGTTATTTATATTAATATAAATTATAAATTTAATTGGGACCATAATATAAATATATTATGATTTAACATAATCTTTTCTAAACTTATTCAACTCCTCTTTTGTTTTTCTAGAAAAATTCTATTTGTTCAGAGAACACAGTCGGTAATTCTGGTTGGTTTTTTTTCTTTTTTTGGGTCACACCTGGCAATGCTCAGGATTTTCTCCTGGCTCTGCACTCAGGAATTACTCCCGTGCCCGGGGACCATATGGGATGCTGGGGATTGAATCCCCGGCCGGCACAGGCCGGCCACATGCAAGGCAAACGCCCTACCCAGTGGACTATCGCTCTGGCCCCAATTCTGAACATCTGATTAATAGTTTATTTGGCTCTTGGTACTTTAAATTTAATTGCTAACTAGAGTAAACAAGGCTTTAACTAGAATAAACTAGCTTTAACCAGTTTACTGGATAAACCTGTGTCCTCAGAGATTATCTGACAAATGCCCTGCATTAAATACAACCTATTTTAGTACATTTCTTTCTATTTAAAATTTCCAGTACTTAACCAAAGAACTGGACAGTAGTCACATCACTTGAAAGGTTTTCTTTTGTCAATGTTTGGTTACTATTTCAGATACCTGGATTCTAGAGTGGGAAGTCATAACTTGACCAAAATTGTCCCCAAAACACATATTTCTGGGGGAATCAGAATATCACAGGTGTTGACACCAAGGGCTAGAATAGGCCTAGAGATGAATCATTCAGTGAATCCACCTCATAACCAGCAAAAGTCTTCAAGGCTTGGCAACTGCTAAGACTTCAGGCTAAGTGGTGGTGAGGCTGGGAATTAGAACCCAGATCTTCTGGGGCTTTGGCCAGAAAGTTTTCCTGCCCTAGAATTCTTTTCTAGTCTCAGAAAGAAAGAGCTTAGTCCTCTTCATCCTGAAAACCACAATATAAAGACCAGAAGGAAACCTGCCAAAACATTGACAGGGTTGACACAGAGGTGACGCTTGGTTCTTAAGCCTATTTTTCTGCACTCACCAAAATGTCTGCTTTAAGGGCAGAAAAAAAAATCCTAAGAAATGAAAGGAAGAACAAAAAAAGAAGCATAAGGTAAAGTACATACTCTGAAAAGCATCACCTACGTGGCTCCTCGTTGTTATCAAAATAAGCAGAACAAATGAAATGCCGTGGCATTTTCCTGTGCCAGGGAGGCATTAGGCTTGTGAGCAGGAATGACTCACAGAGGCAGGGTGGAGACCTCCCCTGCTGGCTGCTGGCAGGACACTGGCTCTCTCTGATATGATTCGTGCTGTGTTGGCTGCACCACAGACTGGTGAGGAGCAGAGCCCCGCTTCATCGCCTTTGCTAATTTCCTCTTCAAGTATGTTTCTCAAAATTGCCTTTGAATGTCTCCTCCATGATTTCAAAACTCAACCTAACTGAATACACAAGTTTAATTGTGAAAAATATTCATTTTTATCATTCTGTCTTTCTTATGCTTGGCCTCCCACTTACCAATAACATTTTTTTAGCCTGTTTCTGAAAACAATATTTTTCAGTGATTCAAGTCCCGCGTGGGGGCTGATGAGATAATACAAGGATTAGGGCACTTGCTTTGCAGGCAGTTGCTCCTGATTTGATCTCCAGTACTGTATATGATCACTGCCTCCCCCAAATACTGCAAGAAATGATACCTGATATCTGCTGGTGTGGCCTCCAAAACCCCCTCCCATGGTTCCCAAGAAATAAATATTTTTGGTTTGGGTTTAGGGGCCACATTTTGTGGTATCTCCAATTTTCTTCTTTTTATTTGCCAGTTTTCTCTTTTACCTATAAGCTTGTTTAATTATCACTCATCTTAACCAAAGCACCTAATAATTCTTGACCAACTATGACCTTTAGACTACTGCTTTATTTCTCTTTCTTATTTTTCCTTCATGTCCTAAATTTTGCTGATGACATCGTTCTAATAACACCAAACATTAGCCAAGCGGCACAAATGCTGGCTGACTTTGACCAAGAATGTGGAAAGATAGGTCTACAGCTGAATCTCAACAAAATATGTTCATGAAAAATGAACTAGTTTCAGAGGCCCCATTCACCCTCAATGGAACAAACATCTCTGAATGCAGCAGTTATGTGTACCTAGGTCGAGAGTCAACATGATGAATGACCTAAAACCTGAGCTGCGGCAGGAGGAAGAGAGTGGCATGGATTGCCTTCAAAAGCATCGAAGAAATAGCGAAAAAAGACAAAGAACCTCCGGCTCTGGGTACATCTCTTGGACTCCACTGTTCTCGCTGCATTGACATACGCCTCAGAGACGTGGGCCTTACAAAAGCAGAATGAGAATGCTATTCGGGTCTCCCACAGAGGAATCAAAGAGCTATGCTTGGAATATCACGCCTCACTCAAATGAGAGAAGGAATCTGGAGTTCTGACCTCCGTCGCTGTTCCAGAGTTAGGGACACTGTTCCATTTGCCACGGCATTGAAAATCAGATGGGCTGGACATGTAATGCAATTTGGAGATGACCGCTGGACTAGAACCATTACCAACTGGATCCCACAGGACATCAAAAGATCACGTGGCTGCCCACCTTCAAGATGGTCAGACTTCTTCGTCAAGACCATGAACGAACGGTTTGAGGCTCTTTGTATTCCTGAAATAACCAGATGCCATTGGGCTACACTGGCACGTGATAGGGTCAAAAGGAAATGTTACTGATGCCTGCTCGAGGAAATCCATGAACAACGGGATGTCTAGTAATCTAGAAACAGTTATCAAATTCAGCTTTCCTCATGGCCCTCAGTTTATGCCCTTCACATCTTTTGCTTATGTTACTCCCTTAGTTTTCTAAGTATTTTCGCTGGCACCAGTCTTCTTCCTTTTCAGAGTCTGTCCTACTTAAGTCATGTCATTCCCGCTGCCCCAACGCCTTGATAAAGTCCAAATATCCACAGCCTCTCTTTGATATCACTCCTTGGGCTATGCTGGGTCTTCACATACCCATCCTCAGCTCTTGCTGTGATCTTTTGCGGTCCATGATCTTATCTCTCTACCCAATCTAACTTCTTCATCTGGCTAACTCTTTGATTTAACCTGCACTCAAGCCTTAACTCCCACATTGCCAGTCTCTGAGTGCCTTCCACAATATGCACCCTCCAAAAGCATGGCAGCGCTTCACCCAGACCACTCTCCCTGGAATGCTCACCTGATCTTTTAATAGTACACTATTGGCCTATGCATTTTCCTGGAGCAAATTTCAGAATCTTTTCATCTCTCAGTGTTTCCAACATCTAGAATAATTACTGGAATAACGTAGAACAAAAATTTCTGTAATGTACCTACTTGAGATGCAAACTGGTGGTGAACAGTTCTGATCTAGCTCCTGATCTCTGCTTGGGCCACATGATGGTACTGTTTCAATTTTAAATGCCAAAGTTTAAACTCAGGAGACTCCTAAAAATTATTAGAATATCTTGAGAAACCTAGCACTCTGGAAACATTAGATTCATGGTTTTTCTATGCTAGCTAACATCGTTAAGAAGGGCACTAGCATGGGGTCGGCATGTATCTCCTCAGTCTGCATCATTCCTGGGGCCTGATGGGGAGTGGCTGCCCCAGGGACAGTTTCTTCCTGTATGCTCAGTGCTCAAAGAGATGTCTGAAATAACTTTTTTGGTTAGGCTTTATTTGGGGCGTGGCCACATGCTATTTTAAGCAGGTGGGTGATTGTTTTTTTTTCCTTTAAGTTTGAGTCATGGATGGAAACCACTTTTTGTGCTCCTAAAATGTGGGGTGAGGAAATCAGAAATCCAACCCAGCCAATGACTTCTGCTCTAGTTTTTAGTCTTTCAACATTTCGATCTACTATTGAAATCTACGTATGGGAATTCCTAGCTCTATTCTTGAAACTCCAAGAACTTCATCTCAAGTTTCCTCTCTCATCTGCTCCTAGAGAGCTATAAGAAAAGATAATGATGACATTATCCTCTTCAAGCCATCACTTTCACCACACCTATCCCGCTGAAATCTTTCCACACCTCTGGGACAATAAGTCACAAGGCTTTGACGGAGAAATTAAACGTTACAAGTAGATTGAAGTTTTTACCACAGGTGAATGTTTTCACACAAAACAGACAATGATCACATGCACAAAGACATCTCAGGAGCTTTTTACCTCTTAACTGTCAACAGCTTTATAAACTTTAATGGTTCAGAAGTTTATTTTTCACCACAGACCCATATGGAAATCACTGCCATCAGGGAGTAGCTGAAATCCCCAGTGGAGATGAAGCAGATTTCCAGGCATAGGAAATCAGAATTGGACCCAGTGGGGCTGCCATCTGTTCCTCTGTGCTGACCAAAGAGTTGGGGGAATCCCAGGAGACCTGGGGAATAATCCAGCCATGGGTTTATGCTTGCCTTGGATTCAATTTAGGCAGTGTTGCTGACTTCTAGTTTCGGGACAGTTAACTACCGGTATTTGCTTCAATCAAGTACCTCTACTGCACTTTTTTCTGGTATATGGATTTGTTCATAAACAAGCTAATTTAATCATGGATTGTATATGAAATTGATGATATTCTGGTATCACTGCAGATTCCCCAAGTTGGCCTACATACATCAGGAGTTCAGATGGGAGACTGGAAAGCCTTCAATTTCAGCTGTGTGGCTTTGGAAGAGCAGGCTCGCTTTTCTTTGTGAATTTGGAACAATTTTATGGCAGTACTGACAGATAGGAGAAGATGCAGCTTAGCCTGATAATCACATAAGCTGGGAGGGAAATTTTCATTGTATTCTGAGATCCCTTTTCCATTGGGTGGAATTTTAAAATCAGCAGCACAGAACACACGCCTTTCGTAGCACTGCCCCCAAAACTGATTTGGGTTCTACCCCCCCCCCCAGAATGACCCTGTAAAGAATGGCTAAATGCCAGACCCTGAATGCCATAGGGACATCTCACCCTTCCCCCATCTCACCTATCTTACCAGAAATACTGTGGGAAATTCCCTCTGAAGTCATGCATGTCTTTTTCTGGACTTTTTACCTTGCCTGTACATGACAGTAGCTGCCTGTGGCTGGGTCCAGCAACGGAAGTCCCAAACAACTGTCCCATAAAGATGGTCGGGACAAGATTTCCCTTGAACACAATCTAAAGAGCTGCACTGCTTGGATTGTAAGTGGCAGCAGCTCATCCTAAGGGCAGCCGACAGCTCTGTTTGCTTAGCTTTGTCACAGCTCCCTGGTGCCTGGGACGGGAAACCACACGAGTCTGAACAAGCCTTCAAAGACTTACTGAACTCCTTCTGAACAGTAACCTTCCTTCTTGTGCTTCTAAGTGAGAGTGCATGTCAAGATCTTACCTACATCAGAGTGGGTGAGGTAGCCCAATTCAAAAGTGGCTTTGCCCAAGGTTTGTAACTTGGCACTATATCTCATTTCCTGCCCCAAAGGTCTTGCATAAGCAGGATGGCATTTGGGGGATTTTGTTTATAAAGATAGTACAGCCCAGACACTGTGGTTAGGTCAGCCTGCCATATGCTTCTGACTGGTCGACCATGCCCTTTAACTACAGACAGGGCAGGACAGGCCAAGTAGTTCTCTACATAATTGTCATAAGCATCGAGTCCTTCCAACTCCTTTTTCTTTGTGGACAAAGCACCAAATGTGATTTTAACACATCTTTCTATTACACATTGCATGGGAGCAACAGGCTAATAATATACCTGAGATGTGCCAATCAATTCATTTCAGCAAGCACTCATTGATCGCTGGCTATGTCTCTGACACTAAGATGATATAGGTGTGTTTTTTCTCCTCATGAAACTTAGAGATTCAAGACTTGGAATTATGCATACTCACACACACACAAACACATATGTAAGCATGATCAACTAGAATATGGGAGTAAATATTCCAAATGTAGCTCAAAGATAGAACAAATTAATAAAAACATTTTTATAAATTTAATGATGTTGGAAATAAAGAATACTTATATATCTACTGAATATTAGGAGATAATATAAGTAATTTATTATTCAAATAATAACATTTTAATCATATTATCACATTTGAACATTTAAAGAAATAATACACAGAGGTAATAACTAAATATTTTTCAATCAGAAATTCTAAAAAGTAACCTAAGTAGACTAAATAAGGAAATATACAGCAGTCTCTTAATGCTAATAAAAACCAAAATAGAGACATAATCTTAAAATCATGTAGAAAGAAAAAATCTATTTTCTATGAAGGATTTCTGATGAGAATGATACTGGTCTCTCCACAATAAAATTGGAAACCAGGGCTAGAGTTGTAGTACAGTGGTAGTACAGTAGGTAAGGTACTTGTCTTGCATGCAGCTGACCAAGGTTGAATCCTGGGTACCCCATATGGTCCCTGAAACTGCCAGGAGTGATCCCCGAGTACAAAGCCAGGAGCAATTCTGGGTGTTCCCACCCCCAAAAAGAATCAGAAACTGTAAAAGACAAAAACAGTACCTTCAAGTATCATATAATTGTTAGCATTATGTACCTTCAAAATAAGAATAAGACAGTCAAAGCTACAGAATTGGGATTATCAGGAGGTCTTATCAATAGGAGGAATCTACCACAAACATGTCGGAGTCAGGGGTTAGATAAGACAGAGAAGGGAACAGTGTGCCAATAATTGTCGAAAATGATACTACCAGCCTAGAACTGAGCATTGAATATAGGCAAAAAGTTACACATGATAACCTCTATATGTATGTATTGCATTCTCTTTTCTCTTACACATTGTATAAGGGTAGAGAGAGAGAGAGAGAGAGAAAAGGCAGAGAAAAAGAGAAAAGAGATAAAGAACCTGCCATAGAGGCAGGCTAGGGAGGGGGAGGGAATTGGGGACATTGGTGGTGGGAAATGGGCTCTGGTGGAGGGATGGGTGCTACAACACTGTATGACCTAAACCCAAACATGACCACTTTTGTAACTGTATGTCTCATGGTGGTATAATAAAATATTAATTAAAAAAAAGAATTGGGATCGAAGTTCTCAACAAGGTGCCCTGAAATAGGGACAATCAATTCCTCATGATGATGGTGTTAAGGGGTGGTGAACGGAACAAGTGGCATTGAACTAGATTTGTGTCTGGTAGATAAATAGGTTTTAGCTAGTCAGGATGTGGGTGAAGGGATGAGTGGAAGTGAGGAGTAGGGAGGGTGCTTATCACAGTGACTATTGAGCCTTTGTTCAAATGAGAAACTTCCTACCTCAACATCAGTACAACACCATTCAGGGTAATGGTCTGAGTAGGCATCCTACTTAGACTGCAAGTAGGATCGGTTTCCTTCCTGACTCTTCAGCTTGATGTCCTAGCATAGGGCCCAACCAGCATGCTGTCATTGAGAGGTGCACAGCCATGGCAGTCAGAGCTAAGGTCTAGTGTGGAGTCCCAGTATATTCCAGCAACAGACAACTGTGTGAAGACTCCACTATTTACAGCTGTTAGTGCAGCTCATTCCAGACTGGTAAAACTTCTATACTAGTCTAAAGCAAACATTTGTGTGAGCAGAAGAAACAGTATCTTGAGAACGTTAGTTTTTAAACTTTAAGGTTGATGTTTCTAGGAGATAATACATGTAGTTTCAAATGACATCAGGGACTAGTTAGAATTCTCCAAACCTAAGGAGGTCAACTATAGTTTCACAAATCTCCACCCCACCCCCTACTTCTCCCATATGGTGCCACTATTCCTATAGCCCCAACATCCCTCATGGCAAGTGCAAGGACTAGAAGCTATAAAAGATTCCTTTTAATTGTCCTTTTGTCTGAATCTCATCTGTTTATTCATGTAGATTATTATAATACGCTACAGAAGTCAATTGCTTTTGGCCCCAATAAGACCCTATCAGGCAATATGGAATTTCTTGACCAATATTTATACCTGGTGCCCATCCCATTTATCTGAGTTTTCCCAGTAGCTGAGGCTCATGACTTACTTCCCTGGGACAGCTATTCTCTTCAAAACATCAGCTACAATTTCTTCCCTGTGTCTCTTCTCTCAGGCAAAGAGTCTCAATATTTTTTCTTAATGAGACACTCTTAATTATAATACCACCAGATTTGGAGTGGTGCTAGCACAAACCAAAAAGAAATTAATATCTCCCTATGAATTTCTAGTGACATAGCTCTAGTGACATAGCTACTGTCACCATAGCTCTAGTGGCAGTAAGCCCCATCACTAGAGCTTCCATTGAGTAGTTGTGAACAAGGTCTCTAATTCGCTCATCATTGACAATATCCACACAGTCTGGGGTCCTAGTATATATAGAGTAACATAAAATTATTTCTGAGTGGATAAGTAAGGTTATAACCACAGTGTATATCTTCCAGACTATCCAAGTCCTCTTTCTTGGAATATAGCACAAAAAACACAGAATCCAGAACTACATCCCCATGGCCAAGTCTATGTTCCTCTGAGAAAAAACAACTGGCCCACTCAGGGGGGCATAATTTCCACTCCTGATCCCTCTTTTCCGTGCAACTTGATATATCAATGCGATTCTCCTGTGGACAGTAGCGTAGCAGCCTCTCATCAATCTCAAGCCCAGCATTTATTTTCTCCTCACTCACAGGGTGAATTACCCAAAGATGGAAACAAGAGGCAAAAGTGGTCAGACTAATGGTTTTTACCAAGTCTCTGCAGCTTTCAGATTCTGGGTTTTCTATCCCTGGAAAATGTAAACGTTCAGAAAATATATGATTCTCTTCAATTTCGAGCCCAGTGCCAGTCACATAATGATTATTTTAAGGCAGTGTGCAGGGTTGGAATGTATTCTGCAACCATTCATCTGGGTTGGAATCTTAAGTCAGCTCTATGACAGTAAGAAGTAAGCCTCTCAGTGTTTTAACTTCCATTTTATCTAGTGTTGGTATCTATACATAGGGATGGTACATGGATTAAATGGAAAAATACATTAAAAAGATACTAAGGATGGAGTAGACACAAGAACTATTGGTTATCCTAATAGTTATTCTTTAATAAATATTTGAGTTCATTGTGTGATAAGGCAAAACCACAACACCAGTCCACCCTCTGCCCCAGGCATACTTTTTCTGTAGCAACAGAAAGCTTTTCAGAGCCTGTGCAAGTTTCTGATGGTGTAAAAATTAAGAGCATCTGAGGAGACAATGTTATTCTGAAAAATATTCTTTTCTCACCTTTACCCTCTTACGTTTGATGCATTTAGGTATCTGTAAGAAAGTGTGAGTTAGAAGACATAAATCTTTTTTAAAGCATGCCCCTCAATCCTTTTCGGTCTTGGTTTCCTTCCTCACCTTCAAAGTCACTATTGCTAGTGTGTCTCTATGGTTCTTTTGAGCTCTAAGACTGTAGAATGATATAATCTTGGGGATTTAGTTGTTTGTAAAAACTGTCACCTGTGTTTGTGCTCACAAGCTCTGCACCCTCCCCCCCAACACATTCTTTCTCAAGGACCAGAAAAGGTAAACTCATTTTTGAGGTCACAAGAAGATCGCATCTAGACCCACCCACTGACTATGATTGCAACAGGGTGGAGAAAAGAGAATCCACTGTCTAAAAAAAAGCTTCACAGAACTCAGGAGGCTAGTAGACCCTAGACTTCTAGAAACTGGAGTGTGGGGGAAGATCCCACCCTCACACAAATCAGGTCATCTAAGGGTCTGAAGCAAAGAGCTACTTTCAGACGAGGTCTCAGGAGGAAAAGGCTTCTCGCCAACAGCCCCCGTTCTCTGGCCAAGAACACATCCACACAGAGACCAACTGCATCTTTGATGGCTGGTGGAGGCCACAGACCTTTGCTTTCTTCCTGGGCTCATTATTTAGAAATTGATCAGTTTTGCTAACTCCAGGTTCTCGAGGCAGTGCAAAGCCACTTCATTCTCTATGAGGTTTTCTTTCTTTTTTTCTTTCAGGGGAGAGCACGAATGCAGTGCCCCACTACCACAAATAATGTAGTCAGGCTTCCCACATTTGGACAAATTGCAGGGGTTAGCACACTCAAGTGCAATGGATAAACCTTACTCTGGGAAAACCACTTTCATGATCATGGTATCTCCCTTGCCAGGGAAGTATATCTATGAAGTTTTCAAGTGCACTGTCCTAAGAGGGAAAAAAACACCTCTAAAGAGCTGCTTCAGCTCAGGCTGATGGGAATGGACCAATATGTGGGTTCACTAGAAACCATCATTGCCAGCCCAAAGCAAGCAGAGGCCTCCACATCCCCAATAACTTCACAGGAATTGCTAGAGAAGACAATCTAGAAACTGATATGGAAATCTTCAGAAGAAAACTCTGTGTGAGAAGGGAGCTTAGCGAAGTGACTCTATTCTATACCAGCACCAAGAAGGAGCTGACTGTTACTCCTGCCAGCGCCATCAGCACTGGGCACAGAAAGGGCCTTTGGAAAGCTTAGACAGGCCACAACACCTGATTCCCTTGCTCTGTCCCATTTTTATCTTCCTCACCAGCAGAGACTGGCATTGGATCAACTGCTGGCCTCATCTATTGCTAACAATTGAATTATGGCAGAGTGTCCAGGAGAGGAAAAAAACTGAACCAGAGCCTAATCCCTATTCCCTATTATAGCAACTTCTCCTAATAACTCTATCTATTGGACTGGGCATGTATGTCTTCCTCCCCAGCCTCTCACAGACTTTCAGAGGCAGGGTCTGCACCAACAAAATTATGTTCATTAAACTTCTTGATGGCAGGCCTGGCCCAGACCAGGGAAAGATTGTGCTGGACAAAATCTCACAACTTGAAAGAGATAATAACCATCCCTTCCTCTACCCCAAATCCTTCCACATGAAATTTCCTCCCTGAAACCCAGCATCGTTGAGGTTTCTCTGCTTAGGGAGAAAAGTCAGGCACTAGCACTTCAAAGAGTTTGGAGGAGAGGCTTCCCGCTCATAGTGTGAAGAGAAATTTGTTGTAAAGGGACTGAGGGGAGAGACTCTTGTACACTTTGTGACTTTGTGAGCAGAGAAGGGAGTCCATGTTGAGACTGTGGTGAGAGAGAGAGAGAGAGAGAGAGAGAGAGAGAGAGAGCAGCGTCCAGTCCTATACGACATTCCATGTTTCAGCTTGCTTGGGTCCAGGAGGATGACCCACGCCACGTATGATGGTGAAGGTGCGGTGCTGGTCCCAGAGCACGGGTGTTCCTGTGCATCCGTATTTGGAGACAAGAGCCTGCATCATTCTTGGCAGCCACAAACCTTGCCATATGCTGTGCAAGAGTGAGCGTTGAATTACATAGTGCCTAATCTTTCGGTGTATCACAGCTGAGTCACATCCATTCTGACAACTCGGAGAATATAAATAGAAAGACTTGGGGTAAGAAATAAGAGCTCTCTATCTTGGACATGATTTCAAACTCTTCTTGAGAATATGTGCTGTTTTCCTTGGCAGTCTTGGCTGTGTTAAAACAAAGTCAGAGAAAGGAGAGCCTTTGTTTTAACTTCTGAATCTCTTGGATGTATTATATTGTGAGAGCATGGTGGAGAGATAAAGGGAACAAATCTACTTTATTTCTTAGAACTAGGTGGAATGCGTGTTTCCTCATCAGGCGTGGGTGAAGGGCGGGAAAGCTGTGGGCAATATACAAAGGACTGAACGTCTCTGCCACCAATCCCATTCCAGTGCTTCCTGTTCTTGCTTAGTATGGGTAAGCCGGAATCACAAAGTAATCCCCACACCAGAACCGGAGCTCAGTGAGCATAAGGCCAGGCACCACTAAACTCTCCTACTTTGTATTCCATGGTACCAGAAAAAAAATAATGTGTGGCACTGCAAAATTTCTTATGGAAATTCTGAGGTAAACATAAAGTTTCAACTTGCTTATACCAAAATGATCACACCAAGGAAGCCTGGAATATGGTGACTCTAAAGGGGGCTGCCACGGAAGAGAAAGAATTGGAAACATCTGGATAAAAGCCATGGAAATTAAGTGACTTGGGAATGTTCACAAGTCCAGTGTGCCAACAGGTATGTCTTAAGTTTAGCATGATAGTGGTAGAGAGTTAAGGGCAAAGTTCCTCTCCTGAGGTGTTCCTAATCTCTGAGGAGGTAAGAGACAAATATTTAACAGTTAAAAAGAGTGAAAGTGGAGACAAGCAAACCCAGAGACTCTCTAGGAATTTGCCAGAGTGAAATCAGAGATTGAGAATAGCATACAAGGTCATTTAGTTTTATCATGTGTGAGTCTCAAGATGAGTCTTCTTTCCGGATATGTAATTTAATTATCACTATGCTTGGCAGTTACTAAAATGATCATTTCTCTAGAGATGAAAACTATCTAGAAAACTCTTGAAAGGGCTAAAAAAAAAAAAAAAAAAACAGAGTATGGTGAAGGAGGCTACCAGAGAGAAAGACTGAGAGAAGAAAGGAGAAGGTTGTAGAGGAGGAAGAAAGGAGGACAGACATAAGTAAAAAAAAGTCAAGGGAAGGAAGATTAGGGAAGCACAGAAAAAAAATGACAGCAGAGAAGGGGAAAAGATAAGAAGAGGAAGAAGATTCCATCTTGGGTCGCCCTTGCAAAAACACCACTTAGCATCTTCCAATACACAGTCCCTGTGCATCATAAACACCTTAAAGATATGTAAATGTCTGAGAAGCATTGAATATTCCTCACCAAACAAATTAGATTCAAATAATCTTTGCACCTGGATCTCCATCTTACAAGGTCACGGATGGCAGGAAGTTCTGAGCATGCACATAGACAGGACAGCAGCTGAGGCAAGGCCTTGAGAGCCCTGAGAACGCTTTTCAGGAGCAGAAGTGAAGAATTAGATATTTTCTGGTTTTCATCTGTGTGGACAGAGATAGGTAAGATTCATTATGTCATTAAGTAGCATATAATTACTGGGTGCATTTAAGGCACTGTATATTTAAGGCAACTTTCAAAGCAATTTGATGTCATTATCTTACATTATTCCCACAAGTATGATTTTTTTATTGTGGCTTTTCTGAAATTCAATAGTTCTATGAGGAGCTCAGTGTACCTTCTTTAGTCTTTTTTTTTCATCAAGATAGGAGGAAGAGCGCATAATACCAAACTTGTCAGTGCATTTGGCCCACTTTTAGATACACATAGTCTTTTGTTTTGCTTTTCCATCTCTTTCCTCCCCTTGTGGCACAGAAGGTAAAACTGGATCAAGACCTCCAAGTAAAAAATCACAGAATGGAGAGATTGTGTTTCATTTCCTTCCCCACCGCCAAATAAAATATTCAAAGAGTGGGTGATAGAAAATCTTAAAAAATACACTGTCATCCTAAATGAAACTAAGAGAAAGTCACAACCCAAAACTCAGTGTCTAAGGAATGGATTCTAAGTAGAGTAAAATTGGGACCTGAGAGAAGAAAGAAGAGTAAATCTTCCATCTTCACCTGCAAAGGAGCCATGACAAGATGCAGAGTTCTACAGAAGGGAGTGGCCCAGCCATTTCCTCACTGAAGTGTCAGAGCTGAGGAACGTGGGTCTTGCCCCAGCTCCTACTCCAGGCTGTGAAGCAACAGGTCAGGTCAGGTTGGCTCCACAAATGCAAACCGTGAAAAGTCTAAAGAAGAGGAAGCCCAATGAGAGAAGGAACGGGATTTGTTGCAGTGACAAACATGGTTCTGAACCAAGGCTGAATTTCTTTTCAGTACATGATTAGTGAAGTTGGAGGATATTAATGGTTGCCCTATTTGGGGGGCAGGAGTGTACTATGATATTTAACAGGTAGAAGCTAACAATGCTGAACATCTGAAATGTACCTCTCCCATAAAAAAAGATTTTCCAGCTGCAACTGTTAACTGTGAATACTTGGGAAGTTCTGTGCTGAATCAGCAGTCTAGAAAATTCACCTGGAGGCCAATGCCCTGTCCTGCCTAGAAAGGGAGAACTTGGATCCCTGAATGCATACATGACTCAGTGGATTACACAAAAAATATGTCTTTTGAAACAACATACTTTAAAATGAAGTACCTTACCAGGCTTTCCAGAACCATAACATTGTAATTCTCTAGAAAATGGCTAGTTCTGGTTAGAAAAGCCTCCAGTTAAAAAGCAATAGGAAAGCAGAGACAGTACAAGGTTCAAGCACTTGTCTTACATGTGACTGACCTTAGTTTAATCACTGGCACTGAGTACCATTAAGGGTGACTCCCAAACACAAGGTGAGTGTAGCCCCCAAGCATTACCCGATATAGTTCACCACAGAAATAAAATAATAAATAAATAAAATTTAAATAATAATCATAAGGAACTCTAAGCCACTACTGGTAGGAATCTGGTTTAACCCTTATGGAAAGCTGTATGGAGATGATATAGAAAGGAATAAATAGAATTTCCATATAGTCTAGCAGTTCCACTTCTTGGTATCTATACCCAGGAAAGAAAAACATTAAAAAGAGCTATGCATATCATTATTATGTGCAGCAATTAGCACAATAGCTAGGATATAGATTCAATAAAGGTGTCAAGGACAAATGAATGGATAATGAAGGTGTGTACTATGTAACTTTAAGGATGGAGGAAATTAAGCAAATTGAAGCAACTTGGAAAGAACTGGAAGATATCATGTTAAGTAAGTCCAAGAATGACAAATACTAGATGATCTCACTTCTCTGTGGTATATAGAATAACAGGACAAGGGAATGCAAGGTATTAAATTGGCGACAACTAGATTAACCTGGCTCCTAGATTATAGAACTGAGAAGGCGCTAGGACTGGAAAGAAGGAAATCAAAATTGGGAAGTGAAAACAAAAGGACATTAAAAGAGCAGGAGGCAGGCACCTCAGACATACTGGCTGTGTGGAGCTGTGGTATATCTATATATACCACAGTACTAACAAAACTGAAAGCATGTGAACCAAACTACAACAACCAAATTAAAAAAAAACATGACTGTCAAGAAGACAAGTCATGGGTGAGAGGGAAATTGGGACACTAATGGAGGGATGTTGACATTGGTGATGGGATGGATTGGTGTCCAACATTGTATGCCTAAAACTCAACTTTGAATAACTTTGCAAAGCATGGTGTGATTTAATATAAAGCAATTTTAAGTAATGTCCTTTATCTTCAAAGAGTTGCAGGCTACTGGAATAGGTAGTGAGATTTAGTATATGGAAGTCCTACATTCAAAAGACTCAAAAAAGTCTTCCCAGAGATAGCATACCAGATAAATTTCCAATCCTCAGCACACCCTGAAGTCTCCTGATCTCTGAGGTAGGTCAGAGTAAGCTCAGAGCACTGTTGGATGTAGGCCCCTGCCCTCCACACAAGTCTTCCTAGCAGCCATTTTATAAACTAATTTAAATTTAGTCCAATAAGAGAGAATCATCATGGGAAAACTAAGGCAAACAAATGCTCCAGAGGGATAGTCTGTCTGAGGTGGTCTGACTATGGTCCTCTGAATCTGTTGTTTGTTAGACTGAGTCTCTTCCCCAGCCTGAGTAGACTGTCTGAGAGGATCTTCTCCCCAATTCTGAAGACAGCATAACAGGGTGGGATCTGAAGCTGGCTTTACTAATAGTTTTTTCTGCACAGGAATGTTTTATATTGATGCTGTGGCTCATGAGGATCCCTTTTAAATGGCTCCAAGGAACTTTCCAGTAAATCTGAGTCATCAAAATGCAGTTTAAATATATGTGGAGCCCTGGCTGAACTCCAGGTCCAAGACCCAAAGAGTCAATTCAGATGATTTTACTGACAGAAGGGAAAAGGGGTTGTCTTTTCATTTAAGTTATAGCAACAACAACAACAACAACAACAACAACAACAACAACAAACACACCTCTTCCTATGATGCCTAAACTGTAGGCCCATTTCCCTGTAGTTTTATATTATAATTTTTTACTTCAAATACGCAGGAGAAAAAAATTAGCAAGTATTAGCGTATTATCAAAGTTAAAAATAAACTCCTATGCACTGCTTACATAATAATGATAGTTTCTAAAAGAAAATAAAACATTAATTAATTACTGCATGCTAAGAATAGAGGGGGAGATCTGTGTACGTGTCTGATTTTAAATTTCTCAAATACTACAGTCTGCTTCAAATTATAAAATGTTAGTATGCTGCCTGAGTTTGGGCCTTGGTTCTATAACTTGTTCTCTGACTTTTCCCAGCTTCTGGACCTTAGTTCTGGATCTTAGTTTCCTTGCCTATAGAACAGATGAAATTCAACAATTCTATTATTGAGTAATTACTGTGCTAATCCAACATACATATGCTATGAAATTATATTTTAAGCAACTGATTTATGTTAGCAACTGATTGCTGCTTAATTCTTTAACTTCGTCATTGTGGTAAATATACATATTATTTAGTATGTGGTACACATGTGGTACTAATGTGGGGAAAATGATCATTTGGTAATGTACAGATCAGTGGCACTAAATAAACCCATTGCCCCTCCCCCCACCATCCCTTCCATCTCCATGCCCCAGCGGGCAGGCAGGGTGACAGGCATGCAGCCACCAAACCAACCAACAAATCCAGATAAGAGGCAGACCAGACCCACAACTGCGCTGGCATGCAACAGACTTAGATAATAATCAAGTTTAGTACCAGGTCCTTCCCAGGATCTTGCACATATATACACTGTAATGATCATTGTAGGTGTAACAAACTGGGGTGCTGATGGGGAATGGGGAATGCTAATGTCAGACTAGAACTTACCATTGAATGTACACATAGAGACTTACATGATAAACCATAAATAATTGTATGGCAAGCCACGATGTGAAGGAGGAGAGAGACAGAAATACAGATACAGAGACAGAAAGAGAAAGAGAGAAAGAAAAAGGTGCCTGCTATAGGGGCAGGCTGGGGGTGGGTTAGAAGGAGTGTGGGGACATTGGTGGTGGGAATGGAGCACTGGTGGAGAGCTGGGTGCTGGAACACTGTATGACGGAGACCCAATTATAACATCTTTGTAATTGTGTATTTCACAGTGGTATAATAAAAATAAAAAAAATTAAAAAACCCATTGCTATACAACCATAGACATCATCCCAACACTGGAACTTTACCATATCCCCATACCAGAATTCTGTATCTACTCACTAATAGCAATTCCCACCCACCCCACTTCCTAGGAACTATACCATTTTATTCTTCATGCCTACAAATTTCTATTAATTTGGCAACTATAAATAATTCTTATAAACAAAGTCATACAGTACTTCTCCTGGTGTGTGTGTGTGTGTGTGTGTGTGTTTTAAAGTAAAAGTTCATCATATGGTTATGTGTACTTTTGTTGACTTTTTTTTTTGCTTTTTGGGTCACACCCAGTGATGCTTAGGGGTTACTCCTGACTCTTCGTTCAGGACACTCCTGGGGCTCTTCATTCAGCATACTCTTGGGGACCATATGGGATGCTGGGGATCGAACCCGAGTCGACCACATGCAAGGCAAACACCCTACCCACTGTGCTATCTCTCCAGCCCTTGTTGATTTCATTTTGCTTCTACAAAACACCAAGGGCAAACACTCTCCAAACTTTCTAGAACACCCTATCTCTTGGAAACTTTTCTATGAGAGATACATTCAGGAAAGAATATTTCAGGTCAGGCCAGAGTGATAGTACAGCTGGTAGGGCCTTGCCTTGCACATGGCTCCACTGATGTTTGATCCCCAACACTCCGTACTGTCAGGAGTAATCTTCTAAGTGCAGAGTCAGGAGAAAGCCCTGAGCACCACTGGGTATAGCTCAAAACGAACCAATCTGCTTCAGGTCACAGTCATCAGAAATCTGACCAAGCTAATTAGTCAAACATACTACTCTGGTTTTTAGAATAAGGACAATAACCCGCCACTAAAGTTTCACCTAATCTGAGTAAAACCCAGTTGTCCATATCCTTGGATAAAAATTATTCTAAAGCAAGCTTCTAGAATGTATTCATGAGATTTATATGCAAAGCATCAGTCTTCTTCTCTTAAATATTTAAAAAGAAAATATTCTCAAATAAGTTATATACCATTCTGCATGTTTAAATAAAACATACTCTTCAGTTTACATTTTCTTCATGATCAAGGATTAGCATCAATTATCATATATGCTTCAATACAATGATAACCCTAGGATCCACTGGAGTGTCTGGAATTTAATCTCCACACAAAATAGCTTCAAAGCACTGTTTTATTTTATTTTTTTTGGATTTTCAATGATTTTTATTGAATCACCATGAGATAGACCATTACAAAGCTGTTCACGTTTGGGTTTCAGTAATTCAGTGTTCCAACAGTCATCCCTTCACCAGAGTACATTTCCTAGCACCAATGTCTCCATTTCCCTCTCACCCTCCCACCTTCATTCCCCAATCTGCCTCTATGGCAGGCACTTTTTCTCTCTCTCTCTCTCTCTCTCTCTCTCTCTCTCTCTCTCTCTCTCTCCCTTTTGCACATCGTGGTTTGCAAAACAGGGACAAAAGGGTTATCATGTATACCCCTTCACCTACTTTCAACACTCAGTTCTAGTCCAGCATGACCATTTCCAACTATTGTTGTCATTCGGATGCTGGCATGAGATTACTGCAATGATCCAGGTAGAAAGATGACATGGGTCAGGGAAGTAACGGCAAAGGTGGTGACCACCTAAGAACCAAAAACCTTTCTCTTGCTTACAACTGCCCACTCAGGGTCCCATCAGCACCTTTAGATAGCAGTCAAGTGACTAAATATGTAAGTGAGTTTGCATAGAACTGGGTTTCTAAGTTATTGTGTGTGTGAGTGTGTTTAATTTTGGGGGCTTGTTTTGGAGCCACATCTGGCAGTGCTCAGGACTTACTACTGGTTCCGAGATCAGGGATCACTCCTGGTGGACTCAAGGGACCATACGGAGTGTCGGGGATCAAGCTAGGTTGTCCAGGTAGAAGGCTAGTGCCTTATCCACTGCATCATTGCTCTAGCCCTGTAGTATATATCTTGACCTGTATGATCCAAGAACTTTTTGCTCCCTTACTATGTTGGTGTATTAGTTGGAGTTATTGGCCTATAAATTTGAATTTGAATCTTTATCTCAGCATCTAAATGCAAAAACTGAGAGCCTACTACCAAGAGTATACCACTCGCAGGGCAGAGCCTGGCAAGCTACCCGTGTCATACTTGATATGCCAAAAACCAGTAACAATATAGATCTCATTCCCATGACCTGAACAAATGGTTTGAGGTTCTTTCTCTTTCTGGAGTGAGCAGATGCCCTTGGGCTACACTAGCACATGACAGGGCGTATGGAGATGTTACTTGTGTCTGCTCAAGCAAATCAATAAACAACAGGAAGACAAGTGACATGTGACTATATGTATATCTATACCAATATCTATATATACATATATATTCATATACCACAAATAATTGCAGTGATTCTCTCTCTGTCCTTCTGACGCATTTCACTCACCATGATGCTCTCCATGTCCATCCATTTATAGACAAATTTCATGGCTTTACTTTTTCCCAATGGCTGCATAGTATTCCATTATGCAGATGTACTATAGTTTCTTTATCCAGTCATCAGTTCTCGGGCATTTAGGTTGTTCCCAGATTCTAGCTATTTTTGATAGTACTGCAATGAACACAGAGTGAAGATTATATTTTTGATGTATTGTTGGGTCCCTAAAGTATATTACCAGAAGTGGTATCAAATGGAAGCTCAATTTCTAGATTTTGGAGGAATGTCCATATTGTTTTCCAAAATGGATGGATCAATCGACATTCCCACCAGCAATGAGTAAGAGTCCCATTCTCCCCATATCCACACTAACACTGGTAGTTCTTTCAGATGTGTGCCAATCTTTGTGGTGTGAGATGATATCTCATTGTTGTTTTGATTTGCATCTCCCTGATGATCAGTGACAAACAGCATATTTTAAGTGCCTTTTTGGTGATCATCATTTTTATTTTTTGCTTATATTAATAATATAGATTTTTTCTCCCCTAATTAATTCCTTGCTATAACATCTCTCTTTTTCTGTTCCCTAAAGTGTTCAATGTCATTGCCAAAGATGAATTTACATTTTTAGGGCATTGAAATGCATACAGTTGAATAGGGAAAATGGGAGAAGCTATTTAAAAAAAAGACTTAAACATGATTAATATAAAATTAGAGACACTCTGGGTCAGGTAATAAAGACTGAACAATACATTGAGCAAAACCATGCAAAATATGCAAATAAATCTCAGTATGTTTTAATCAGCTTCACCTGGCAAGAATCAAACATATTATCGACAGACACTGCAGTGCTGGCTGAAAAGCCAGAGAACAATTCAGTCATGGCAGCATTCCTCCCCAAACAGTAAATGCCTTTCCCTTGGAATTTTTACAAAACTTTACGACTTAGGGAAAAGGCACCTGGAGTTAGTTACTATGGATCTGCCTCTACAGTGACTGGATGTTCTTCTCATCTACTACGAATCGAAAACCACAAAGCCAAAGTTCTTAGAGCTATGTCGAAGTGAAAACACAGACTCTGAATAAGTACTAAGGGTTCCCCTTGGAGTAAAACTAGGGGTGGAGGGTTGTGCACAGAACTTTAGACATGAGTTACAATCTCTAGTTTGTCCTTTATTTATGGCTGCTTCACCAGGTAAGAAAAAAGAAGGTGATCTGCTGGATACACTTCTTACAAAAAGCATTGTCTTGGTATGAATATGAGTTATCAGGTAAAAGTGATTCTAATTATATGTAGTTGATACTCTTTTCAATCGTAAAGATTTGATACTCACCCTCCTAAGAGTTCAAATAAAAATAAATGGTTATTTATGTCTCACTTTTATCCTTTTTATCAGATACTTCTTTAAACTTCACTATTTTGAACCAATATTAGATTTATAGCAAGACTGCACAAAATAGTTCAGAGTTCTTTTATAGCCCTCATAGAACTTCCTTAACATTACATCTATATGGCGATAATGCCATTACCAAACAAGAAAGTTAACATTTGTATAAATATCGTAACTAATCTACAGCTGAGAGGAAAACCACAAATTCAAGTCAAGCTTAGTTGAGGATTCATCCCTGGGTTCCCTTAGCAGTGCAATTAGTTGTGAGAGTCTCTGCTCCTCCCTGACAGTTCCGCACTCTGCTTTTGTTTTGCCATTTTGACATTTTTGAAGTTATTTCAAAGAGTACCCCCAGTTTTAATCTGATGATTTCTCATAGTTTTAGTTTTGGGGGTATAACTATACCACAGGGGTTATGTTATGTCCTTCTCATTAAAGCATATTAAGTATTCATGTCTTATTTCCTGTGATGTTAACTTGGATTACTAGGCTATGGTGTTATCTCCCAGGTTTTTCTACCCAAAAAGCATCATTTTCCCTTCACAATATTTGAGAAAAAGCAGATAGTCCTATTTATTATTGTTCTTTTGTTTACTGATTTTGGCACCAAATAGTGGTTTGTGTCCATAATGGTATTATTTGCCATTTGATTATTTTTATTTATTTTTTCTAGATTTATTAACTGAATAATAAGTTATACATTTAATTTTTATATCAGTTTGGAATACAGGGTATTCATTTTGTGCTGAGGTAAAAACACCATTACTATCATTATTTATTGTCTCTGCTGTCCCACTTTTGAACATGTAGAGCCCTTTCATATCGATCTTTGTAAGCTTTCAATGTGTTCCTGTTGGGAAATTCCTCACCTTCTAGCCCACAAGATATTCAATCTAATAAAAAATTTTCCTTACTTAAATATTAGCATCAACCAATACATTTTAAAGGACCGAATCAAGGAAACAAAATACAAGTACTATCTGCATGAAATACAGCATAGAGAAAATATGTACAGGTATAACATATACAATCTACAATTACTTCTTTATCTTACTATCTCTCCCTGCTTATATATGTAGATACATATTGGAAATCATGAGTGTTATGTTGTTATCTTCTAATCTACCACCATACGGTTTATTATAGTTTTCAAACCCTTCCTTAAGTGAAACTGGGGATTTCCAAGGAGGGTTCAGGGTTTCTCAGGGGACAGTCCAGAAATTCTTAGTCAATTGGGGTAGCTGGTTAGTGCCAGGATCCAAGGATATGACGCTGCTCAGTTTCTGCATGTCCCAGGGATTCCCAGGGCACTCCAATTGTTTCCAGAGTACTCTGGCAACAATTGGGTGAGGCAGGAGATTTTCCTTGTGGTGCTGGGGATCGAGCCATAGCATATTTCTGTATAAAAAGCCTCAGTCCTACCCCTGCATTATCTCTCTGGACTTCATTACTTTTTTTACACTAATAAAGTACTCCACACAGTACTCCATGGGAGGATAAGTCAGAATTTATTGCATCATCCTTCTGCATATGTAGGCTGTTATTACTATTGTTCAATTTAAATGCTGCTGCAATGAACACCCATGTTCATTGGGTATGAACTTTTTAAGGCATATTATTATATGCCTTATTATATGCATATTATTATATGCCTTATTATATGCATATTATTATATATATGCATATGTTTAGAGGTATCTCTAAAGCTGTATTTCTGAAGTGTGATAATTGGATTAAATAGTAACAGGTGTTGATTTACAACATGTTGCCAAAATTTGCTTCAAAACAGTTATCAATTATGATTTCCTATCCGCAATGCATGTGAATGAGTATTTTCCCCACAGAATGTTGTCAATTTTCTTCATTTTAGCTAACCCAATAGATGAGAAATGGTATCAGTGCTGTTTTTACTGGATTCCTCTAATTATGAGTACAAACATTGTCCATGTGATTAAAGATCTTGTGTGTGAAAGAGGAAAAGGTGGAGAAAGAGAGAGAGAAAGACAGAGAGAGAAATAAAAAAAGAGAAAGAAAATGAATTATTATTATCGATGAATGCAAAGCGAGCAGCAGAGATGGCCAGGAGACTAAGATCTGACCCCCTGCCCACTGTGTTGTTCAGCCCTGCCTGCTTTCCTGCTACTCTTCACACACCTGCATGCTGGGAGGATGAATTTCACTCCTCCAGAGCTGTCTGCATTCTGCAATTTGGTTGGTGCCATGATCAGGTTCAGTGATCTGCATTTTCAAGGCCAGGGCTATTTTTAGATATCCTGTGTCAATAAAACTGTTTTGCGATGCTTTACCTCAAACCCCATGTTTGGTGTGGAAATCATGAAGTTAACAATTAACGAGGGCTCCAGGTGTCCTTAAGCTTGAGTCCCAGCTTTGCTCCTCATGATTCTTACTGGGAAATGTCATTCAACTCATCATTTGCAGGGTCAGTTAGGGAATGACCTTAAGGGTGGATATTTTGTGCGTCAGTGGCAATTCCTCTCCCTTTCTGATTGCAAACGGAAAGGGAATTTTCCTGAGTTTCATTTGAATTAATCACAGAAACTCTTCAGGGAAAAAAAAACCCATTTCCTTATACTAAGGGTACCCATACCTCAGGCATTGTGAGTGTTGGGGGTGGGGCGGCGGACGGGGGAGTCAGGCTGGAAAGGAAATTTGTTTTAATTCATGGAGGCCGGACAAAAGTCTACCACATTTTGTCTCTTAAGTACTGAATCAGAAATGGAATCATAGTTGCATTACTGTAGTATCTTAAGTCAATACTGTCTGCAACATCTAGTTTAAAATTATCGAAGTCAAAAGAGGTAGCTGCAAGGCCTCATGGTGAGCGGCCCTATGGAGTTCCTGGGGAAAAGAAAAAGGCTTGGCCAGCGCCTAGTTGTGTCCTACATAGCTCTAGGGTCTGCTCAGCATGATGGCAGCCTCACCTGCTGGACTCTGAGCAAGGATTGGGGGCCTCCACCCAGTCCCCAGCCTCCGGCTCAGTGGGCGTGTGACCCTGAGCTCCAACCACCACAGCCAACTGCCGCAAGACAGAGACTCCAGATCCACGATGTGCAGGCGCACGGCCGCCTCCGTGGCCGCTTGTTGATCTTAGACTCAATGTATTAACACCAGGTCCTTTCAGGATCTTTCTCATTTGTATACTTCAACGATCAATCTATTTGCATCAAACTGGATAGGTTACGGGGAATGAGGAATTAGGATATCACAGTAGAACTCACTATTAAATAATCAGATGGAGACATCATACATTATTAGTATCCATAGTACAAGCCACAAAGTGTAATAGAAGAGAGATTGAGAAATACTGGGACATAGACAAAGAGTTAGAGAAGTTAAATGTGCCTGCAAAAGGGGCAGGCAGGGTTTGGGTGGGTGTGTTTGGGAACTGGGTGATAGGAATTGGCACTGGTGGAGGGATGGGTTCTGGAACACTGTATTGTAGAGACCCAATTATGAATATCCTTGTAACTCTATATCTCACATGGTATAATAAAAATTTTAAAAAAATTATTTTTTTTAAAGAGAGAGACAGAGAGAGACCGAGAGAGAGAAAGAGAGTCAGAAAGAGAGACAGAGAGAAAGGAAGGGAAGATAAAAATGCCTGCTATGGAGCCAGGAGAAACGCCTGAGCATTGCCGGGTGTGACCCCCAAAATAAAGCAAAAAAAATACCTGCTATAGAGCTGGGAGAGAGGGAATGTGGGGACATTGTTAGTGGGAATGGGGTATTGGTGAAGGGATGGGTGCTGGAACAATGTATGACTGAGACCTAATTATAAACATCTTTGTAATTGTATATCTCAGGGTGGTAACCTGGGAGGGGAGGGAATTGGGGACATAGGTGGTGGGTGATGGGCACTGGTGGATGGCGGGTGCTGGAACACTGTGTGACCGAAACCTCCAAAAAGTGAACAACGTTGTAATTGTATATCTCAGGGTGGTATAATAAAATGTTAAAAAAAAAACAAAAAAAGAGGTAGCTACGGTGCCAGAGCTATAGCACAGCGGGTAGGGCATTTGCTTTGCATGCAGCCAACCAGAGTTAGATATCCGGCATCATTAGGTCCCCCGAGCACCGCCTCGAGTGATTCCTGAGTTCAGAGCCAGGTGTAATGCCTGAGCATCGCTGGGTGTGACCCAAAAAAGCAAAAGAAAAAAAGGTAGTTTCTTTAATTTAGCATCATTATCAAATCAAACGGGAAATGTTCACTTTGCTGGGAGCATCTAGAGCTAGAAGAGGCTACTGCAGCACGAATTTCATCAGCTGTGTGTGACATCACAGCTTTGAGAGCACCCTTACAAGGTGTGTGCACTGACAAACCATGCATCCCTCCTCACTCTTCAATAGATCAAAATTACACTATCAAAATAAGGTGGTGATTATAGGAATGTAGACACTACAAATTCAGAGTACATATAGCTATGTTCAGAAGTATGATACTATCCACTTGAAATATAAGTTATAAGCCAATGTAGTGTCAAGAAAACATTAAAGGTAAACAATAAATGAATAATAAAATGCTTGTTTCCTTCCTGCAAAAGTAATTCTACCAAGAACTCTAGTCGACAGTCATTTATTAGCATATAACTTCTATTTTTAGTTAGATAAGATTAAGTGAAATTAATGTATTCTCATGGATCCTTTGGCCCTAAACTGCTCATAAATTCACCTATAATTGGGAAAATAAATAAGGGGAAATAGCTAACAGATTCTATCACCGACTTCATGTGACATTCAAGGTCTGTTTGTACTACCAGCTCTATTTCCACATACGTAGATATGTGATGTTTCAATGAAGGACTGTGTAGGAATCATAAACCCAAGTGCACCTTTTGCTGCAACCTTGGGTAAGAGAGCCTCCAATGCAGTCATTCAGAATCACCTCATGTGTGATGGTTTCTTTGACTTTGATGTAAACATACAAAGTTAAAATCTTTCATTTTTTGTACCAGGTGGTGACTTTCCCACAACCCTCTGAAAGAGAAAATGAGTTGGAAACATATCAGTTTGAACATCTCACAGACAACAACTTCTGCTAGAGCTCCTGGCATACAAAATTGTTCAATGTTGAGTAAAACAGGGAATCATTTTTGGAAGAATTTCCAGTTGGAACTGCCACCTTCCTATTTTCAAACTTTGAAAAACCTCTTATCAGGGCATTGGTTTAACCATTAATAAGGAAACACAGGCTCCTTTTCATATTCTGCAATTCCCTCATTGAACTTGGTCAATCACATGTATGATGGTTCAGTGTCTACAAAGCTTTTCTGACATTCTTCTGATTAGATGTTGAAAACAATAATCTCAATTGTCTCCCCTATAAAAGACCCTTAAAAGTGAGCATATACCTATCTCATAAACCTACACATAAAAATGCACACATCTTCTAAATATACACAAAATCCATTCATGAATAGTAATGTCCTTAATAGCACAATAAAAGTTCCTTTCAACTCTTCTCTCTTTGGTGGTCCCATTACAGAGCTACACCACAGATTCTTTGTGTGTTAAGTTCACAGGAAGCATCCCAAGCATTCTTTCGAGTCCTGTGTCTTGGCTCTCATAGTTGGGAATAAAAGGTCCCTTGAATACAAATGGCAACATTACAATCCAGCAGCTGCCATCCAAGAGTAGCAAACACCACTGTAGCTTGCATTATGTACTGTTGTTTTTTGTGCAGAGGAACGAAGAGAGATGTGCTTCTCTGGGTTCTTTCTACTTATGTGATTTTATGTATGATTTATGGTGAAGAAGAACAGCTCTTTGACAATTTTTTGTGCTATAGAAAGAGTTTGACTTTGATTTTAACTTCCAGGAATATGTGAATTTCTCCTGAAGATAAATGACTTACATTTGCATGGAAGCACCATTTTTAGCTTTCAGAATACCATAATGTGAATAGTTAGCAGTAGTGGGCTGTATTATCTACTAATAAAGGAGGTCAAACAAGAATAGTTTGGGGAAAGATAAGAAAGCTTAACTGAAAGTAGAAAAATCAATTATATTTATGGTTCTAATATGGGACATATTTCAGTTATCTTCACAAATAATGCTTTTTTTCTGCTTTTAACATGTCGTTAATCAGGGTGGGTAAATTCTGAATGCTCACAGAGGGATTTATTGTCAAATAGTAAATAAAAATTTGTACATCATGAATTTCATCACCTCTTTTCCTCTCTCATTTCACCTGAACAGCTCATGGCACAGAACATCTTTTGCCTGATATAATCATATTGAACACCAAGCATCTACAGGATTTTATGAGATGAAAAAATGGATTGGTGTTGAGCTTTATTTTGATGTTTTCATTCTTTTTGAGCTTTGTGTATTTAAAATAAGCTTTTATACTCAGAAAATGCTTGAAGAAATTACTAACAATGTAGGCACAGAGATTTTAAACTCTTGGTACCAGGTACAAATCTAAACTAATTCAGGGGGATCAAGAAAGATTAATGAATTGTGGGTTTTGTGTATGTGTCTGTTTGTGTACTCATAGCACACAAAAATAATAATCTTTTCACATTGATGGTTACTATTGAACACATTCACTGTCACAAAATGAAAGAGAAAGGGAACTTAGAAGCAGTAGCTTTTCTAGTTCTACAAACACAAAAAACAAAGCTGAGGAAAGATATATATATACACACATATGTGTATATAAACATATATAATATGTGTATATGTATATATGCATATGTGTGTATATATGTCTGTGTGTATATACACATATACACGGACATATATTCACATTATATATGTCTATGTGTGTGTAGATACACATAGACATATATTCAGATTTGTATATCACTTGTCACTTGTCTTCCCATTGTTCATCAATTTGCTTGAGCAGACACCAGTAACGTCTCCATTCATTGGGAATGAGGTCCATTATTGTTACTGTTTTTGACATATCAAATACACCATGGATAGCTTGCCAAGCTCTGTTGTGTCTCGGGTTCATTGTAGGGAACACAGTCTTTTTCTATGTCAGACCATCAACCATGCAGTGTCCAAGGGGCAGATCCCTGGGTATAGAGAAGCCTGTGTCCTGTCTGCCACCTGCTGACACAGTTGGGCACCACTGCCACACTATACATAAGTGTATATATTATATATGTATATATGTATATACGCACATATGAGTGTGTATAATATATATACATATATATATACATATATATATATATATATCTTTCCCAAAGTCACAATAGCTAGTGATGTCAAAACTGGAAATCAAGTCCAGATTTTCTGACTCTGTCCTCCTTAACAGTGTACGACTCTACAGAAAATATTATGGTTTATTTTTGTATAAACACAGTAAGAGATACAGACATCGGGATTAGGATAACCTTTCCTGGGGAGATCATGCCATATAGCCCAGATGCATTCCCCTCACAAGATTGATCATTTCTAATCCCCTCAGGGTCCTGAAAGATAAAAAAAGAAAAAATATTGTGGCTTATTTCCCCCCCAAATTCATGCTATGTCTTTCTGTCACAGAGTAGTTTACTTTGAAGAAAATATTGGATAATATATAGGAAAGGGGTTTACAGGGGAGATATATGTGTAGATTCAGTGGGTGCTCTTTTAGAACAGCGTAGAATCACTTGAGAGAGAGAGAGTTCTAAGTATCTGAGGCTATTTAAAAAATTACCACAAAAACATAGCAACTGAAAACAGAGGCCATTTTAATTAGATTCCACAGTTTTGAGGGAAAAGAATCTGAGCAAACCTCAGCCCGGTTTGAGGTTTGAGATTCTTCTCTGTGTGGTATGAGTTGGGATTACTTGTAGAATTCTGCTTGCAGCTGGATTGGTTTAGGTGCTGCACAGTGATGGGAACAAAGGAGAGTTTGGACGCATATGGGGTGTTTTCTCCTCTTTAGAGAATCTGTATATGGGCTGTTTTTCTATAGCATACTTAATAACTGGTAGGTTAGGGCTAAATCAACAAAAAATTTTCATTGATTTTAACACCTAGGCCAATAACTGGCCCAATGTATCTTCTACCATTTCCTATTGGCCAAAGCAATCACATGCAACCCAGATCCAAAGGAGGGTCTCAATCCCACCTCTCTCTCCTTTATTAATACTTTATTAAAACCCCCATAGTTTGCAAAGTTTTTCCATAATACAGCTGTTACAGGCTTTTGGTGTTGCAATACTAATCCCACCATGAGATCTTTCCTCCACTTTCACCCCCATTTTTCCACCTCTCACAGAAGAAATACTATGTATTTAACCAACTTTCTTTTACCATAGAGCATCCTCCAAATTACTAAATAGTTATACTCTTATCCCATATAAAACATACTCACTCGTGTTACCTCTAAGAACTTTATCTCATTATAGCAACAGATTCAAATTGGAGATATAGGATCTCAACTTTGAAATCATGTTCATGTGTGACTCTTACTATAAAATCCTGTAAACACAAGATCCAGGCTGTTGGTGCTAATACCCAACATATAATTATCACAGTGATGTAACCACAATAGAAACTCAGGCTCAAAATGGAAGAGGGAGACAGCTGGAATCAGAAAGAAATAAGTTGCCACAGTAATCTAAAATTCAACTGGGTACATGTCATACATTTCTTAATTTAAATCCTGACTTAATTGGGTCTAGTATGGAACCCAGGCACTGGTATTTTTGCATTGGACCACCCTTTAGTATTCTAATGAGTAACCACATTTGAAACCATGGACCTAGGGAAGTCTATTTGGCAACTATAGTGTTGAAAAAGGAAAATATTTATTTGACAGTACCCAACACCTTCTTTAAAAATGAAAATTTTCTGTCTTCAGTTCTAACTTTCTAATCCAAAACTCCTTTTAAGCAACATTTTGTATATGATTGCTCTGCTATTAAATGTTCAGGTCCACTGAATTATACTCTTCATAAAAGCCCAAATATATCTTGTAAATTAAAAGGAATGTGATAGTACTGCACATTCAAGAGTGTGCTATTAACTATTTAAGAGCCAGATCTTCAGGGGAAGATAAAAGCTTGATTTATAGTGGATACCAAGTACCATGATGCAAATATTCCCACACTGGGACTTGTTTCAAGTTCAAAATGACATTAAAAAGTGCAAAATTCTTGAAAACATACAATTACCTCTTGTAATATGGAAAAAGACTCCAGTATGTTTGAAACATACGCCAGCATGTTTTTGCTCTTACACACCTGATAAAAAGCAAAGAAGCACAATAACGTGGAAACAGGGAGTTCTGTGAAAGATTATGTCAAGTAACCTTTTAATATATGTATTGTAATCCACAACGTGGAAGGGAAGGGAAAGAGAAAGAGATAGAGATAAAGGGAAAGAAAGAACCTTCCATGGAGGCAGGCTAGGGGAGGCGGGGAGGGAATCGGGGACATTGGTGGTGGAAAATGGGCACTGGTGGAGGGATGGGTGCTGGAACACTGTATGACCAAACCCAAATATGACATCTTATGAACATCTTTGTAATTGTATATCTCAAGGTGGTATAATAAAATACTTAAAAAAAAGAAAGATTATGCCAAGTAAAAATTCTATTTCTCTAACTCATAGATTGTATGGTCTGGACAAATGTGTGCTTTCTAAGTCTCTTTTTTCATAAGTAAAATTACTAATTAAAATAATAGTTCATGGGGTTATGTGCCCCTTTTCTTTTAATCATGTTCTATGTACTTCTCAAGACTTCACATCTACATACTCATATTGCCTACCTTCTTACGAATCTGAGCTACAAGAAGCAGAATTTTTTGAACCCATATACACAATGATAAATAATGAGCTGACTGAGTATGAGCCCAATGAACACAAGTTGGGAAGCTACAACCACATTGATGAGCCTCTCTCTCCTCTGCACCCATAACAGACATGAACAATAAATCATGGCATCTGGATGGATACCAGATAATAAATAATTTAAGAAAATAACATCCTAAGAAATTTCTTCCAAATATCTGTAACATGCACAAAATGAGCCTCATGGTAATGGATGTTACAATCTTTCCTGGTAATGGATTATAAGCATCAAAGTAAAAAAAAAAGATATACCAACCAGGTCTCAGAAACTATATTAACTTTTTAAATAAAAAAAAATCATATATTTTCATTTGAATAGTGCTTAGATGAAGGAGGAGAGAGACAAAGAAAGATGAAGAAAATCTGGCAATTGTTCCACTCTCCATTTAGCTAATTCAACCCAGATCTAATGTTTTGTGGTCACTATGGTCTGCTCAGTCATCACTAACCTAAGAAAATGGGTGAAAAAAGGATGTAAATTCCTTAGCCTGTCCTCTAAACACAGTTCCTCACTGCCTGCTCAGTAAGGAAGGTAGTAGAGAAGTCACAGCACTCGAGAGAAAGTTCTCCACTATAGACAAGCCTCCTTTAGAGGAGCACTGAAATGGTGCCAAAACAACAAATTCTATTTGTTCTGCTCCCATGTTTCATAGTACTTGATATCTCTGATTCTACTTGGTATAGCACATCTAGATATTATAAATCACTTGCACATTCGTTCAGCAAATGTTTATTGAATTCGAATTTTCTAAGTACTGAGTAAATTTCCTAGGAACTTCAATGCATAATATATAATTCTCACAATTGATTTGCCATCCACTTAGGAAAATAGCATATGAACAACCAAAGTACAATGTAGAAAGTATTGTGTTGTTAAAGAGCAAAAATAAAATTCTTCAGAGAATTCTGAAGGAGGAGAATCTAATTCTAGTGTGAGCAAGAAAGTAAAAGAGAGAGAGAATGTAGGCTTATGTAGGCTTGAGGTTGAATAGGGGAAGCAGAGGAAGAAATGATAATGAAAAACCTGGGTACACTTATGGGACAGGTATAGATAGCAGAGAAGCAGCTTGACTGGACAAAAGGTTATGAAGAAGATATGATGGAAATGAAAACCATTATAGCTTAGCACTAAGATAAGGTATAGGGGGAAGTAGAACATTTTTGAGTATGAAAAGTGTCAGCCATGGCAAATACATAAGAAAAAGTAACATACAATAATAGATAATAAAGATAGCAAAGGAAACAGATAAAATGGGTCACAGGTTAGAAAACAGCTATATGGTCTCGAAATGAAGAGCTGGTTTTGAGTAAGAACGCTAAAGGCTAGAGATTGGTTTTGGTGAACAAGGAAGAGGAGACTATCAAGGTGACTACAGTCAGGGATTTAAGGTCGAGAAAATCCACCCATCTATATAAAATAGTTCCTGTGTTTATGGTGTGTGAGCATTTCTGTCAGTCTTCTTATGTTGAATATATTGGATCAGAGGCAGGCAAGCAATAAAATTATGTTTTGTTGACAAATGCTACGATGAAAGTAAACTAGAATGATAGGAGAGAGGACAGGAAGAATCTGGAGTCAATTTTCTGTGTGTGTGTGTGTGTGTGTGTGTGTGTGTGGGGGGGAGCTTATAGCTGAATAGTGGAAGTACAGGTAGAGGTGTGTAAAATATAATGCTACAGAAGGCAAAGAAGACACACAAAGAATGTGGCTGGGGTCAGGAGAGCACTGGAGAAAGTGGTAACTATGTGGTAAATATCTGAGATCTGAAAGGAAGGGAAGTAGAAAAGAACATAGAGCCAGAAAAGTGAAGAAAGCTTAAAAATTATTACAGATGGGGGGCGCTAGTGGGTATCCAAATGGAGATATCAAGGCAGCTGCAAAACACACAACTTTTTTCTCCATGTCTCATGGAGCAGAAGGCTGCAGAGCAGTGCAGGATGAGTCCCGAGTGGCTCAGAGGTCAAAGGTCTGTGAATTGTAGAACAGAACTGAAGCGGCAGGAGAGAGCTCTGATCATAGGATGCAGGTGAGGGTATCATAAACCACACTAAACAGAGAGGAAGCGAAAACCAGCGTAGGCAATGAGGTCAAGTGACAGACCCTGCTTCATCCCAAATTGCTTCCATTGTATAAGAGCCTGAGTAGAACTGCCACATTCCAGTGAGAGCAAAGGATGGAGTCTTGGGGAACAAAAGCAGGAAGAAGCTGGGGACAGATGTTACCCGGGCTGCAGCGGATACAGATGGCCCAAGAGGTGGAGAACATGAACTGGAATAATTCCCTAGTTCAGCTGTTTATCTGAAAGCTGGTACTGCACGAGTCAAAATGCATGTTGTGTTCACAGAAACTGCTGACCTTTTGTTCCCCTATGAGAGAGGAGCTGGGATAGAGAGAGGATTTGTTCTAAAGAAACCTACAACTCAAGAAAGGTCTCAGAAAGGCTACCAGTGTGATGACAGCTGCTTTTCCTCACATTCTTCTTTCCTGCTTTTACAGACACTTTCTTTTCTCATGGCCTTTGCTGGTTGTTCGCTGAAAAGCAATGCAACAAAATGCAAACTTTGAAATTGGCAAGAATGAGAAACTGAAATTCTTTTTTAGAACATCTTTAGACAACGATAAAACTAGGAGGCAGAGTTTAGCAGCATGGTGCCATGACTCTCCCTGAAGAGATGGGCTACCACAGGTCATATATGCTCAGAGGAGAGGTCATTTTCTGGAATGCATTTGGGTATCCTCAGAATGACTATCTTGGCCTTTTCAATCGAAGTGGTCTGCACAGCCTATAATCTCCATAGTCCTTAGCTTTGAAAAGGTAGGGGTAGGAGAGCTTTGGAAAGGTAGGGGTGGGAATATTAAATTAGACTTTTTTCCTTATACTATAGTTAGTTTACAGTACTATGTAAGTCTGAGTAATAAAACTTAACACTTTTTTTTCTTTATGGGTTTTGGCAACATCTGGTGATGCGCTTGGCAGGCTCAGATATGGGGACAAAACTCAGGTCAGATGCATGCAATACAAGGACCCTTCCTTCCTGCTGTACTGCTCTGGTCCAGATTTAACACTTTGATAAATGTAAATCCCACACACTTGCACCATCGAAGATGTAGTTAACCATTACCACTATCTAACTCTCCTCTGCCTCTTCCTCTATAGGAAATGTCATTCCTTTGTCAGCTTCTAAATTTTGTTTTTCATTTTGTTTAATCCTTTAGTATGAATGAAATCCTGTGGAAAAGGTCTCTCTCTCTTTTGAATTTATTTTGCTTAGCATAATCACCTTGGGAGAGTCACTGATGTCACAAATGGCAAAGATTTTTTCCAGAAGATTCGGGTAGGTTCCTTTCTCATGTGACCCTGTTAACTCTCTTCACTAAATTTATCTTTATTACTAACATTCAATTTTCTATGTACTTGTATAAAACTATTTTCAGAAAATTATGTTGGTTTAATCTTTGTCCTAATTATAGTGTCAGAGATTTACGATATAGAAACATAATCTTTAAATATCACTTTCCATTTTTGACTCATTACATGCTGAGTGCTTAATAAATCATAACTATTGCACTGATTATGATCAGTAAGGGAGGAGTTGTTTTCTAGTTGTTTTCTAGTAACAGAGCTACTTAAAGAAAAAAAAGCAACATCTCCTGCTAAATCATGCTTAATATTATCAAAGAATATTAAAAATGAAATAACCCGTATCAGCCTTGGAAAGCAGGAAAGCATTCTATCAGTATGTCATTATTTCAAGGAATTTCTGGTGGACTTAAGATAGAAGAATTTAAAAAAATACTAGCTAGGGAACTTGGATCCTTCTTTCTCAAGGAGAATATGATTTTTTCAAGGAACTAACTTGTACCTACATGATCTGCACAGCATTATTCATAATAGTTAAAATGTGAGCACAACTCCAGTCCATCAGTGAACAAATGGGTAAACACAATAGTCTATTCATTTGACGGATTATTAGGCCATAAAAAGAAGTGAACTATTGACACATGCTAAGATAATAAAGCGCAAAAACATTGGCTAATCAGGGCTATGGGGAGAGCCCAGAGGGCTGGATACAGCCTGCTACCCCAGCTATGTGTGTCCCTGGTGGCCCTCAAGCACTAGGAGTATGCACACTCCATGGAGTGTAACTGGGAGTAAACTATGGTACCCTGAAGGCTCCCTACCAGAAAATGATACAAAATTTAAGCCATGTTGGGCCAAAATGATAGCACAGCGGGTAGAGCGTTTGTCTTGCATGTGGCCGACCCGAGTTTGATCTCCAGCATCCAATATCCCCCAGGCACTGCCACAAGTAATTCCTGAGTGAAGAGCCAGGAGTAACCTCTGAGCGCCACCGGTGTGACCCCAAAAAAAAGCAAAAAAATAAAAAACCCTTTAATCCATTTACTGTATGATCCAGAAGAATACAAAGCTATAAAGAACAGAGAAAAGGTTGTTTAGCGTTTGGGGAGAAGAGGGGATGGAATAATGGCAACAGCTAATGATCTGTGCCTTTTTTGAGGTGATGAAATGTTCTCAAATTGGTTGTGATGATGAATGCACATATTTGTCATTAAGCTGCATAAATTGGTGGGAAATGTACACTGGTGAAGGGTTGGTTGGTGGAACATCGTATGACTGAAACTGAATCATGAACAGCTTTGTGCATGTCATGATGATCTAATAAAAATTAATATATTTTTTAAATTGCATTCTTGAAAAGGGTAGTAGAGCCAATATGACATTATAACAGGCAGATCACTTGCCTTGCTTATGGTCATCCGGGTTTGATCCTGGCACCACACATGGTCCCAAGCCCTCCAGGAGTGATCCCTGAGCGCAGATCCCAAAGTAGCCTTGAGCACCACTGGATATGGCTCTAAAACCAAAATCAAAAACAAAAAAAAAAAATGTTAAAAACAAATTTTGGATATTTGTTTTTTGGGCCATACTCAGTGGTGCTCAGGTCCCTTGCTCTGTGCTTAGGGACCACATGGGATATCAGGGATCAAACCTGTGTTGACCACATATGTGCTAGGCAAATGTCTTTCCTGCTGTATGATGTCTCTTGCCCCAATAATATGTTTGTGGGGGTGAGAATACCTGGAAGTGCTTAGGGTTTACTCCTAGCTCTGTACTCAAATCACTCCTGGAGGTGCTCAGGGAACAGTATGGGATATCAGGAATTGAACCCCAATGGGTCAGCATCTTCCCTGCTGTATAATCAGTTGCACCCTCCACCCTCCTCTCCTTCCCACACACAAGCACAAGAATGTTTTAAAGAAAAAAGTGAAGAAGCCTCAGGAAACATTAGTAACACAGAGGGGCTATATATGTAAGGCTGACTCTTTCCAATTAGCTAATTTCCAAACTAGCAGCAGTCATTAAAGTGACACTGGAGGCTTAGGGAAGTGCAGGCGAGCAAAGAGATCACCTAGAGGCTGCGCTTTCTCCCCAGCTCTGTGGGATCCATCCTGAAATCTGAGGGAAGGGGCAGGGCCAAAGGACAAATAATGTTCAGAATTTGGCATTTCAGGTGGCAGTTTGTGGAACCAGGCCGAAAGCTCCTGGGAGGAACAGAGCCCTGTTCAAGTGTGGACTTTGGCTGAGCTTTCTCCACTCTGGGGTCCTTGCATGCATCTGACCGGAAACGAGGCTTCTAAAGGTCAGCAGGCCTACAGGCTCTTTGGCTATACAATGTTGTTCAAACCTGGCATTGTTTCTAAACCACTTGCTTCCAGAAGTTCTGTGTGACAGTTACCACACCTCAATTTCTTCCCTAGACAACATTCTCAAACCTAATTAATTTTTGTTCTCACTCAGTTCCTTTCTACTCTTTCTCCACTAATGGTGACTCTAAGGAGGCTTATGGGGGAAATGAACCCTTAATCTTGAGGCAGAGATTAGAAGTGCTTAACTCCTTAAAATCTTTAAACCTGGCTTTCTGCCCTGGAGTGGTAGGGCCAGCTTCTCCCTTGCAAACCTTCAAATAGAGTTGACACACACACACACAGCCCCCACACTCGCACAAACACACAACTCCCCTGCTTTTGAATCAATAACTTATGGTTTGAGTGCTTTCTCCAAAAAATTTCACAACACCAGCCACTTAGCACACAGTACTCACCTTCTTTGATTTGGTTTCTTTCCCTAGAATTATGGCTCAGTAGGCATTTTACATGCTGCATAAACGGCAGTAATAGAAAAATCACTAACAAAATTGTTCTACATGTTTTTCCTTTGTAAGTACCCCTAACCCCCAATCAGTTTGCTTGTGGCCCTCTCCTCCGCTCTAAAGATGTTACAACTGTATGCAATTATAAAGATTATGCGTTCTAAGCTTTAATTATGTAGCACCCACTTTCTGTACCATTTCTTTCAGTAGCACACACAGGCTCTGCCATGATTGGCTTTCTGTAATAGAAGTGTATTTCTCCCTTATTTATCATCCAGTTGGCAGTGCACAGGAGGTAGGTTGTGCAAGCAGACTGTTAGAGGCAGCATTTTACTTGTTGTTTACAAGGTGGCTTCAGGCATTGATTGCCCTGATGACTAGGAAAAGCCAAGGGAAGTTAACACACATCAAAATCACTGTATTCTATTAGACAGTACTCAGCCACATAGCCAAGTTGAGCAGTAAGAAAACAATATAGAACTTGGAAAATAAAATGGGGAGCAGGGTTTGGAGAAAGACAATGTAGACCATGTCTGAATTTACCTCGTTAACTCCAGAGACAAAACTATTCAAATGTTCAGTGAACTTTCAATCAATAAGACTCACTTGAACAAAAAAAAAAAGTAATACTGAAGAGTAAAAACACGAGGATAAAAATTTATGGATAGTGCTCGCCCGGCAGCACATATACTAAAAAATTTATGGATAGCTAAAATTAAGTACATAAAACAGAGACTGTCCATGTTAACATCAGACAAAAGATATCAAAGCAATGAATATTAAGTAGCAAAAGCACTTATGGAAATATAAAATATCAAACTATAGAAAGTGACAATGAGAAATACTGTTTTTTGTAAGGTATGGTCAGAAATGGAACAGTAGAAAAGGATTGAATAGATTAAATTTTTAAATTCCTCAGAGACCAAAAAGTAAAAAAATACAGAGTATTTATTTTTTTTTTTAATTTTTTATTATACCACCGTGAGACATACAATTACAAAGATGTTCATAATTGGTTCTTGGTAATACAGTATTCCAGCACCCATCCCTCCACCAGTGCCCATTTCTACCACCAATGTACCCCACCCCCCTCCCGCCCACCCCCAGGCTGCCTCAGTAGCAGGTACACCAGTTTCCTCTCTTTCTCTCTTTGTCTCTCTCTCTCTGTCTCTGCATCTCTCTCTCCCTCTTCTTTTACACATTGTGGCTAGCCCTGCAGATATTTAGAGTTTATCACTTAAGTCTCTTTGTGTATATTCAATGGTGAGTTTTAATCTGCAACTACCATTTCCCACACTTAGTAAAACACTGGTATCTATTTATATCCTATTAATGAATGCAGTCATTCTATATCTGTCCTTTTCCTTCTGGTACACATCCAAAACAGCAAGAACAACCGGTGCTGGTGTGGATGTGGGGAAAAAAGGAACTCTCATCCACTGTTGGTGGGAGTGCTGACTGGTCCAGCCCTTTTGGAAAACAATATGGGCATTCCTCTGAAAACTGGATATTGAGCTCCCATTTGATCCAGCAATAGCACTCCTGGGACTATACCGAGAGACCGAAAAACACATAGCAGAAACACTATCTGTACTTCTTTATTCATCTCTGCACTATTCACTATAGCTAGGATCTGGAAACAACCTAAATGCCCAAGAACAGAGGACTGGCTTAAGAAACTGTGGTTCATCTACACTATGGAATACTATGCAGCTATCAGAAAAGATGAAATTATGAAATTTAACTGCAAATGGATGGACATGGAGACTATCATGCTGAGTGAAATTAGTCAGAATACAGAGTATTTAAATGATATACTTATTAAAATGCACATTCCTTGTAGCATGTAAAGAATTGTTGATTACTATGAGTCACAAGAAAATAACCATATTCTGAATATACAAAACTCTACAGGCTATACTTCTAATCACATTGCAACAAAATCATAAAATCTATTTACACAAAAGACACACATACACACAAAAATAACTGTAAACTTTAAACCAAAAATCTGTACCTTTTAAGTAACTCTTAGATCAAACTGCGCAAAACTATTGTATTATTTATAGTCATTAGACTTTGAGATTCATTCAAACTCTCCATCTGGGCATGGAGAAACTGGTAGGTAGACGCATAAACACACATGGGCTAGTAGGGAGATAGATTTGAAAAGAAATCTAACAATAAGAGCCATAAGAGAATTGGGTTATCCTGATCCTAGTGGGAATGACCCAAAGAGGAAGCAGCAAATAAACTTGTGGAGTGTGTTATTCAGCTATCCAGGAGCTGATGCAGACACCTTGCACCAAATGCTTCTCCCTGCGTCCCACGCAGTGTCCTTCCTCTTCATACCTTTTCTCTATCTGATGGTTTCGGCTCATTTTGTAACTTGGTTGTTTGTGACATCTAACTTCCTGCATTATAAGAGGACTTTTCAACTCTGCTCCTGTGGCAGTTCTTGCTCTTAGATATTTGAAAATTCTAACTCTTAAAAAAGGGAATCTCATAAGCTAACTGGCTCAGTGTTTGGTTATGTAACCACACAGTACATCTCGGTCTAGGTTGTGTATTATTTGATTCTGATTATCACTCAGCCAACAGAATAAAGGGAGGGAACAAATGGAGCCCTAAAAGCTGGCGTTTCTTCCAAGACAGGTGTGAGACCGCCTATGAGCATTTGCAGGCACAGCAAGCTGAATAGTAAATAACTGTTAAAGAAACAACCTGGCCATACCAGGTACTAGAGGCTAAGCATTCCACTTTGGACACTTTTGTAATTTTTCAAAATTCATATTTAAAGATATGGAAAGAGATCCACAGTAGAATACTGATGGGAAAAATTATACCACAAATAGGATCTATGTTTATAAGAAGTCAGGTGTTTTATGAATTAGAAAAAGTATAGGTCCAAAGAGATAGTACAACAGTGGACAGGGAGTTTGCCTTGCAAGTGGCTGATAGAAGTTCAGTTCCTGGAACTGCCAGATTCCCGATAACAGAGCCAGGAGTAAGCCCTGCATGTGCCCTCTTCCAAAAAAAAAAAAAAGCTAGCAAGATAAACAATACATGAACATGTGTGACCATGATTTTTTTTCTTGGTAGAAAATTTGGAGTACTTTAAACTTCTCCTTAAATATTTCTACATTGCTACTTTGAAAAGCATCCAAGGTTGAGATTACATTGGCAGATTTTTTAAAATAATCAAGATAATAAAGCTATTTTTATTATGGTCTGGGATGTTGTAAAATATGCATACCCATTGATTTTGTAAATCTATTTGAAAGAATTTCTTCTAATAGAAAAATTGGGGCTGTGCTCTAACACATTTTCATAAGAACATTTAAAAGGCTTTTCCAACTGTCTAAAAAACAAAGTTATTAAACCTTACTGAAAAAGTATGGTTTTTCTAGAAATGTATATTAAAATGACCATTTTCCATATTTCCTTGAATGGTCTCAAGAAAATATAATAATTTAAAAAAAAAGAACCACTGGACGAATGGTCTCAAGAAAATATAATAATTTAAAAAAAAGAACCACTGGACCACTGGCATTGAGACGAAGTAAGCTACAGGCAATAGTGGAACTAGAAGGCAAGTAGCACTCTGGCTGCAGGCCTGGAAAAGGAAATAGAATCTTCAGAGAAAAAAGTCTTATTTTTTATAACGGGGTCAGAAAAACTTTTCTTTTTGTATATCAATATTTCTAAAAGCTTTGTATATAAAAATTTATATCAGAGGAGGATCTGAAAAGAGCCTATTCAAAAGCATAACAGGTAACAAATTAACAAAACAATACTCCCCTGGAATATCTCACAAAATTTATTGCTCCCTCCATTCCAAAATTTGTATCACAAAGCTTAAGATGTGACCATGCCATCATTTTAATAAGCACACATGGTGATTTTTATTGAAGTATCTCTAAGACGTTATTGAGGGAGAGAGAGAGAGAGAGAGAGAAGAAGAGAGGAAGAGAGAGACAGCATTAATAGGTCATCTCAATTTTTTATGTCATTTACATTTTCAAAATAACCAAAGCTTCAAAGTAAAGGAGTGGAGTTAGCGTTCTTTAAAACCTGGATGAAAAGACTTTGTATCATTTCTAGCAGCATTGTGAGATGCTTTTCAGTTCTACTATTGGGAGCGACCTAAAATCTGGATGAAAATTCTTTTAGCATCATTTGCAAATTTGTTGATGTAGAAAGAAAAGAAAATACTTATGATGACAGAAACAACAACAACAAAACCCTAGAATTTAAAAAGTATTCAGAGCACTTAGGTTGACTTTTGCCCTGAGTTATTCGCCAGACTCCTGTGAAACTAACTGAGGCTAATTTACTACCATAAAGGGTACTGGGAGGGAAAAAACACAACATGCTGTACATGAGACAATGAGTAGACTATAGATCCCCACTAAAGCCAGGGCTCACCCAGAGCTGGGCTAGAAATAAATAACATCAATGTCTCTGGGAAATGTATGGGAAAGTAGGTTAGGGAAGACATGGCAAGAAGGAAAATACTCTCTTAGTATTCTAAGCCATAAGTCATATTTTATGTGACGTTATTATACCTAAATTATACAAAACTCCTCAAGGTAAATATTCAAGTGGCAATAGGTTAGATGTTACCAGAGCCTGGCAGAAGGAGAAAATTCCTTTCATGGTTTTTATTTGTTTGCTTTAGTTTGGGGGATACACCCAGTGATGCTCAAGGTTACTCTTGCCTCTACACTTAAGAATTACTCCTAGCAATGCTCGAGGGAATATATGGGACACAGGGATAAAACCCAGATTAGTTGCCTGTAAGGCAAGTGCCTACTAGCTATACTATAACTCTGGCCCAAGAAAACTATCCTTTTTGATGGAAAGCATTTTGGATCCAGATGAAAAAAAAAATCAACCAAGAATTTTGTTTTTAAAACAGGATTTTATTTAAAAGTCTCCATACACAAACACATAGATGTCAAAATACATATATGTGTGTGTGATGTGTGTGTATACACATATTATGATACCAATATGCAAGGTCAGACAAAACATGGATCAGGAGGTCTTTTCAAAAGTGCAATTTACCACAAGTGTCTGGGAGTCGAGGTTCGGTGGGACAGAGAAGGGAACAGTGTGCTAACAATTGTTAGAAGTGATAATACCAAACTAGAACTGAGTATTGAATACAGGCAAAAACATACACATTATAACCTCTAAACATATATATTGCAAACCACAGTGTGTAAGAGAAGGAAGAGAGAAAGAGAGAGAGAGAAAGAGAAAGAGAAAAGAGATAAAGAACTCTCCATAGAGGCAGGCTAGGAGAGGGGAGGGAATCGGGGACATTGGAGTTGGGAAATGTGCACTGGTGGAGGGATTGGTGCTGAAACAATGTATGACCGAAACCTGGACTTGAACTTCTTTGTAATTGTATATCTCATGGCACTATAATAAAATAGTTTTTAAAAAAGCACACTATATTACACAGTCAACAAATTATGATGACTTGAGTTTTAAAATATGCACATAATTTCAGCACCTCCATATTCACTCCTGCCCTACTTCAATCTGTAATTATCTCCTCACCTGTTCTATACTTTCTACGTTTTTAGATATGTGACCCCCAAATTCTAAAGCACAACTTTAAAAATGTAATCATAGCATAAAAAATTAGACACATACATCTAACAAATTATGTACATGGCCATCATAGAAAAAACTGCATACATTATTTAAAATAAATAAATGTAGGACAAAATATGTAAATTCAATGCAAATATGGAAGTGAGTAAATATGTAATTAGATAAGCTGTATAGAAAAGCACAAAAAACTATAATGAGGACAGTCTTATTTACAAAATGGGAATTTTGTTCTGATCAGATATCAAGAATTACATAGCTCTAAAAAAAAACAATTGAGGACAAGTGAGAAACAAAATAGAACAGCATACTTACCTGGCAGGGAGATGCCATGATCACAAAATAGAACAGCATGGTTTGTGATAGGAAGTCCGCCAAAGAGTACAAAAAGGAATGGTGTTTATGAAGCAACATTGAAGAGCCAGAGTGGTAGCCCAGTGGTGAGATCCTTCAAACTATAGTCATTCCTGGGTTAGGGTTTTGATTTTGATTTTTTTTAAGTCCATGTCATGTCTTTATCCTTGACATGGTCTTAAAAAATGGTACTAGAGCAATTGGAAGTTATCCACAAGGAAGACTATTCCAATGAAATTTCTTCCTCACAGTTTATATGAAAATCAGTGGCTGGAGCAATAGTTCAGCGGGTAGGACATTTGCCTTGCATGCGGCTGGCACGGCTGGCCTAGGGTTGGATCTCCCCAGATCCTATATGGTCCCCTGAGTACCACCAGGAGTGATTCCTGAGTGCAGAGCCAGGAGTAACCCCCTGAGCTTTGCCGGGTGTGACCCCAAAAGAAAAAAAAATCAGCTCCAGATTTATTTAAAACTTGTGTTTTAACACTTGTAGAAAATGAATAGAATATTGTAGAAAATGAATAGAATATCTTTAGGTTCTTCAGATGAGGAAATATTTTTAAAAATAATAAACTATAAACCACAAAGAAAAGACTGGGAACGGTCATTTTGAACTCTCACACCCGGCCTGACTCCACCTCAGGTAACCTACCTCCCTGGGGTGTGCGGCTGGCCGGGCGGGCGCCTGGGGCGGTGGTAGAGCCCCAGGTCTCGGCAGAAGGTGGAACTACAACCCCCAGAAGTCTGAGCGGAACCGGAAGTAAATGGTCATTTTGAACTCTCACAGCGGCCTGACTCCACCACAGGTAACCTACCTCCCTGGGCCGCTTATTAATAGAAAAACTAGGAAATTCAACACCAAGGGAAGGTAATACCCTCAAGAAAAAAGAAACAGTACACCAGAGGAATCTATCCCTGAACACCACAACACCATGGGGAAACAACGCAGATCCCCAGCTCGAAGAACAGATGAAGGGATCGACCCTGAAGACTCAAAAAAGAATACCGATGTGCATGATCTCTCTGACAATGATCTCAGAGAAGAAATTGGTAGGATGTTTAAGGAGCTCAACGAAAAAAATTGAGCAGATGTCCAATAAAATACAGGAGAACATAAACGAAGCAGTTGAAAGGGCAGTCAATAAACTACGGGAGGAAATGAGAGCAGAAATGAGAACCATGCAAATAGAAATATCATTGCTTAAAAACTCAGTAGACAAAATGAAAAACACAATCGGGGCTCTGAATAGTAGGATGACAGCAGCGGAAGAGAGAATCAGTGAGACTGAAGATGAGCTGCAGAAAGCACTCAGAGATCTACATAAGATGGAAAAAGACCGAATAATGGATCAGCAACGGAACAGAGAACAATGGGATGAAGCCAGGCAGAACAACATAAGAATCATAGGAGTCCCAGAGGGACAGGAAAGTAACCCCAAGGAAATTAAAACAGTTAAAAACATCCTGGCTGAAAAGTTCCCTGAGTTAAAGGACGAAGGCATCCAGATCCAAGAAGCCCCGACGCATACCAGCAAGAAGAGACCCCAATATAAAGACCCCAAGACACATCCTATCCAAAGTAATGGATGCCATAGACAGAGACATAATTCTTCAGGCAGCAAGATCAAAGAAGGAAATTGTATACAAAGGAGCATCCATTTGACTTTCAGCAGACTTCTCAGAAGACACCCTCCAATCCCTAAGGCAGTGGTGGGATATAGTAAAAAAAAACTTAATGAAATGAATGCCTCAGCAAGAATTCTTTATCCGGCTAAACTCTCACTCAGATTTGAAGGACAGATATACAACTTCTTGGATAAACAACAGCTTAGGAACTTTGTAAAATCAAAAACCAACCGTAAAAAGAAGGACTGAAAGATCTACTATAAGACGAGACATAACCCAAAAGAACAACCAACTTTCTATTCAGAAAGATGGCACAAAATCCCATGACAATAATCTCTCTCAATGTCAATGGTCTAAATGCACCAGTTAAGAGACACAGAGTGGCACAATGGATCAAAAAATTGAATCCGACATTCTGCTGCCTTCAAGAAACACACCTGAACAATCGGAGGAAAGACAGGCCCAAAATAAAAGGCTGGAAAACAATCCTTCATTCAAACAACCCATCCAAAAAGGCTGGGGTAGCCATACTGGTATCTGACAACATAGACTTCAGGCTGAAGAAGGTCAGAAGGGACAGTGAAGGTCACTTCTTAATTGTCAAGGGATGCATATATCAGGAAGAAATCAAGCTATTAAACATATATGCACCCAACGGGGGCCAGCAAAATACCTAAAACAACTACTAATAGACTTCAAAGAAGACATTGACAGCAACACAAGTGTAGTTGGAAACTTCAACACTGCTCTATCAACCCTGGATAGATCAACAAGATTGAAACTTACCAAGGAAATACTGGCCCTTAAAGAAGAGATGGAAGAAGAGGGCTGGTAGACATATACAGGGCATTTCATCCCCAAAAAGCTGAATACACTTTCTTCTCCAGTGCACATGGAACATACTCCAAAATAGATCACATGCTGAGCCATAAATCATACATCCATAAAATCAAGAAGATAGAAATTGTGCCAACTATTTTTCAGACCATGAGGCACTGAAAATAGAAGTTAATTGTACACAAAAACGGAGACCAATACCAAGTACCTGGAAACTAAACAGCTCACTGCTGAACAACCAGCAAGTCATAAAATAAATCAAAGAGGAAATCCAAAGATTCCTGGAAACAAATGAGACTGAAGACACGAATTACCAGAACTTGTGGGATACAGCGAAAGCAGTGTTAAGAGGCAAGTTCATAGCTCTTCAAGCATTCATCAGAAAAGAAGAAAAGGCCATCATAAACAGTCTGACTTCCCAACTTAAGATCTTAGAGAGTGATCAACAAAAGGAGCCCAACCCAAGCAGAAAGAAAGAAATAATAAAACTTAGAGCAGAAATCAATGAGATGGAATGTCAAAAAACAATCCAGAAGATCAACAAAACCAAAAAGCTGGTTCTTTGAAAAAATAAACAAGATTGACAAACCACTTGCAAGACTTGTAAGAAAAGGAAAAGAGAGAACCCAAATAAATAGAATCAGAAATGAAAACGGGACATCACAACAGAAACCACAGAAATTCAGAAGATCATCAGAGATTACTATGAGGAGCCTGTACGCCACAAAACAAGAGAACCTAGAAGAAATGGACAAATTCCTGAATTCCTATAGCTTCCCAAGTCTGCAACAAGAAGATTTGGAATACCTCAACAAACCTATCTCCATCGAGGAAATAGAATCGGTAATCAAAAGTCTCCCCAAACACAAAAGCCCAGGTCCAGATGGATTCACCAGTGAATTCTACAAAACCTTTAAAGAGGACCTACTCCCAATTCTTTTTTAAGCTCTTCCGGCAAATTGAAGAAACAGAAACACTCCCAAATAGCTTTTATGAGGCACATATCACCCTGATACCCAAAGCAGACAAAGATGCCACAAAAAAGGGAAAACTACAGACCAATCTCCCTGATGAATACAGATGCTAAGATCTTCAACAAAATACTAGCAAATAGAATCCAAAGAGTCATCAAAAAGATTATACACCATGACCAAGTGGGATTCATCCCGGGAATGCAAGGATGGTTCAACATCCGCTAGTCAATCAACATAATACATCATGTCAACAAAAAGAAAAATAAAAACCATATGATCATATCAATAGATGCAGAGAAGGCATTTGACAAGATTCAACACCCGTTCATGATGAAAGCTCTCCGTAAAATGGGGATTGAAGGAACCTTCCTCAAGATAATCCAGGCCATCTACTACAAGCCCACAGCGAGCATCATTCTCAATGGGGGAAAAACTGAAAGCCTTCCCCTTAAGATCAGGGACAAGACAAGGCTGCCCACTCTCACCACTTCTATTCAATATAGTACTGGAAGTACTTGCCATAGCAATCAGGGAAGAAAAAGACATTAAGGGCATCCAGATAGGAAGGGAAGAAGCCAAGTTATCACTATTTGCAGATGACATGATATTATACCTGGAAAACCCGAAACTCTCTACCAAGAGGCTCCTAGAAATAATACATTCCTATAGCAGAGTAGCAGGGTACAAAATCAATACCCAAAAGTCAATGGCCTTCCTATATGCAAACAGCAAAAGAGAAGAAAGGGACATTAAAGAAACTATCCCATTCACAATTGCCGCAGAAAATCAAATACCTAGGGAATCAGTTTGACAAAGAATGTAAAGGATCTCTACAAAAGAAAACTACAAAACGTTACTTCAGGAAATAAAAGAAGACCTGAGGAAATGGAGACATATTCCCTGCTCATGGATCGGAAGGATTAACATTATCAAAATGGTAATACTCCCTAGAGCTTTATACAGATTCAATGCGGTCCCTATAAAGATACCCATGATGTTCTTCAAAGAAATTGAACAAACACTCCTGAAATTTGTATGGAATAATAAAACTCCACGAATAGCTAAAGCAATCCTTGGGAAAAAGAAGATGGGAGGTATCACTTTCCCCAACCTCAAGCTCTACTACAGAGCAGTTGTAATTAAGACAGTGTGGTATTGGTATAGAGACAGACCTGTAGACCTATGGAATAGAACTGAGTATCCTGAAACACATTCTCAAATATACAACCACTTAATCTTCGATAAAGGAGCAAAAAATATTAAGTGGAGCAAAGAAAGCCTCTTCAACAAATGGTGCTGGGAAAACTGGGCAGCTACATGTAAAAAAATGAACTTAGACCTCCTTCTAACGCCATGCACAAAAGTCAGATCAAAATGGATTCTAGATCTCAACATCAGACATGAATCTATAAAGGTACATCGAAGAAAACATAGGAGAAACGCTCTCGACATCGAAACGAAAAGTATCTTTAAAGGCGACACACCACTGACCAAGCAAATGGAAGCAAAGATAAACAAATGGGATTATATAAAACTAAAAAGCTTCTGCACCTCAAAAGAAACGGTGACCAAGATACAAAGACAATCCACAGAGTGGGAAAGGATATTCACCCAATACCCATCTGACAAGGGGTTAATATCCAGGATATATCAGGCACTGGTAGCCCTCCACAAGAAAAAACAGCCAACCCCATCAAAAAATGGGGAGAAGAAATGAACAGAAGCTTCCAAAAAAGAAGAAATTCGAATGGCCAAAAGGCATATGAAAAAGTGCTCTTCATCTTTAATCATCAGGGAGATGCAAATCAAAACAACAATGAGGTACCATCTCACACCACAGAGACTGGCACACATCCAAAACAGCAAGAACAACCAGTGCTGGCGTGGATGTGGGGGAAAAGGGACTCTCATCCACTGTTGGTGGGAGTGCCGACTGGTCCAGCCCTTTTGGAAAACAATATGGGCATTCCCTCCGAAAACTAGATATTGAGCTCCCATTTGATCCAGCAATAGCACTCCTGGGAATATACCCGAGAGACCGAAAAACACATAGCAGAAACACTATCTGTACTTCTTTATTCATCTCTGCGCTATTCACTATAGCTAGAATCTGAAACAACCTAAATGCCCGAGAACAGAGGACTGGCTAAAGAAACTGTGGTTCATCTACACTATGGAATACTATGCGGCTGTCAGAAAAGATGAAATTATGAAATTTACCTGCAAATGGATGGACATGGAGACTATCATGCTGAGTGAAATTAGTCAGAAGGAAAAGGACAGATATAGAATGACTGCATTCATTAATAGGACATAAATAGATACCAGTGTTTTACTAAATGTGGGAAATGGTAATGGCAGATTAAAACTCACCATTGAATATACACAAAGAGACTTAAGTGATAAACTCTAAATATCTGCAGGGCTAGCCACAATGTGTAAAATAAGAGGGAGAGAGATGCAGAGACAGAGAGAGAGACAGAGAGAGAAAGAGAGGAAACTGGGGTACCTGCTATTAAGGCAGCATGGGGGTGGGCGGGAGGGGGTGGGGGTACATTGGTGGTGGCTGCTGTGGAGGGATGGGTGCTGGTATACTGTATTACCAAGAACCAATTATGAACACCTTTGTAATTGTATGTTTCACTGTGGTATAATAAAAAATTAAAAAAGACTGGGAAATTATCTACTTAAGATTAAGTACTTTTGGTTTGTAGAGATGTACAGTAGTTAAGGTACTGCATGCAGCTACTACCAGATTAAATTCCCAGAAACCATGTATGGCTCACCAAGGGCTCACTCCTGAGCACACAGAGTCAGAAATATCAGTGCTTGAACACTGCTGAATATGGTAATACATTCTCAAAATAGTTAATTTCTGTATATTCACACACATCATACAGAGGGTAAAAATATAAACCACCAATTGGGAAAAAATTTTGTCACATATAAATTGAAAAAAAGTATAATATGTAGAAGATAAAGAAATTCTAGAAATGAAGAAGTAAAAGTGTCGAAACTTGAACAGGCATTAAAAA
>JAJIBD010021902.1:0-36553 GCA_021461705.1 Cryptotis parvus | reverse complement strand
AAAAAAAAAGAAATGAGAACCATGCAAATAGAAATATTATCGCTTAAAAACTCAGTAGATGAAATGAAATACACAATCGGGGCTCTCAACAGTAGGATGACAGCAGCGGAAGAGAGAATCAGTGAGACTGAAGATGAGCTGCAAAAAGCACTCAGAGAACTATATAAGATGGAAAAAGATTGGAAAATGGATCAGCAACGGAATAGAGAACAATGGGATGAAGCCAGGCGGAACAACATAAGAATCATCGGAGTCCTAGAGGGACAGGAAAGTAACCCCAAGGAAATTAAAACAGTTAAAAACATCCTGGCTGAAAAAGTTCCCGAAGTTAAAAGATGGAGGCATCCAGATCCAAGAAGACCGACGCTGCACCAGCAAGAAGAGACCCCAATAGAAAGACCCCAAGGCACATCCTAGTCAAAGTAATGGATGCCATAGACAGAGACAGAATTCTTCAGGCAGCAAGATCAAAGAAGGAAATTGTATAAAAGGAGCATCCATTCGACTTTCAGCAGACTTCTCAGAAGACACCCTCCAAGCCCGAAGGCAGTGGTGGGATATAGTAAAAAAAACTTAATGAAATGAACGCCTCACCAATAATTCTTTATCCAGCTAAACTCTCACTCAGATTTGAAGGACAGTTATACAACTTCTTGGAAAAACAACAGCTTAGGAACTTTGTAAAATCAAAACCAACATTAAAAGAAGGACTGAATGATCTACTATAAGACGAGACATAACCCAAAAAAGAACAACCAACCTATACAGAAAGATGGCACAAAATCCCATGACAATAATCTCTCTCTCAATGTCAACGGTCTAAATGCACCAAGTTAAGAGACACAGAGTGGCAAAATGGATCAAAAATTGAATCCGACATTCTGCTGCCTTCAAGAAACACAACTGAACAATCGGAGCAAATACAGGCTCAAGATAAAAGGCTGGAAAAAAAATCCTTCACTCAAACAACCCATCCAAAAAGGCTGGGGTAGCCATACTGGTATCTGACAACATAGACTTCAGGCTGAAGAAGGTCAGAAGGGACAGTGAAGATCACTTCTTAATAGTCAAGGGATGCATATTTCAGGAAGAAATCACGCTATTTAACATATATGCACCCAACGAGGGGCCAGCAAAAATACCTAAAACAACTACTAATAGACTTCAAAGAAGACTTTGACAGCAACACAATTGTAGTTGGAGACTTCAACACTGCTCTATCAACCCTGGATAGACCAACAAGATTGAAACTTACCAAGGAAATACTGGCCCTAAAAGAAGAGATGGAAGAAAGAGGGGCTGGTAAACATATACAGGACATTTCATCCCCAAAAAGCTGAATACACTTTCTTCTCCAGTGCACATGGAACATACTCAAAAATAGATCACATACTGAGCCATAAATCATACCTCCATAAAATCAAGAAGATAGAAATTGTGCCAACTATTTTTTCAGACCATGATGCACTGAAAATAGAAGTTAATTGTACACAAAACGGAGAACAATACCAAGTACCTGGAAACTAAACAGCTCACTGCTGAACAACCAGCAAGCCATAAAAGAAATCAAAGAGGAAATCCAAAGATTCCTTGAAACAAATGAGACTGAAGACACGAATTACCAGAACTTGTGGGATGCAGCAAAAGCAGTGTTAAGAGGCAAGTTCATAGCTCTTCAGGCATTCATCAGAAAAGGGAAGAAAAGGCCATCATAAACAGTCTGACTTCACAACTTAAGATCTTAGAGAGTGATCAACAAAAGGAGCCCAACCCAAGCAGAAAGAAAGAAATAATAAAACTTAGAGCAGCAATCAATGAGATGGAATGTCAAAAAACAATCCAGAAGATCATGAAACCAAAAGCGGGTTCTTTGTAAAAATAAACAAGATTGACAAACCACTTGCAAGACTTGTAAGAAAAGGAAAAGAGAGAACCCAAATAAATAGAATCAGAAATGAAAACTGGGACATCACAACTGAAAACACAGAATTTCAAAAGATCATCAGAGATTACTATGAGAGCCTGTACGCCACGAAACAAGAGAACCTAGAAGAAATGGACAAATTCCTGAATTCCTATAGCTTCCCAAGTCTGCAACAAGAAGATTTGGAATACCTCAACAAACCTATCTCCACCGAGGAAATAGAATCGGTAATCAAAAGTCTCCCCAAACACAAAAGCCCAGGTCCAGATGGATTCACCAGTGAATTCTACAAAACCTTTAAAGAGGACCTACTCTCAATTCTTTTTTAAGCTCTTCCGGCAAATTGAAGAAACAGAAATACTCCCAAATAGCTTTTACGAGGCACATATCACCCTGATACCCAAAGCAGACAAAGATGTCACAAAAAAGGAAAACTACAGACCAATCTCCCTGATGAATACAGATGCTAAGATCTTCAACAAAATACTAGCAAACAGAATCCAAAGAGTCATCAAAAGATTGTACACCATGACCAAGTGGTATTCATCCCGGGAATGCAAGGATGGTTCAACATCCGCAAGTCAATCAACATAATACATCATATCAACAAAAAGAAAATAAAAACCATATGATCATATCAAAAGATGCAGAGAAGGCATTTGACAAGATTCAACACCCGTTCATGATGAAAGCTCTCCGTAAAATGGGGATTGAAGGAACCTTCTTCCAAGATAATCCAGGCCATCTACTACAAGCCCAGAGCGAGCATCATTCTCAATGGGGAAAAACTGAAAGCCTTCCCCTTAAGATCAGGGAAAGACAAGGCTGCCCACTCTCACCACTTCTATTCAATATAGTACTGGAAGTACTTGCCATAGCAATCAGGGAAGGAAAAAGACATTAAGGGCATCCAGATAGGAAGGGAAGAAGCCAAGTTATCACTATTTGCAGATGACATGATATTATACCTGGAAAACCCAAAACTCTCTACCAAGAGGCTCCTAGAAATAATACATTCTTATAGTAGTGTAGCAGGGTACAAAATCAATACCCAAAAGTCAATGGCCTTCCTATATGCAAACAGCGAAAGAGAAGAAAGGGACATTAAAGAAACTATCCCATTCACAATTGCACCGCAGAAAATCAAATACCTAGGAATCAGTCTGACAAAGAATGTAAAGGATCTCTACAAAGAAAATTACAAAACGTTACTTCAGGAAATAAAAGGAGACCTGAGGAAATGGAGACACATACCCTGCTCATGGATTGGAAGGATTAACATTATCAAAATGGTATTACTCCCTAGAGCTTTATACAGATTCAATGCGGTCCCTATAAAGATACCCATTATGTTCTTCAAAGAAATTGAACAAACACTCCTGAAATTTGTATGGAATAATAAAACCCCACGAATAGCTAAAGCAATCCTTGGGAAAAAGAAGATGGGAGGTATCACTTTCCCCAACCTCAAGCTCTACTACAGAGCAGTTGTAATTAAGACAGTGTGGTATTGGTATAGAGACAGACCCGTAGACCTATGGAATAGAACTGAGTATCCTGAAACACATTCTCAAATATACAACCACTTAATCTTCGATAAAGGAGCAAAAAATATTAAGTGGAGCAAAGAAAGCCTCTTCAACAAATGGTGCTGGAAAAACTGGGGAGCTACGTGTAAAAAAATGAACTTAGAACTCCTTCTAACGCCATGCACAGAAGTCAGATCAAAATGGATTCTAGATCTCGATATCAGACATGAATCTATAAGGTACATCGAAGAAAACATAGGAGAAACGCTCTACGACATCGAAACGAAAAGTATCTTTAAAGACGACACACCACTGACCAAGCAAATGGAAGCAATGATAAACAAATGGGATTATATAAAATTGAAAAGCTTCTGCACCTCAAAAGAAACGGTGACCAAGATACAAAAGACATTCCACAGATGGGAAAGGATATTCACCCAATACCCATCTGACAAGGGGTTAATATCCAGGATATATCAGGCACTGGTACACTCCACAAGAAGAAAACAGCCAACCCCATCAAAAATGGGGGAGAAGAAATGAACAGAAGCTTTCAAAAAGAAGAAATTCGAATGGCCAAAAGGCATATGAAAACCTGCTCTTCATCTTTAATCATCAGGGAGATGCAAATCAAAACAACAATGAGATACCATTTCACCCCACAGAGACTGGCACACATACAAAACAGCAAGAACAACCGGTGCTGGTGTGGATGTGGGGGAAAAAGGGACTCTCATCCACTGCTGGTGGAGTGCCGACTGTTCCAGCCCTTTTGGAAAACAATATGGGCATTCCTCCGAAAGCTAGATATTGAGCTCCCATTTGATCCAGCAATAGCACTCCTGGGAATATACCCTAGAGACCGAAAAACACATAGCAGAAACACTATCTGTACTTCTTTATTTATCTCTGCGCTATTCACTATAGCTAGAATCTGGAAACAACCTAAATGCCCGAGAACAGAGGACTGGCTAAAGAAACTGTGGTTCATCTACACTATGGAATACTATGCGGCTGTCAGAAAAGATGAAATTATGAAATTTACCTGCAAATGGATGGACATGGAGATTATCATGCTGAGTGAAATTAGTCAGAAGGAAAAGGACACATATAGAATGACTGCATTCATTAATAGGATATAAATAGATACCAGTGTTTTACTAAATATGGGAAATGGTAATGGCAGATTAAAACTCACCACTGAATATACACAAAGAGATTTAAGTGATAAACTTTTTAAATATCTGCAGGGCTAGCCACAATGTGTAAAAATAAGAGGGTGAGAGATGCAGAGACAGAGAGAGAGAGAGAGAGAGAAGAGAGGAAACTGGGGTACCTGCTATTAAGGCGGCCTGGGGGTGGGAGGGGGGGGGTACATTGGTGGTGGAAATGGGGCACTGGTGGAGGGATGGGTGCTGGAATACTGTATTACCAAGAACCAATTATGAACACCTTTGTAATTGTATGTTTCACGGTGGTATAGTAAAAAATTCAAAAAAAAAAAAACAAAACAAAAAAAACACAATTGCCTTTTCCAACTGAACGCATATTTGGAACATATCTCCCTGGAATATGAATTAAACTTGAGTTATGGGTTCATGATGAGTTTAGCTGGATATGCTCACAGTGAGAAAGATCCTGGACCTTTTTCCCTTGTTGCTGCACTCATAAAATTCTTATAATGTTAAATGAGGAATATTTCATTTTCATTTTCTCTGAACTCTAAAATTACATAGATGATTCTTTGCCGAACCTTAGAAAGGCTGATACCTACCAAACACATTGAGAGATGTGCTATTTGCCACATTTGGGGATTAATAATTCAATGGTATCATAAATTAAAAATAGAACAAAACAATATTTTCAAAAGATTCCCCATCATTTGCCAACAGGTAAGAAAGATTTCAGAAATATTGAGAGGTCTGAGGAAATCTTTGAGAGCCATTATACTGGGAAAGCAAACCCAAAACAAACTATCTAAAAATAGTTCAGAACAGAGCCACTTGATTTGGTCTATGGGCTTAGCCAAAAATAAATTACATTGTATTGAGTCTCTGATATTTTTATTAAAATAGCTCTCCTTTCCAAATAAAACATTTTCTAGTGCCTGATATATCCTGGATGGGTATTGTCAGATGAGTATTGGGTGAATATCCTTTCCCACTCTGTGGATTGTCTTTGTATCTTGGTCACCCTTTCTTTTGAGGTGCAGAAGCTTTTTAGTTTTTATATAATCCCATTTGTTTATCTTTGCTTCCATTTGCTTGGTCAGTGGTGTGTCATCTTTTTTTTTTCTTTTTTTGTTGATTGTCTTTCTTTTTTTAATTTTTATATTTATAGTTTCAAAGATAATATTTTAAATATACCTATAGCTTCTAGAATAGTGAAGGACTAGTGTAACATTCACAGAAGTATTTTGTGGGAAAAATATATTACAGGTAGAATGGCGAGGGGCTAGAGAAAAATACCCTTGAAATTCTGTCAAGTTTATTCACATGCTTTTGTGCAGAATTTAAATGAAACTGTCCCATAATACCGACTTTATTATTATAATTTAGATTATATGTTTCTTAGGCTGAGTTTAAATATCACGTCTATAAAACCATTGCTTCAAGGACACTTTTTTTTTGTCAGAAGTCAGAGATATGAAAGGAATTGATAGTACTAGAGATGAAAGCATAGTTGGAAGAGTTTCCTCGAAGGAAGTTGGTGGTAATTCTTAGAATATTTTACAATCATCATTTTTGATAAAAAAGTCAGAACCACTTGTAGTTAAAACTAAGATAATAAAATAGGGTGATTAGTTTGAAGATAATTTGATGAATACCCATAATATTGCCAACTATGATCACATATTTAGGCTTTATATACTTAGGAGCTCATATTGCACACTCCTGCCTGATGTTAAAAAGATGAGTGAATTAACTTCAAACTCCAGATCAGTAATTTTTTTATTTTTTATTTTTAACACTTTTATTAAGCTTCTGTGATTTACCATTCTGTTATTGGTTTTTTCCAATTCACAAAATTATAACACCACACCCCTGAACCGATGTCAGTATTTGACCTCTCAAATTTCTTCAGAAACTTTTGAAAATGATGTCATTTTATGTTCAGTTTGCTTTCAATGTAATTCATAGTTAATGACTGGATAGATTAGTAATATTAATCATTCCTGAGTATTTATTAAGTACTTGGCACAATAAACTTCCTAGAAGGATTATTTCATTAATCTTTAAAATAATCTTATAAGGTGGACTCTGTTACTTGTATGATTAGAAGAAAATTGAGGTTCAGAGCATAAATTAATTTGCATCTGGCTACTGACGAAACAATGGGTAGAGTTGGTCCTCACATCCAGAGTTAAACCTAAGTTTCATGCTCTTCTGAGCTCTACTTACAGATATATCAGCTACATTGATCACTTGATCACTTGACATCCCGTTATTCATCGATTTGCTCGAGCGGGCACCAGTAACATTTCCATTTTACACTATCACGTGCAGTGTAGCCCAATGGCATCTGATTGCTTTAGGAATACGAAGAGCCTCAAACCCGTTCATTCAGGGTCTTGACAAAGAAGTCTGACCATCTTGTAGGTGGGCGGCCACATAATCTTTTGACATCCATGGGATCCAGTAGGTAAGGGCTCTAGTCCAGCGGTGGTCTCCAAATCACATTACATATCCTGCCATCTGAATTTGATGCCTTGGCAAGCGAGACAGCATCCCTGACTCTGGAACAGCAACGGAGGCGCCAGATTCCTTCTTTAACTTGAGTGAAGCATATATTTCAAGCATAGCTCTTTTGAGTCCTCTTAGGGGACCCGAATAGCATTCCCATCCTGCTTTCACAGGGCCCAGGTCTCTGGGGCATATGTTAATACAGGGAGAACGGTGGAGTTGAAGAGATGTGCCCGGAGCTGGAGGTTCTTTGTCTGTTTAGCTATTTCTTTTGATGCTTTTGAAGGCATTCCATGCTGCTCTCTTCCTCCTGTGCAGCTCAGGTATTAGGTTGGTCATCATGTTGACTTCTCGACCTAGGTACACATAACTGCTGCATTAAGAGATGTTTGTTCCATTGAGAGTGAATGGGGCCTCTGGAACTAGTTCATTTCTCATAAACATAGTTTTGTGAGATTCAGCTGTAGACCTATCTTTCCACATTCTCGGTCAAAGTCAGCCAGCATTTGTACCACTTGGCTAATGTTTGGTGTTATTAGAATGATGTAATCAGAGAAGCAGAGGTGGTGTAGTTGCTGACTGTCTATCTTCACTCCCATTCCTTCCTATTCTAATTGTAACATGATGTTCTTAAGGATGGTGCTGAAGAATTTTGATGAAATGGTATCACCTTGCCGAACCCCTCTTTTGACATCGATGATCACTTATTTGTAGAATGGTGAGATCTTGGTGGTGAATCCATAATACAGCTCACGAAGGATCTTGATATATTGGGTTTGAATGCCCCTGTTTGTCTGGGGCTTTGATGACCCCTTCAGTCATCCCATTGGTGGTCCTTGATGAGCACAGCGGAACATCCTGGTAGTAAACTTGGTAAACAAAGATGACCATCAGGTGTTGTAATCCTGTTGCCTGGTGGGCAGGGTCTGAGACCCCGCTGGATTCCGCCCAAAATGGGGGCCACAAGCCGAGGGTCTCCCCCGACCTCACTGTCGCTGCTTGCTGCAGCTGTGCTGCGCTGCCAGCATGGCCAGTCCCTGGCCCATGGCCTGGGGTCCCCCTCTCCCTCCTCTCTTGGCCCCCCCGCCTCACCTCATTGCTCTCCTAGGCCCTATTGTCTGTCTCTTGCCCCACTGAGCTAGGCTACACAACCTGTGCCTGCAAGGCTGTTCCCGCGCCTCCGCGCAGCCACGGACCGAATTGGGGCTTTGCTTTACTGACTGGCTCCCACCTCTGCCATCACTGCCACCGCCGCCATCTTTTTTCAGCTACATTAAAAATTGTAATGTGGGGCTGGAGTGATAGTCCAGTGGATAGGGTGATTGCCTTACACGCAGCTGGCCTGTGCCGGCCCGGGTTCGATCCCCGGCATCCCATATGGTCCCCTGAGCACTGCCAATAGTAATTCCTGAGTTCTGAGCCAGGAGTAACCCCTGAGCATTGCCGAGTGTGACCCAAAAGCAAAAAAAAAATTGTAATGTGTAAGAGAAGGAAAAGAGAGAAAGGGAGAGAGAAAAGAGATAAAGAACTTGCATTTAGGCAGGCTATGGGAGGGGGAGGGAATTGTGGACATTGGTAGTTGGAAATGGGCACTGGTGGAGAGCGGTACTGGAATACTATGTGATCGAAACCTCTAAACATGAACAACATTGTAATTGTATACTTCAAGGTGGTATAATAAAAATATTTTTTAAAATTTTTTTAAAAATTGTAATTGGGTGGAGATTTTTTCCAAGCTTAAGTAACCTTGCTTTTTGTGAATTACTGAAAACTTTGTGTGGGTACATAACATGAGCAAAACAGTGAAGACCTAGAAAACATAGACTATTTTCCAGGAGTTATTTTCACAATTTTCCTCAAATGTTACATTCCTGTGTGATTAAATCTTGGTCAATTATCACACAACTCTATGGCAGAATTCAAAAACACATGTTATACTCATGTGCATTCTGTGTTACGGATAGTATTTATTGAATCATCAGCTGAAGGTATAATTATCATATCATATGTAAACATAATTTTATGTTGTTAAAGAAATCCATCAAAAAATTGTTTGTGCAAGAAAGTCTCCATAATTAAGTTGAATTTTTTATTATTTTTATTAATGCACCATAACTCACAAAGTTATTCAGAGTCGAATGATGAATTTTGATTTTTTTCTTTTTTATATTTTATTATACCACTGTGACATATAAAACTACAAAGATATTGATGATTGGGTTTCATTCATGCAGTGTTCCAGCACCCCTCCACCAGTGCCTATTTCCCTTCACCAATGTCTTCATATTCCCTCCCACCTTCACGCAGCCTGCCTCTATAGCAGGCATTTTTCCTTATCTCTCTCTCTCTCTCTCTCTCTCTTCTCTTACATATTGGGGCTTGCCCCACAGACATTAAGGGTTTAACTTGTGAATGTCTTTGTGTACATCCGATACTTAGTTCTAGTCTGGTTACTTATTTCCCACAATTACTAGAACACTGGTATGTATTTTTATCCCATTAATGCATGAATTCATTCTCTCACTTGATCACTTGATCACTTGACATCCTGTTATTCATTGATTTGCTCGAGTTGGCAGCAGTAAAGCTTCCATTTGTCCCTGTCACGCACCAGTGTAGGCCAATGGCATCTGCTTGCTTCAGGCATATGAAGAGCCCCAATCCATTCGTTCAGGGTATTGAAGAAGTCTGACCATCTTGTAGGTGGGAGGCCACGTGATCTGTTGATGTCCTGTGAGATCCAGTCGGTAACAGCTCTAGTCCTGCGGTCCTCTCCAAATTATATTACATGTCCAGCCCATCTGATTTTTGATGCCTTGGCAAACTAGACAGTGACCCTGACTCTGGATTGTTGACAGAGGTCAGAACTCCGATTCCTTCTCTCACTTGAGTGAGGCGTAATATTCCTAGCATAGCCCAATAATTCCTCTTTGGGAGACACAAATAGCATTCTCATTCTGCTTTCATAGGGTCCAGGTCTCCGAAGAGAATGTTAATGCAGGGAGAATGGTGGAGTCAAAGAGATGCTAGGAACCGGGGTTCTTTTTCCTTTTAACTATTTCTTTGATGCTCTTGAAGGGAGATCCACTCTGCTCTCTTCCTCCTTTACATCTCAGGTTTTAGGTCATTCATCATGTTGAGTTCTCGACCTAGGTACACATAACTGCTGCATTCATAGATGTTTGTTCCATTGAGAGTGAATGGTGCCTCTGGAACTAGTTCATTTTTCATGACAGTGTTTTTGTTGAGATTCAGCTGTAGACCTATCTTCTTACATTCTTGGTCAAAGTCAGCCAGCATTTGTGTTCTTTAGCTAATGTTTGGTGTTATTAGAATGATGTTGGGCCCGGAGCAATAGCCCAGAGGGTAGGGCATTTGCCTTGGCTGCCAGCCCATGCCAGCCCAGGTTCGATCCCTGGCATCCCATATGGTCCCCCGAGCACCGCCAGGGGTAATTCCTGAGTGCAGAGCCAGGATAAACCCCTGAGCATCGCCAGATGTGGCCTAAAAAAGCAAAAATATAAAAAAGAACGGTGTCATCAGCAAAGCAGAGGTGGTGTAGTTGTTGACCATCTATCTTCACTCCCATTTTTTCCCATTCTAATTGTTGCATGGCGTTCTTGAGGGTGGCGCTGAAGAGTTTGGCTGAAATGGTATCACCCTGCCTAACCCCTCTTTTGACAGCAATGATCACTTCCTTGTAGAATGGTAAGATCCTGGTGGTGAATCCGTAATACAGCTCATGTAGGATCTTATGTATTGGGTTTAATGCCCTGTTTGGCTAGGGCTTCTATGACTGCTTCAGTCTCAACAGTATCAAAGGCTTTCTTTAAATTAATGAATGTGAGACAGAGCAGCATCTTGAACTCCTACAAACCTCAATGAGCTTGGTTACCGTGTGGATATGGTCGATTGTGCTGAATCCTTTTCGGAGGCCAACTTGCTCTCATTTATTCTATATCTGTCCTTTTTCCTTCTGACCAATTTTCATTCAGATTGATAATCTCATTTCCATCCATTTGCATTTTTATTAAGCCATTCCCATTCACTATTTCCTCCCCCTAAATCACTGGCAACTAACCTGTTTTCTCCTTAACCTGTTTTACATGTTAGTACTATTCATTATGATCACAAAACAATGCAAATATATAATTTTGGTTCAGAAAGTGCTATTACTTACTTTTGTATACCTGCTAAGGTTAGAATCTGGAGTCGCAAGTTCTTAGGAATCACAAAGAAACCAGCCAGTAATGCAAAAGGCAAGTGGAGTTTATTAAGCCAGCTAGCTGGGGTCAAGCTCTTAGGCACGCAGGCCAAGGCAAGACCCCGAGTAAGGGGAAGCTTTAGATTATATAGGCATTACTTGCGTTATAATCCCCACGTACTTAAGTTCAAAAAAATCAAAGAAAACATAACTCAAGGAGAAACACAACTCAAGTTGCACAGACAAGGTATGTCTCTGGGATGTTCTAAATGTTAGTACGCCCTGCCCGCACCCGAGCAGTTTCCATAGATACCGCTGATAGGCTGCTGTTTTTCTTTTGCCCAGATGTCCTTCCCAAGGCCAAAAAGGGGGTGATGTCGAGCCCTCGGTAACTCTCCACAGCAATATGGAAGCCCTTTGGCTTATTGAGCCTGCCTGCCGTTTTTCTTCCCTAACATTCCCCTTTTCTGTTTTTAAACTGAGGAATCCTCCTCAGGGCCTGTTCTATGCATTTGTTCATACTGTTGTCGTAGTATAAAAGAGCTGGACAGTGTTAATGCGTTCTTTGACAAATTCAACTAGCTTGTTTAAAATGAGGGGACCAAAAGCGAGGATCAGAAGTAGGATAATTAAGGGGCCAATTAGAGTGGACAGAAGCGTAGCTAACCATGGGGACTGATTGAACCAAGATTCAAACCAACCTTCTTTTGCCTCTTTGTCCCGTTTGCGCTTTTCTATTCCTTCCCTAACCTTGGCCATGGAGTCGCGAACGACTCCAGTGTGGTCAGCGTAAAAACAACATTCTTCTTCCAAGGCAGCGCATAGCCCCCCTTGCTGTAGCAGTAGGAGGTCCAGCCCCCGTCTATTTTGGAGCACTACTTCAGACAGGGAGGTCAGGGACTTTTCGAGATGGCTGATGGCAGATTCTATGCGTTCTAAGTCCTGATCAATGGCAGCCCTGAGGGAAACAAACCCACTATGTTGAGTTGCTAGGGAGGCTATGCCGGTCCCTGTTCCGGCCACTCCCAGCCCGAACAAGGCGGCAAGGGTCAAGGTAGATAATGCTTCTCGTTTACGAAGTCTGGGGAGCACTTGGAACGTGGGAAGCGCATTGCCAGTGTAATATTTGACTCTAGGAAAGATAGTAACCATGACACAGAATTCCTCCCGTATGGTTGAGTGTTGTCTGAGACAAGCAGGGAGTAAGTCCTGACCGAGAGCAAGCCCACCATCCTGAAGGAGGGGGAGTAGCCACCGTACTGAGCTGACGGCGAGGGTTTTGTTGCACAAGGCCTGCTGGTTCTGAGGGACCGTTCCAACGCACAGTCCCTTACCCTGGACAAGCTCTAGAGTGAGTCCCTGCACTTTGTTTCCCCAAGTGCAACTGGGGGTTCCTTTTTTGTGAGCCACTGTAGGGTGCGTTGAGCCCGACCGCTTCGTAAAAGGGTGGACGGGCTGTAACACACAGCCAACAGGAGACAGTTAGGCTAGGACTAGACAGGTTCAACAGGGAGTAACTTGCTTTGATAACTGACATTAAAGGGAAAGGGTCCTGCCGAGGGGGCTCCGGAAGCCAAGTTTGGGTCCCTGGCTCGGCGGGAATTCCTGTGACTGACTGGGTGATGTCAGAGGAGTTTGTCTGGGCGCTAGGGTGGCGAGGCGCCTGGGGTCCTGCTTGTCCCATTACCCAATTGGGTCCTACTGGGGGGCTGCCGGAGGGTGGACTTTTAAACTAAGGGAGAAGAGTATGCCGGGATCTTTTCCTGTGACATATAACCTGAGTCCCCAGGTATGTCCCGTTAGCCAGCTAGTGGCCCTCTTCCCTTCCTGTGTGAATTTTATTTCAACTGGCAGGCATTTTTCTCTTAACCTGCCACACATGCTTCAGGAGGTTTCTTGCCACCGTTTAGAAATTGTTATTAAGTCACCTTTAGTGGGGGCCTCCCAATTTATGTGGCCAGTGCTAACACAGTCCCAAGATTTACAGAAATAGTCAGAGGGCCCTCCACATTCTCCTGTCCTTCTTGGTGGCTGGACATACATAAAAATGGTGTTGTTGCAGTCCTACCTTGGGTATTACACCATTACACCCATAGGCGAGCACCCGTGCTCCCAGTCCCATTCACTTCCTATTAGATCACAAAGGTCAAACTGGATATCGGGAACCAAGTACCGTAAGGGTGAGTCCCAGAGAGGCTAACAGTTGGGCCGTTTCCTCCCACACGGCTAAGTTCCCAGGTTAGATTTAGGGGCTGATGCCCAGTGTCCAGTCCTTGTACCAGCCTGCTGAGGATGGTTATCACGAGTCCAAGGAAGGCTGCTTCCGCGAGAAAATCGGAGCTTGAATGGGTTTGTGGGATGGCAGCATGCTGTCCAGTTGCAGGTCTCCGCTTCCGCTTCCCTCAGGGTAGCCTTCCTTGTGTGGGAGTGGTGGATCCAAGGTCCGATTCCGTCAACCTTAAGGGCAGTTGGGGTAGTGAGCAACACAGTGTAAGGGCCTTTCCACCGAGGTTCCAAAGTTTTTTTGATGATGCCGTTTTACCCACACCAGGTCCCCTGGGACTATGCCATGTTCCGGTCATGGGCTTCAGAATTTTTATATTGGGCTCGAATGAGAGGCCAGATTTCCTGCTGGACTTGTTGTAAAGCCCGCAGGCTTGCTAGATAATTTGGGGGCCAGAATGTCACTTTTCTCCTGCAGAGTTCGCCTGATTATGGGGGGGTGGAGCCCCATACATAATTTCAAAAGGAGTTAATCCCTGCACATAGGGAGAGTTACGAACCCAGAAAATGGCATACTGCAGGAGCTTCACCCAGTCCACGCCAGTCTCCATGACTAATTTAGAAAGGGTCTCCTTCAAGGTTCGATTCATTCTTTCCACCTGCCCAGAGCTCTGTGGGTTGTACTCACAATGCAGTTTCCAATCAATACCCACTGCCTGGGCTAAGTCCAGTAGGACTTTGCTGACGAAAGCCGGGCCATTGTCTGATCCTAGCACTTCAGGGACACCATACCGGGAATAATCTCTTCTAATAAAACTTTGGCCACAGTTTGACTAGTCTCCCGCTTTGTGGGGTAAGCCTCCACCCACCCAGAGAAAGTATCTACCAAAACCAACAAGTATTTAAACCCATACTTCCCTGGTTTTATCTCGGTGAAGTCTATTTCCCAACTCCGTCCCGGAGCCCTCCCCCGGTCCCGAGTACCTGCATGCTGTAGCCCTCCTTTCCCTGATGTCATAGCCTGGCACCCGTTGCAGCGGTCGATAATTAGCTGGGCTTCTTGGGTCTGTTGCGGGAATCGGAGCATAGCAGTCTCTAGCAAGGCAAGCATTTTCTTGTGTCCGAGGTGGGTGGCTTGATGCAGGTTCTTCAGAATGTGTCCTCCCAATTTAGCAGGCAAAAGTAGTCGATTACTGTTGTCCTGATACCAGCCTTGCTCGTTAAGTCTGGGTAGATGCTGTTTTTGTATCCATTTCAAATCCTCCGAAGAGTACTTGGGACTTTGGGGCAGCTCTGGTGCTTCAGGAGCAGGCAAAGGTCGGGCGACAGCTAAAATTGGGGCTGCTGCCGGCACAGGGAACATCGCCGCTGCCTTTGCTGCGGCATCCGCTTTTCGGTTTCCCTCGGCTTCCGGTGTTCTAGCAGACTGGTGGCCCGGTACATGGACTACAGCTACTGCCTTGGGTTTCCCCACGGCAGTCAGCAGTCGCTGTACCTCCTGCAGGTTCCGCAGTTCTTTTCCTTCTGCCGACCGAAAGCCTCTTTCTCGATAGATTGCCCCATGCACATGCACCGTCCCGAATGCGTACCTGCTGTCCGTGTCCACTGTCACCCGCTTTCCTCCGGCTCTCTCCAGAGCCTCTGCCAGGGCGATTAGCTCTGCTTTTTGGGAGGAAGTTCCTGGGGGGCAAGGGGGAACTCCAAACCACTATTCCGTCTTGGTCCACTACTGCTGCCCCTGCCCGACGCACCCCGTTATCTACAAAGCTACTTCCATCAGTAAACCATACCAAATCAGAGTCTGGGAGCTTACTGTCCTTCATGTCCGGTCGGAGCTGTGTAACCTCAGAGAGGATTTCCTGGCAGTCATGTACAGGAGCTTCCAGATCTGGGGTGGGCAGGAGCGTTGCAGGATTAAGCACAGTGGGTTCTGCAAAGGTGAGTCAAGGGGAGTCAATCAACAGTCCCTGATAATGAGTCAATCTGGAGTTAGTCATCCACCTTCCGGGGCTGCCGCAGCACTCCCTCAATGGCATGAGGGGTGATCAATGTTAGATTTTGCCCAAAAGTTAATTTGTCTGCGTCCTTGACCAAGAGGGCAACTGCTGCTATAATTCGGAGGCATGGGGCCCATCCAGCAGCTACAGGGTCCAGTCTCTTTGACAGATAAGCTACCGGTCGCTTCCAGGGCCCAAGTTGCTGAGATAATACTCCTTTTGCTATTCCTTTCTTTTCTTGTCCACGAACAGAGTGAACGGTTTTGTGGGGTCTGGTAAGGACAGTGCGGGGGCTTTAAGGAGGGTCTCCTTGAGCCTCTCAAATGCCCGTTGACATTCTGCAGTCCATTCCCACGTGGCCCTTTCTTTGGTAGCTTCATACAGGGGCCGGGCTATCTCAGCACAGCCAATTATCCATAGCCGGCAATATCCAGCTGTTCCTAAAAAATTCTCTGACTTCTTTCTGGGAGCTGGGAGTTGGAATGCGAAGAATGGTCTCTTTCATTGCCTCTGTCAGCCCCCGAGTTCCCTCACTTATTTTATACCCTAAATACGTTACAGTCTTTTTACAAATGTTGGCTTTCTTGGCACTGATTCTGTATCCTAAGCTTTCCAGTTCTTTAACAAGGTCACCGGTCGCCCTCCAGCACTCTGGCCTTGTGGGGGCGGCCAACAATAAATCATCCACGTACTGCAACAGGGAGATCTTTGGATGGTTCTGCCGAAACGGTTGGAGGTCCCTGCTTAGTGCCTCATTAAACAGAGTGGGGGAGTTCTTGAATCCCTGAGGGAGGCGCGTCCATGTTAACTGTTTCCCTCCCATTCCAGGGTTCCCCTGCCACTCAAAGGCAAATAGAGGTTGGCTGCTGGGTGCCAGGGCTATGCAGAAGAAGGCATCCTTTAGATCTAGGGTTGTGTACCAGCGGTGGGTAGGGGGCAATAAGCTAAGCAGAGTGTAAGGGTTTGGCACAGTGGGATGGATATCAGCTACCCTATCATTGACCTTTCGGAGGTCCTGGACGGGGCGGTAATCTTTTCCCCCTCCCTTCTTCACTGGGAGGAGGGGTGTGTTTCAGGCCGACCGGCATGGTCGCAGGATTCCTGCCTCTAAGAGTCTTGTGAGGTGGGGTGCTATTCCTTCCCGTGCTTGAGTGGTCATGGGGTATTGCTTAACCCTAACTGGTTGGGCCCCTGCCACCAGCTCGACTACCACAGGGGCCTGATGTATGGCAAACCCAATTCCTGATACCTCAGCCCAGGCCTGGGGGGACCTTTTAACCCAATGTTCGACCTCCGGTCCCCATTTTCCCATATCCTCTTGATTGAATAATCGGTATTCATCTTGCAATGATAGGGTCAGAACATGCAAAGGGTAGCCTTCACCATCTGTTACCTTAATTTCCCCAGTATCAAAATGTATATGAGCCCTAACTTTTGTTAGTAGGTCACGTCCCAGCAAAGGAGCGGGGCTATCTGGAACCACCAGAAATGAGTGTGAGACCCGGTGCCTCCCGAGGTCTACAGTTCTCTTGGTGGTCCACGGACAAACTTTAGTCCCTGTAGCTCCTTGAACTCGGATCATCTTTCCTGATAGTGGTTCTGTACGCTTATTTAGGACTGAATATTGGGCTCCAGTGGCAAGCATCATACCTACAGGCCTCCCCTCCACATAGATGGTTATCCAAGACTCGGGGAGGGTGTCCGCGCCCTGACTCCCCCTAGTCCTCCTCCTCTGCACCAGCAAGGAGGAGTCTAGCCTTTTCTGTTACTGCTGTCCTTTCCTTGGGATTACTCCTATACTTTCCTTTCCACCTGGGGCACTCCTTTCTCCAATGCCCGTACTCTCCCGGCAATATGCACACTTCTCTCTATCCAGCTTCTGACATACTTCTGTTCCTTCCTTTTCTTTCATATTCTTTACTCCTGCCAGAAAAATCCTAGCGGGGGGTGGTTATTTTTTTTTAAAACAACATCTCTCTCTGCTGCTTCTTACTTTCTTTAGTCCTATATTTTCTATTTTCCTTCCTGATCCAGTTCTCCCGCTCCTCGGGAGTTTCCCCGAGTATGGAAGACTTTATCTGCCACCTTTATTATATCCCTAATGGTCATCTCTCCCAATCCTTCCTGCTTATACAACTTTTTCTTATATCTGGAGTCGCCTGGTTTATGAAGGACATTATTACAGCAGACTGGTTCTCGCCAGCTAAGGGGTCAAGTGGGGTATACTGTCTATAAGCATCATGAAGGCGTTCTAAGAACACAGCCGGGCTTTCGTCTTTCCCTTGCACAATTGCCTTTACCTGTGCCAGATTGGTGGGGCGGCGAGCCGCTGCTCGGAGACCAGCCATTAGAGTCTGGCGATAGACACGGAGACGCTCCCCTACCTGCATCGGTCCCGTAGTCCCAGTTTGGCCTAGCCAGGGGAAAAGCATCGTCTATTAGATTCGGTAGCGTGGTGGGTCTGCCATTCTCTCCCCAGAACATTCTTCCAAGCTTCGTTGAGAATCCGCTCCCTCTCTTCAGTGGTGAACAGGGTGTCAAGTAGCTGCCTGCAGTCATCCCAGGTGGGGAATGGGTATGCATGATTGACTCAACAAGAGCTGTTAACCTTTTTGGGGTCTTCAGAAAAGGGAGGGTTCTGAGTTTTCCATTTGTACAAATCACTGGATGAAAAGGGCCAATATTGATAAACATTTTCCCATCCTGGGCCCACCTGCCCAATAGCCCGAACAGGAAAGAGGGGGATTGAGGGGGTCCCCTGAAGAGGAAGGCTCCTCATGACTCTCTCCCTGAGCCTCTCTTCCCTGAGGCCTGAGGGGTGCGCCCCGATCTGCCGGCAGGGCTGAGGGCGAGGAAGATGAATCTGCCGGTCGGCCTGGATTATAAGGGGGTGGCTGCTCTCTAGCCGCAGCCAGACGGGCTAGATTAGAGTCCAATTCCTGCAGAAGCCACTGATAAACTTCGCTTTCAGGGAGGATGGGGACTTTGGGGTATGGCGGTCTATATTCTCTGCTGCCGGGGCATTTCTAGGTGGTGGATCCTTTGAGTCCTCTGAGCCGGTGGTCTTCTTCTCCTCCTCTGTCACCACCATCATCATGGGAACCTGGGGGGGAGAGGGGTTGTTGGGGGCCCAAAGGATGGACCCACAGTCACACGCAAGAGTTTAAGCCACTGTGGGGGGGGTTGTCGAATTAGGGTCCTCCCAGATGAGAATATAAGGCAATTGGATCAGGGTGCCCCACCCGATCCTGACCTTGTAATGATTTACTTGACCTGCAGGATGAGGTCCCGTGAAAAGGACCCTTTAGGAGGCCAACAGACCCCAAAGGAGGGACATTCTACAGAACAGAATGTATTGATTTTACCCTTTTTAATTGTTAGGCCAAGTTTGAGGGCTCTTTGCTGCAATTCAGAAAAGTGATTAAGAAGGAGAGATTTTGGAGTCACTTGTGCATGCCCCATGTTCCTGGAAGTCAAAATTATTATGGGGGGAGAAAATAAAGGTTATCAAAGCAATAATAGTCCACAAACACAAATACAGAGAAAAGACAGCCACACACTTTCACTAGGACTGGTCCTTCCTTTCACTTCTTTAACATTCACACACACACACACACACAAACCTTCTTTTCTTACTTGCTATAAGCCCAAACGGCGTCCACTTAGACTGCCTGGAATGATGTTCTCCAGGGACATCTCCCCATAGATGTTAACAATGGAGTCTCCAAAGTTGGTTCCAGAATCCAAATTGCCTAGGCCCCAGATGAGGACCTTCATCCTCCCAGATGAGGACCTAGTTCTCTCAATGAGAGCCTAGTCCTCCCAGAGGAGAGCGGCAAACCTCTCCGACCGTGGTCCCCGGAACCTAGTTCCGTCTGCGGGTCCAACCCGCCCAGATTCTGCCCTAGGCAGATTATCAAGAGGCCTTGGTAACTCCTATACTGGTGGTTGTTTGTAAGTCTCACAGACAGTGATCCCGGACGAGCCCCCAAATATTAATGTCCAGAGTCGCAAGTTCTTAGGAATTACAAAGAAACCAGCCAGTAATGCAAAAGGCAAGTGGAGTTTATTAAGCCAGCTAGCTGGGGTCAAGCTCTTAGGCAAGAAGGAAGGGGAAGCTTTAGATTATATAGGCATTACTTGCGTTATAATCCCCACGCACTTAAGTTCAAAAATTTCAAAGAAAAATATAACTCAAGGAGAAACACAACTCAAGTTGCACAGACAAGATATGTCTCTGGGATGTTCTAAATATTAGTACGCTCTGCCCGCACCCGAGCAGTTTCCATAGATACCGCTGATAGGCTGCTGTTTTTCTTTGCCCAGATGTCCTTCCCAAGGCCAAAAAGGGGGTGATGTCGAGCCCTCAGTAACTCTCCACAGCAATATGGAAGCCCTTTGGCTTATTGAACCTGCCTGCCGCTTTACTTCCCTAACACTAAAAATATATAATTCAACTTAATATATCGCCCAGTATGATTCAGATCTACAACCCTACTTTTAACTTTTTAAAAACATTGTATTTTGAAATAAAACAGATTTAGATGTAGTAGTAAAGAAATATGAAGGAAATTCCAGTACTTACAAACTGCCCAGTGCTTATAAACTAGCAGACTTTAGTCCAATATCAAATTCATCCTATGATACTTATATTTGATTCGATTTCATCAGTTCATAAATAACCAGTTCAACATGCACTTGTGTTTTTGTAGTTTTATACAGTATTGTCATATGTTAACATACTCCATATACATTATTGTCGGGAGTGCCGCCAGAGTCCCGACAGTGCTGGGAAGCAAGTTCCCTTCTACCTCCGCCGGTGGGGAATGAATGAAGACTCAGGAATCCGATGGAGTTTTAAAAGGGCTTTACTATCACAGGTTCCAATATACAATCCAAGAGCAGAGAAAACCTCCGGACTCTGGGTTCCCAGCTAGGCCCCAGCCAGGTGTAGGCCAAGATGGCTGCCACCACGTGTTGAGGCCCAACAGAGAATGGGGAGGATGGAGAAGCAAAACACCAAGGGAAGTCGAAATGGCAAAAAGGGGGAAAAAAGAGAGAGCCTCTTATTTCTTGCAGGTTATTTTATACCTAGAAATCTGCCCAAACTCCCCAGCCAGGCCCATTCTGGACTGGGCTATCTAGAGATGAAAACAGGAAAATAGTTTTATAGAATTGTAGCAACTTCAGGAGACCTTCTGGCTGTTTACGAGGACCCAGAGCTAATTCAAAGCCTTCTAGCAGAGCTGGGAGACGCTACAAGCTAAATGTAACCTCGCCTGGCAGGAAGGATCAAATGCCCTCAGGTAATCTCTCCCAGCACCTCACCTAATGTCTTGAGCCAAGATCTGCCTGGAATTGCCTTTATAGGGTATAGAAAGGGGTTTCTGAGATGGCATGTCTCTGTACCAAAGACTAATACTAATGCCAGTTAAATATTTCTCCACGCCTTCACAAGAGTCTTGTCTACTTCACGGTAGTTTTGTATTTTAGTTGCCTTTGAGTTATCAGGGAGCTATGCTTGCTTTCTTGGAGGCAAACAGCATTTCTCTCTGGTCTTATTACTTAGAGACCCAACGTGGCCAGGCAAATATACTGGTAAGATCTAGCTAGTCCCACGATGATTGTGGTAGCATGAGAGAATATTTATACCAGCCAGTACAGAATACATGGTCAGATAAGACTGCCACATTCAGACTACCCCTCTATCTATGAAGTGACCTGCAGGAGGCAATCCAGGGCAGATGCAGAGGCCTAGGCTTTTAGGTATACTGCAACACATTATGCTGTAATTATTTTTCTTTTTATAGCCACACTCATGCCAGATGCCTTTTATAATTCTTGGCAACTAATTTGCTCTTTTTAACTATATTATTTCACAAATGTTAGAGATAGAAATCTTCACTAAACAGCCTTTTGACATGGACAATTTTCAGCAAATTTCAGCTAAAAAATGGACAAATTTCATCAAAATTTTGTTGAGTTTTCTCCAGTTTTTCTAGCAGCATATTGTGATATGTAAATAACATTTATTCAGTTATCCACTGAAGGGTTTCTGGATGATTTATGATTCTTGAAAAGAAGTTATCATTTCTCTGGGAGAAGTGTCTATAAGCACAATTTCTTTGGGAGAAGTGTCTATAAGCACAATTTCTATTGTCTAGGTTATTAATGTGGTCAATAACCTAGACCACATTTTTGTTTTGAAAAACACTGCCAGATTATTTTTAATGAATGGAAATGTTATCATTCTTATTAATTTATAAGGTCAAAATTATATTTCACTTGATCATTTGATCACTTGAATCGAAGTTATTCATCGATTTGCTCCAGCGGGTGCCAATAACATTTCCATTGGACCCTATCACGTGCCAATGTATCCCAATGGCAACTGGTTGATTCAGGAATATGAAGAGCCTTAAATCGTTCCTGTAGGGTATTGACAAGGAAGTCTGACCATCTTGTAGGTGGGCGGCCACGTGATCTTTTGACATACCGTGGGATCCAGTTGGTAATGGCTCTAGTCCAGCAGTTGTCTCCAATTCGCATTACATGTCCAGCCCATATGATTTTCGATGCCTTGGCAAACGAGACAGCATCCTGATTCTGGAATAGAGACGGAGGGCAGAACTCCGATTCCTTTTCTCACTTGAGTGAGGGGTGATATTTTAAGCATAGCTCTTTGATTCCTCTCTGAGAGAACCGAATAGTATTCTCATCCTGCTTTTGTAGGGCCCAGGTCTCTGAGGTGTATGTTAATGCAGGGAGAATGGTGGAGTCAAAGAGATGTGCCCGGAGCCCGAGGTTCTTTGTCCTTTTAGATATTTCTCCGATGCCTTTGAAGGCATTCCATGCCGCTCTCTTCGTCCTGTGTAGCTCAGGTTTTAGGTCGTTCATCATGTTGATTTCTTGATCTAGGTACACATAACTGCTGCATTCAGAGATGTTTCTTCCATTGAGAGTGAATGGGGCCTCTGGAACTAGTTCATTTTTCATAAACATGGTTTTCTTTAGATTCAGCTGTAGACCTATCTTTTCACATTCTCGGTCCAAGTCAGCCAGTATTTGTGCCGTTTGGCTAATGTTTGGTGTTATTAGAACGATGTCATCAACAAAGCAGAGGTGGTGTAGTTGCTGACCATCTATCTTCACTCCCATTCCTTCCCATTCTAATTGTCACATGATGTTTTCAAGGGTGGCGCTGAAGAGTTTTGGTGAAATGGTATCACCCTGTCGAACCCCTCTTTTGACATCAATGATCACTTCTTTGTAGAATGGTGAGATCCTAGTGGTGAATCCGTAATACAGCTCATGAAGGATCTTGATGTATTGGGTTTGAACACCTTGTTTGGCTAGGGCTTTGATGACTGCTTCAGTCTCCACAGAATTAAAGGCTTTCTGTAAATCAATGAATGCGGAGACAGAGCGGCATCTTGTACTCCCCTACAAACCTCAATGAGCTTGGTTACTGTATGGATATCGTCGATTGTGCTGAATCTTTTCTGGAAGCCTGCTTGCTCGCATGGTTGTCCTTCATCTAGTGTTCTGCTAATCCTGTTCAGGATGACTCCTGTTAAACAGCTTGTAGATGACGGACAACAGGCAGTTGGGGCGATAGTTGCCGATGTCGTGAATGTCTCCCTTCTTGAACAGTAAAACTGTTCTGCTGGTTTTCCATTGGGAGGGCACCTTGCATTCGGACAGGTAGCTTGTGAAGAGCCGAGCTAGTGTATTGATGAGTACCCGACGACAGATTCTTCAGGTGTTCGGGTCTGACTTTGTCTGGGCCTGGTTCTGTTCCCTTCTTTACCAACGAGATGGCATGTCGGATTTCAGAAGGGAGAACGTTGGGAATGACATATCCATCCTGTGAAATTTGGTATGTGGACAGGTGGATGTGGCTATCAAAGAGATTTGAGTAGAATTCATGGATAATCTTCTCCAATATATTTGGTATAGAACAATTTTTGTTTTTACTTGTGCCATATTTGTCATCGGAGTTTTCTGTTTCTTGAGATTTATGTTCATATATTTGCTTATTTCTTCAAATTAGAACTTTTGTTCTTTACATATAGATTTCTCACACTTCTTATAGACTATTGACAGCAATCCTTTATTTTGATTAAATATATTGCAAATATTTCTTATGGCCCACTGATACAATTCCCTCATGACATTAAAGTATGTATTTAAATTTTAGGGGCCGGAGCAATAGCCCAGAATGTAGGGCATTTGCCTTGCACGCGGCCTGCCTGTGCCGTCCTGGGTTCGATCCCCGGCATCCCATATGGTCCTCCGAGCACCGCCAGGAGTAATTCCTGAGTGCAGAGCCAGGTGTAACCCTGAGTATCGCCGGGTGTGTGACCCAAAAAAGCAATAAATAAGTAAATAAATAAATAAATAAATAAATAAATAAATAAATAAATGAATGAATGAATTTTAAATGTACTAATATTTATAGTTTTTCCTTAAGGTTTATGAAGTAGTCTGTAGTATGAAGATAATAAATTACTTTGCAATTTATTCATAGGTGAGGCCCTTAGAATCTCAAATAATCACTTTGCTCTTTATTTCTCAATATTACTAACATACCTACTGATCCTATTTTGGAGCATATCACACATTCTAAGTGAGCATTGGAGAATGATTAAGGGAAATTATACTGACATTTTGATTACAGAAAATAATGGTGATTTTTAGCCCACTTCAATTTGTTGTACAATTTCACAGCCATTTATATCTATTAATCCCCTAGGACTCAAATTTCAACCTCTTTCAGAAGATTTTCTTGAATTCCTTCAAGGATTGTTCAGAGCTCTAATTCTGGGTTCCCATATAACTCTGTGCTACCCTCATCTAAGCTGTTCTCACACTGCAATTGGCCAGCTTGTTTGCTTTCCTATTCCCCATATATGGCACTAGCTCCTTGAAATAAGTAAGAAGCAATATATATATATATATATATATATATATATATATATATGTATATAGAAGCAATATATATATATTTGTTAACACTTATTTCAAGAAGTAAGAAATTACTTACTTCTTGAAATAAGTACACACACACACACATATATATATATATATATATATATATATATTTGCTTTTTGGTCACACCCAGCAATGTTCAGGGGATTCTCCTGGCTCTGCATTCAGGAATTACTCCTGGCGGTGCCTCGGGGGACCATATGGGATGCCCGGGATCGAATCTGGTCCGGCATGGCGCGGCTGCGTGCAAAACAAATGCCCTACCCGCTGGATTGTCGCTCTTGCCCCAAGAAGCTGTGTTTTTAACAGTTTTTTTTTCTTTTTGCATTGACTGATTCCATAGTAAAAATTAGTAACCTTTATTAAATATGGGATTAAGGGAGCTCCATTTTAAATAATCACACATTAGAACTCACAAAGCATACTGGTCTCGACATGCTTTGTGTAGAGGACTATCATTGTGATCCAGGACTCTCTTCCTCAAGGGTGAAGCAGACTGAACAGAGTTCTGTGGGCTGAAAATGTAGATAGTAGGGTTGGGGGATGACAAAGTATGTGGAATGATTTCATGCTCAAAATGTTTGTGAGCTTTAGTAGTGAAAAGAATCTAGTTAAACTAAATAGAGGGTAGTTACAATTCTCAGAGTATTTTTGAACAAGCTTTGACCTGAAGAGCTACTGCAAAATAGTATTTAAACACATAGTGAAAAATAGTTTTACAGTTTTTGGTTCTTTAAGGAGGCAGAAACAGGTATTGCTTTGGAAGCCTTTTGCTCCAAGACAGTTTTCATCACAACTTGTGTTTTCATAACAACTGAGTATAACTTTCTAGTGTGGCTCCTCTCCCTCAGAAGATATGTACACAGACACAGAGGCTTTCTGAAAGAGACAGGTTAGACCTTGCATCATATCTGGAAGCCCTTCTTTCAGATGTGATTATATAAATTCCTTTTCAGCTTATCCTCAAGAATGCAAATTGTTCAGCTAATGAGCAAAGAGAAGGTAGAGCCACTTTACCAGTAGTTCCTAATGTTCCTGACCTTTGATTACCAAGAGAATTGACAAAGTGCTTTATAATTGACATAAAACCAAGTCTTAGGTCACAGCAATCTGATCAAACTCTACTAAAAATATAAATACATAAAACTCAAAGGGCAAACTTAAAGAATATGTAAGCCCTAGTGAGCAATCTGATCATCTTTGCTGAACTGAAAGCAAATTGGACAGAAGAAAACCATCAATTAGGATTTGTGGAAGGTTATAATAATGGGAATTTCCTTAGCTGAGACGTAATGCTCAAAAACAACAGTCCACTCAAACTTAACTGTGCCTTTCTCAAAGCATTGCTGCCTAGACAATTGCTGCTTTTATTTTTTCTATTTCTCTTCAACCTCCTATTAGAAAAAGACCTATCAGCATGTCTTTTGTAAGCCACCAGACCTATAGTTTAGGTTGGCTTCAAAGAAATCATTCATGGGGCCTAGGGATGCGATTTAGTGGTAAGTACAGTTAGCATCACCCTTCCCTGTGTGAGGCTGCAAATTCTATCACTGGTATGCCCTACATTGCTAACTGCAATTGTGTGTACTACCATGTGTAATCCCTGCACACAACAAATGCAGGTCCCAGTGTGCCACAACCTAGTGCAAATGATGCTATTTAGTGTGTGACTCCTCACATTCACATCATCACAGGTGGGTGATCTGAAGAAGCAGCACCACCACTATCACAGAAAAAAACAAGGAATGGGGAAATAACTCATATTTTACACTGTGTTCAATTCTTTCTCTCTCCTTCACCATTTTCCTACTTCTCCCTCTTTCTTTTGTGTGAATAAATACTTTCCACATTTCCATGTTTGTGTGAATAAATACTTTCCTCTTTACAAAGGGTTTCTTTTTTGTTGCTTTTTTGGTCACATCGGGCAATACTCAGGGGTTACTCCTGGCTCTGCACTAAGGAATGATTCCTGGCGGTGTTCGGGGGATCATAAAGGATGCCGGGATTGGACTCAGGTTGGCCATGTGCAAAGCAAACTCCCTGCCCGCTATGCTATCGCTCTTATTTCAGTCATAATTTCTTTTTCATTTGGCATAAGTCTTTTTTTTTTTTTTTTTTTCACAATTTAAGGACAATTCAATTTAGTGAAGAACTTTGGTCATGAAGCCAGGAATCATGACTGTGGTCATATCTGATGACTCCCCTACTAAGTAAGTCACGATGTAAACTTGAGTGAATTTCTTTCTCTGTTCACTATTCCTATTTGTTCAAATAGGGTTTCTTGACTTGAACTCTGAAGCTCCTTCTGCTTCTGTTCATATTGGTCTCATTGAAATGTGATCATGACTCAACTGAATATTGATGTGATACCTAAACAGTGAGCAGCAGTGATCATTCTCTTAACTGAAGCAAGTGTTTAAAGCAATCAATTTGTCAGATATGAGTTAATGGGTACTGTTTCCTCATATTCTATTTCTCTTAGCAGTATCTTTGTCAACATCAAAAATAAGAATTTTTTAATTTTTTTTTAATTTTTTATTTTTACAATTACAAAGATATACAATTAAAAAGTTCATATTTGGGTTTTGGTCATACAGTGTTCCAGTACCCATCCCGCCACCAGTGCCCATCTCCCACCATCAACGTCCCCAGCCCTCCTCCTTGGCAGGTTCTTTATTTCTTCCCATTTCTCTCTCTTTCTCTTTCCCTTTCCCTCCAGACTATGAATTACAGAACATACATTAAAGGGTTGTCATGTGTATTTCTAGTCATCACGATATTTTCTTTTTTTTTTTTTTTTTTTTTTTTTTTTTTTTTTAAGTATTTTATTATACCACCGTGAGATATACAAATAAAAAAGAAATACAATTAAAAAGTTCATGTTTGGGTTTTGGTGTCATACAGTGTCAAAGTTAGTCTTTCTCTGACTCATTGCTGCCCTCTTCTGATGGTATCTATTCGATTGTCGACCCTTTGCTTAATCAATTACTCTTAATCAAATACAAAAATCAAAGAGGAAGTCAATTTCCTCTTTAATCCAAATTATTTAAAAAAGAGACTGTAGACAGGATTCATTTCACTTACCAACTTCAGTGGATTGGTGGAGCATAACAGGAGTTTTTGTTCAGAAACATTGTAGGGACTGCTTGATCACTGTGGAGTTATAATTGTCACAATGCTCAGTCTGTTGGGATTTTTCTGTACCACACCTAGTATGAGAATTTCAAGTCATCTCCTACTAACAATCAATGTATGGGGAATAATGGAGTAGACACTCTACTACAGAAGTAACCCCCACTCAACTACAAAAAGCTGTGGAGGAACATTAGTGCAACACTAGAAGTTGAGGAAAATTAGCAAATATTACAGAGTTACCTGCTTTTCACACTCTATGGTTTCCTATAATTCAGGATGAATATGTACTTTTAAAAGTATTTTCTATGAAATGTTAAGAAGTAAGTGTGACTATTAATGGTGCTAGGGCCAGGAAAAGATGGAAACAAAAAACAATAGAGATTATCATCTAAATTTACCTGCCAGTTGTTCTAGGCATATTATATCCATGCATTCAATTATTTTGGGGAAGTAGTGCACAGTATTCATTTCTTGCTAGATGCATAGGGCCCACTCTGAGCTATGCCTGGGGGACTCACTCTATGTTGTGACAGGGTTCTTATCAGGGTTGGCTATGTGTAAGTCAAATTCCCTATCTACTGTACTGTTGTTCTCTGACCCTATGCCCATTCTTGTTGGGGGTCCATAATCAGTGATGTTCAGTGGTTATTCCTAGCTCCACATTTAGGAATTACTCCTGGTGGTGCTCTGGGGGCCAGGTGGGATGCTGAGGATTAAACCTAGTTTGGCTGCATGCAAGGCAGACAACTTGCTCATTGTAGTATCTTTCATTTACATATGTCCATTTTTATGTACTTATTTTAAAAAAGTACTTTACCTACACGTGGCTGGGGTTCTAGCCTGGAATCCTAAGCACCAGGCTTTTCCTTTTGCTGATTTGTATGCCTGAATCTGTGATAAGTAAACCCTTTTAAAACTGCATCGGATTCCTGAGTTTTCATCCATTCCTCGCCGGCCCCGGAGGTAGAAGGGAACTTCGCTTCCCGGCACTGTCGGGGACCCGCGGCGCGCTCCGACAATATATAATTCTAACTTCAGTCTTATGATAAGTTTTCCTATGATGCTGAAGATTAGAATAGATTTTCAAAGCTTATGTAAGGAGTAACAAATGTCTTTATCTTGCTGAATTGTGTATATAGAAAGTGATGACATTGATTAAGAGATCATGAACTCATGATCTTATACCCTTGCAATTTCTTATGTTTACGTCTATTTTGATAGTGGTAGATGACAGGATACAGGTTGAAGACACCATTTGGGTCCTACAGAGAATGTGTTCATATAGTAAGGTAGCTATGAATGAACCTGATTACTTATAAAATTACTCTGCTTATATCTGTGGCCATGTAGATAGTAATCAGCTGACACAAATTAAGAAGATCCAAGAACTTGCCCCTCGAGGTGTTGCAGGTGTGGCTGCGGTGCCTGGCTGCATTGGCAGGGGCAGACAGGAGATAGGCTTGTCTACACCCCCAGGGTTCTGCTCTGTGGGCCATGAATGGTGGATGGTCTGGCATAGGAAAAGACTGGGCCCCCTGGGATGAACCTAGAGCCATGGCAGAGCCTGGCAAGCTGCCAATTGTGTATTCGATATTCCAAAAACAGTAAGAATAGAGATGAACTAAACAAGGGACAGACCAGACACAGAGCTGCGCTGCCCAGCCCACATGGAGCAGCCAATGGAGTCTCTGAGGAATCACTAATCCCTGGCGAGACCAACATAGCTCCTAGGGTAAAGCAGTCATGTGGGGGAAAGCCACGCTGGCTGGAATTGGAGCAGGGATTTGGGCTCCTCCCACTCTATGCCAGTGGGCTTGGCTCTGGGCTCGCAACATCTGCAACCAGATGAACTGGACAAGGGAAGAGCCATGCGCACAGCTGTGACAGTGCACAGCTGTGCAAGAGGCTTTGATAAGAATGTAGGCTAGGACCCGGTCCTTCCCAGGATCTTTCATAACTGCACACCATAACGATCATTGTAGTTGTAACAAACTGGGGAGTTTGATGGAGAATGAGGGACTATAATGTCACACTAGAACTCACTACTGATTATACACATAGATAATTGCATCATGAACCATATAGCAAATCACAAGGTGTAGGAGAAGAGAGAAATACAGAGACAGAAATAGAAACAGAGGAAAGATGAGAGACTCAGAGGAGAGCTGCCATCCGGCTCTCCCCTAGCTCAGCTGACCATGAGGCTCCCAGGAGGCAAGATGGGTTTTGGGTGTTGGCCCATCAGCTCTGTAGGTCCTTGGAAGAAGCCAGATAAGACTCACTCACCATAATAGCTGCCATATTCGCGGTCTGAACCCCACAAGAGAGGGGCTGATCTCAAGACCAGCTCAGAGCAGTTGAGTTCAAGCCCAGGTAGGCGCCTCTCGTAGGCGGAAATCACCGGGTGTTCCTGGAGATGGAGCTGGGGTCCCCATTCCCCCACTTTGACCCATCCCAGAGGCACGGTGGCCCAACCCACGAACTGACTTAGGGCTCTCGGCCATGATGCAGAGAATCAGACTCATGCGGGAGAGCTGCCATTCAGCTCTCCCTAGATCATTTGACCATGAGACTCCCAGGAGGCAAGATGGGTTTGGGAGTGGCCCGTCACCTCTGTATGGCCTCGGAAGCAGCTGGATGAGACGTGCTCACCATAATAGCTGCCATTTTCGTGGTCCGACCCGAACATAAAACTAGAGGAACCAATCATGTCCTAGAATATATTACAATCTACAACGTGTAAGAAAGGGAATCAAGGAGAGAGAGAGAAATGGAGAGAGAGAGAGATCACTGTCACTGTATCATCGTCTTCCCGTTCATCATCGATTTGCTCCAGCGGACACCAGTAACATCTCCATATGACCTGTCTCATGCAAGTAGAGCCCAAGGGCACCTGCTTGCTCCAGGAACATAAAGAGCCCCAAACCATTCCATCAGGTCATGGGAATAAGATCAATAATTGTTACTGGTATCTGGCATATCAAATACGAAATGGGTAGCTTGCCAGGCTCTGCCATGCAGGTAGAGAGAGAGAGAAAAGAGATAGAGATCCTGCCTGGCGGCAGACTGGGAGAAGTAGAGGGAGGTGGGCACATTGGTAATGGGAGATGGCAGGGGGTAGAAGGATGTGTGTTGTAACATGTCGGGGACGCCACTGGGGTCCCCAAAAGTGCTGGGAAGTGAGTTCCCTTCTAACTCCAAAGCTGGCAGGGAATGGATGAAAACTCAGGAATCTGGCATAGGTTTTAAAATGCTTTGCTTATCACACATTCAGGCATACAAATCACAATAGGAAAAACCTTGTGCTTAGGATTCCCGGCTAGAACCCCAGCCACCTGTAGGCCAAGAAGGCAGCCACCACATGTTAAGGCCATGTAAAGAGGGAGACAAGGACAAGACTCCCAAGAAGAGTGTGAGCCCACAAAGAGAGAGCCCAAAAAGAGTGCAAGAGAGGAAGCAGACTAGTTTTATACCTCTGAAACTCAGACCTCGCACTATTATGGGGGAGCAGGGAGGGTCAAATGCTCTCAGGTAATTTTTCCCAGCACCTCATAGGTCCTTTTATATGCTAATGTCTTGAGCCAAGATCTGCCTGGAAATGCCTTTTATAGGGTAGAGAAGGGGGTTTTTGAGATGGCAAGCCTCTGTATCAAAGACTATACTAATGCCAGTTAAATATTTCACCAAGCCTTCACAAGAGTCTCATCTACTTCACGGTAATTTTGTACTTTATTTGCCTATGAGTTATCAGGGAGCCATGCTTACTTGCTTGGAGGCAAACAACATTTCCTCTCTGGTCTAATTACTTAGAGATCCAACGTGGACAGGCAAATATGCTGGTAAGACCTAGCTAGTCCCACGATGATTGTGGTAGCATGAGAGAATATATATACCAGCCAGTACAGAATACATGGTCAGATAAACTGCCACATTTGAACTAACCCCCTATCTACAAACTGATCTGCAGGAGGCAATCCAGGACAGATGCAGATGCTTTTAGGCTTTTAGGTGTCCTGCAACAGGAACACAGTAGAACCAAAATTCAAACATGAACATCTTGTAATTTTATATCTAATGGTGGTATAATAAAATATTTGAAGATCCAAGAAAAGGGAGGTAAATGAGCCAAACATATCTAGTTCTTTTTCAAAACTTATAAAATAGACTGGTTACTCCTTTCCTGAGGAGAGTTAAGAGAACTTCCAGGAAGAGTCCAGTAGTCCAATACTACGTGCTGCTGTACCACTATATGGAATCCCGATGACAACAGAAGAAATTCCCCAACTACATTCAGATTATATAACTGATGTGGATCAGTCACAGGGAAAACTGTTTATTCATAACAGAGCTAAAAAGCATATTCTTTAGTTTGAGAATCTTCTAGAGTGTTCATTATGATGATTAAAACAGAGGTATTAACATATAGCTCCTACTTGATGACTTTGTGTATCACTTTTATATCCTTAATTGAGCATCTATGTCTGCTTCAATAGGTGTTTATTTCTTTTTATCACTGACAACAAAATTCTAGTGATGAGTCTGTAATACTTGGTTACTTCCACGGGCTGCGACACACCAAACAAAGCTTATAATTATTGATACTGTGTTTATAAACTGCATATAGTTATAAGAAACACAATTATCATGCACCTAAGTGTTGCAAGACCTCTGTCCAAAATAACCTTTTCAGGCATGTTGATTTTTAGCCAGAGAAGATTATGTAATTGTGGCAACTGAGGTTAGGAATAGGCTGTTATGTGAATGGGACAGATGATAACAGCAATATGGAGAGAGTTTTCCAAAGGGAGAACTTGAAATAGAATGTTAGTTCATGTAGCTTATTTTGAAGGTAATTCTAGGATACATTACTAATGGGAGAGGGAAGTAGGTGATGTTCAAAGAATATAAGCCAATATAGAACATTTGATTTAGTAGATTTGACTGTAGACAACTGGGATTCAATAACTGTAGGCATCTAGGAATTTTGGAGAACATGCCTCAGAATAGAAAATATAGATAAACCATTCACCAATTACTATCTGTTAACAACTAGACTTGGGAATGCTAGCTCCTTGGATATTAATGTATTTCCGAGGCTCTATTGGGATGGTGGGCTCGGGCCAGAAGTAGCTTCGCCCTCCCGGACCACTCATGATAAGTGGAGCACAGCGAGCTCAACTGGGAGAGCTGGTAGTATCTCTGCCCATGTATCTGTCTCTGTTCAGTTTATTAAAATAAAATTTAAATAATACAAATAGTGTTCTAACACATACAGACAATTAATGGAAGTTAACCTTACACAGAAACAGGGAGTCAAACCAAACACCTGGAAACTGAACAGCTCACTCCTGAACAACAAATGGGTCATAGAAGAAATCAAACAGGAAATCCAAAGATTTCTGGAAACAAATGAAAATGAAAACACCAACTATAAGAACTTGTGGGAAATGGCAAAAGCCGTATTAAGAGGGAAGTTTAGAGCTCTGCAATCATTCATCAGGAAACAAGAAAGGGCCCACATAAATAACGTGACAACACAGCTGAAGACATTAGAAAAAGACAAACAAAAGGAGCCCAACCAGGGCAGAAAAAGGGAAATAATAAAACTTAGAGAGGAAATCAATGAGTTGGAAACAAAAAAAAATCCAAAAGATTAATGAAACCAAGAGCTGTTTTTTTTAAAAATTAAACAAGATTGACAAAGCAATGGCAAGACTTATAGAACAGGGAAAGAGAGAACCCAAATAAACAGAATCATAAATAAAAATGGTGACATCACAACAGAAACCATAGAAATCTAAAGGATCATCAGAGATTACTTTGAGAGCCTGTACGCCTTGAAACATGAGAACCTAGAAGAAATGGATCAATTCCTGAAGTCTTATAACCTCCCACGGCTGAAAAAAGAAGACCTCCAATACCTGAATAAGCCTATAAGCATTGAGGAAATAGAAACAGTAATTAAAAGTCATCCCAAACACAAAAGCCCAGGTCCAGACGGATTCACTAGTGAATTCCTACCAAACCTTTAAGGAGGACCTACTGCCAGTCATTTTCAAGCTCTTCCAGGAAATAGAAGAAACAGAAACACTCCCAAACAGCTTCTACGAGGCACATATCACCCTGATACCCAAAGCAGGGAGAGACAGCACAAAGAAAGAAAACTAAAGACCAATATCCCTGAAGAACACGGATGCTAAGATCTTCAACAAAATACTAGCAAACAGAATCCAAAGACTCATCAAGAAGATTATACATCATGACCAAGTAGGATTCATCCCGGGAATGCAAGGATGGTTCAACATTCGCAAGTCAATCAACATAATACATCATATCAATAAAAGAAAAAATAAAAACCATATGATCCTATCAATAGACGCAGAGAAAGCATTGGACAAGATCCAGCATCCATTCATGATTAAAACTCTCCAGAAAATGGGAATTGAAGTGACTTTCCTCAAGATAGTTACAGCCATCTACCAAAAGCCCACAGCTAGCATCATTCTAAATGGGGAAAGTTGAAAGCCTTCCCCCTGAGATCAGGGACAAGACAAGGTTGCCCTCTCTCACCTCTTTTATTCAATATAGTACTGGAAGTACTTGCCATAGCAATCAGAGAAGAAAAGGACATCAAGGGCACCCAGATAGGCAAGGAAGAAGTCAAGCTATCATTATTTGCAGATGACATGATATTATACCTAGAGGACCCTAAACTCTCTACCAAAAAACTCCTAGAAACAATAGACGCATATAGTAGAGTGGCAGGATACAAAATCAACACCCAAAAGTCGGTGGCTTTCCTATATACAAATAACGAAAGAGAAGAAAGGGATATTAAGGAAACAATTCCATTCACAATTGTGCCACAGAAAATCAAATACCTAGGAATCAACTTACCCAAGTGTAAAGGACCTGTACAAAGAAAACTACAAGACACTGCTCCAAGAGATAAAAGAGGACACAAGGAAATGGAAACATATTCCCTGCTCATGGATGGGGAGAATCAACATTGTCAAAATGGTAATACTCCCTAGAGCTCTGTACAGATTCAATGCAGTCCCTATAAGGATACCCATGACATTCTTCAAAGAAATTGACCAAATACTCCTGAAATTTGTATGGAACAATAAACCCCCAAGGATAGCTAAAGCAATCCTCAGGAAAAAGAAGATGGGAGGCATCACCTTTCCCAACTTCAAACTGTACTACAAGGCAGTAGTAATTAAAACAGCATGGTATTGGAATAAAAACAGACCTGTGGACCTATGGAATAGAATTGAGTATCCTGACACCCAACCTCAAACACATGATCATTTAATCTTTGATAAAGGTGCAACGAGTCTAAAATGGAGTAAGGAAAGCCTCTTCAACAAGTGGTGTTGGGAAAACTGGGCAGCGACATGTAAAAAAATGAATTTGGACCTGTGTCTAACACCATGCACAAAAAATCAGATCAAAATGGATTAAAGATCTCAATATCAGACTTGAATCCATAAAAGTACATTGAAGAAAATATAGGAAAAACCCTCCACGACATTGAAGCTAAAGGCATCTTCAAAGGTGAAACATCACTAACAAAGCAACTAGAAGAAAAGATAAACATATGGGACTACATGAAACTAAAAAGCTTCTGCACCTCAAAAGAAACAGTGACTAAGATACAAAGGCAGTCCACAGAATGGGAAAGAATATTCACCCAATACCCATCTGATAAGGGGTTAATATCCAGGATATATCAGGCACTGGTAGAACTTTACAAGAAGAAAAAAAACAACCCCATCAAAAAATGGGGGAGAAGAAATGAACAGAAACTTCAGCAAGGAAGAAATTCGAATGGCCAAAAAACATATGAAAAATGCTCATCATCACTAATCATCAGAGAGATGCAAATCAAAACAACAATGAGATACCACTTTACACCACAGAGACTGGCACATATTCAAAAGAGCAAGAACAACAAGTGCTGGCGTGGATGTGGGGAAAAAGGGGACACTCATCCATTGTTGGTGGGAATGCCGGCTGGTACAGCCTTTCTGGAAAACAATATGGACATTCCTCCAAAGACTAGAAATTGAACTCCCATTTGACCCAGCCATACCACTCCTGGGAATCTACTCTGGGAAACCAAAAATACGCAGCGGAAACACCATCCCTACTTTTATGTTCATAGCAGCATTATTCACAATAGCCAGAATCTGGAAGCAACCAGAGTGCCCGAAAAATCGATGACTGGATAAAGAAGCTTTGGTACATCTACACAATGGAATACTATGCAGCTGTTAGGAAAAATGAAGTTATAAAATTTGCCTATAAATGGATGGACATGGAGAAGATTATGTTGAGCGAAATTAGCCAGAAGGAGAGAGACAGATACAGAATGACTGCATTTATTTGCATAACATAAATATATATGTACATATTAAGATACCAATATCCAAGGTCAAGTGAAACATATATCAGGAGGTCTTGTCAAAGGTGGAAATTATCACAAGCGTGTGGGAGTCAGGAGGCTAGGTAAGACAGAAAATGGAACAGTGTGCTAACAATTGTCGAGGGGTACTAATGCCAACCTAGAACTGAGCATTAAATAGAGGCAAAAAGATACACATGACAACCCTTTAATGTATGTTCTGTAATCCATAGTCTGGAGGGAAGGAAAAGAGAAAGAGAGAGAAATGGAAAGAAATAAAGAACCTGCCATGGAGGAGGGCTGGGGAGGAGGGAGGGAACCTGGGACGTTGGTGGTGGGAGATGGGCACTGGTGGCGGGATGGGTGCTGGAACACTGTATGACCAAACCCAAATATGAACTTTTTAATTGTATATCTTTGTAATTGTAAAAAATAAAAAAAAAAAATAAATAAAAC
>JAJIBD010021900.1:0-73730 GCA_021461705.1 Cryptotis parvus | reverse complement strand
AACACCAAGTGCCCGAAAATCGATGACTGGATAAAGAAGCTTTGGTACATCTACACAATGGAATACTATGCAGCTGTTAGGAAAAATGAAGTCATAAAATTTGCCTATAAATGGATGGACATGGAGAAGATTATGTTGAGCGAAATTAGCCAGAAGGAGAAAGACAGATACAGAATGACTGCATTTATTTGCATGGCATAAATATATATATGTACATATTATGATACCAATATCCAAGGTCAAGTGAAACATATATCAGGAGGTCTTGTCAAAGGTGGAAATTATCACAAACATGTGGGAGTCAGAGTTTAGGTAAGACAGAAAATGGAACAGGGTGCTAATAATAGTCGAGGGTACTAATGCCAACCTAGAACTGAGCATTAAATAGAGGCAAAAGGATACACATGACAACCTTTTAATGTATGTTCTGTAATCCATAGTCTGTAATCCATAGTCTGGAAGGGAAGAGAAAGAGAGAGAGAAAAGGAAAGAAATAAAGAACCTGCCATGGAGCAGGGCTGGGGAAGGGAGGGAACCGGGGATGTTGGTGGTGGGAGATGGGCACTGGTGGAGGGACGGGTGCTGAAACACTGTATGACCAAAACCCAAACATGAACTTTTTAATTGTATATCTTTTTTTTGTATATCTCACGGTGGTATAATAAAATACTTAAAAAAAAGTGGCCCAACACCAAAACCCTGAAACCTAGAAATTTTAAACCTTTAAGGTTTATAATGCCTTACCACTTATTTTGTGATCTATTTCTCTAGTCTTGAAGCAAATCAAGACTATTTTATTCTATTATTCAATAAAATATCCAGGCATGTTTTAAAATCATGTTTCATAATTTTCTTGGGCTATTATTGTTAGACAACTAAAATTCACTTTAAAAGTTGAGTGTGTGTGTGAGTGTGAGTGTGTGTGTGTGTGTGTGTGTGTTGATACAGAACTTATGAAAGAATTTCAGGAGGCTGGCTAAACTGGATTTTTAAACTAACATATATATGGTTGCTATGTTTCTAAAAAATTATTATTTTTTTGGCCACACCCAGCATAGCCCAGAGGTACTTAGGCGTACTGAATCACTACTGCTAGTTCTCAGGGGACCATATACAGTGACAAGGATTAAACTGGTGCTGGCTACATATAAGGCAAATGCTTTAATCCCTTCACTATTTTTCTAGCCCTAGCAGTCTTAGCATTCTTTCAACGCAACTCAGAGCAACATGGAGTCCCAGACCTTTAGTATATATATATATATATATATATATATATATATATATATATATTGCTTTTTGGGTTGCACCCAGTGATGCTCAGGGGTTACTCCTGTCTCTGCACTCAGGAATTACTCCTGGTGGTACTCAGAGGACCATGTGGGAAGCCGGGGGATCGAATGCAGGTTGGCTACTTGCAAGGGCAAACACCCTACACGCTGTGCTAGCCGCTCCGGCCCCAGTCAATCATTTTCTAATTGGTTTTCATGACTTCATTTTTCTTGAAGGCATTTGCTTCTGGAAAACTGAAGTTACAGCACAATGTTACAAGAATCATTCAGCCCCTTTGCCTTCTTTAGGAGCCTGGTGCAAACAGGTCAATTTGCAGCTTTGCAGCTTATCTTAACTTGTGTAGAAACATGTAGAGGCTTGAGGGCAGAGCTCAGTACTTTGGGGAGAGGGTTGGAGTTCAGTAATGGGATTCCAGTATATGTTTGTCTCTTACTATTTTTGTGTTGTTTGGTTTATTGGTCATACCTGGTCAATATGTTTCTATAAAGTAAATCATATTCTATACTGTATCTATCAGTACAGACTGAATTGTGGGGAAACAGATGCTTTAGGAAAATAAAGTGTTCTATTAACTATATAATCTGTAGATTGGAACAAATATTAACATAAATTACACAGCAATCTTTTCTATTAGCATGGTTGAGTATACTTAGTAGAAGATCTCAAGAAAACTTTTTTTTCAAAAAATAATTTAGATAGTGGGAATTTAGACTAACTTGTGAGTAAAAAGTCAGTACTTTGAGCCCTTTGGAGGCCAAGAAACATGAAATTCATAAAGTAGGATAATATTTTAATTTTTTCAAGTATTTTCATAATTAATTTTGGGAGGAATTGCTATAGGGGGAACTGAATCCAGAGTCACTTGTAAAAACATCTACTCTACCACTGAGATATATACCTAACCCTGTCTAAAATAAGATGTCTCCTTAATAATTAAAGTGCATAGTAATTATTTCCTCTGGAAGAATGGGCCCATCACAGTAAGGAATAATTGAGAGAGGCTCTGGAGCAGGTCATCCGCCTCGTACCTCAATGCACTCTTTAACATCCAGTGTCATAGTCATTGGATAATTCAAAGTCCTACTTTCTTAAGGAAGTGAAAATGTGAACATAGATTGAGATTACCAGAGTAATGGTCAGTCTTACAATATACAAGAAGAAAAGTTCTTCAACTTGGTTTTCAATTGCAGGTTTATACATGAAGAGAATTTGTGCACACTAGAGAACCACTATGCAAGACAAAATTGTACTTGCAGATTTATGAGATTGTCTATTTGACAGTGGTCCAATATGCTAAAGCAGCAAGTTCTGCTAGAAAATGTACATTGTAGAAATTGCTACTTGTAGAAATGCACAAAGTAGAAATTGCTACTTTTCAAATACTAGTTCCCTTGCCTTGTACTAACTCTGCTATACATGTGACAATAACTTTGTCAGTTCGTTTTTGCATTTACATCACAGATATTTGTTTTATTGCTTTAGCCTTGGACACTTAGAATTCTAGCTATCATATTTGTTAGAATCAAATAGAAAGCAAAAATAAAACTAGAAATCTAGCATTATCTTAAAGATGCTAGTTGCTATATCAGACCACTGCTATGAACACAATAAAAAGCTGCACAGTTTCAACATCAGGTTAAGTAATTACATGTGTGCCATTTTAATTAAACCCACTAATGTTCTCTCGGTGCCTATCAGTGCTCATAAAGCTAGACACACACATTTACCACACTTTCACAGGGAGGAGGATGGTAGACCTCAGACTGTTATAATTTTGGTTTTGAGATTTGTGATAGTGTGGAGTGTTCCAAAATGAGAAATTAGGGAAAAAATTGTGGATAGTATTAATTTATTTATTTTGCTTTGGGGGGGCCACAAAGGAGCTGCTAAAGGGTTACTACTGGCTCAGCACAGAGGAATCCCTCCTGCTGGAGAACAGAGGACTATACAGAATGCTGGAAATTGAACTTCGGGTTGGTCTCATGCGAGGCAAAATGGCTTTGCCCACATTTCTATTGCTCCTGCCCCCAGATAGTGTTTATTTAGAATGAATAATTGGAAGAGTCTTAGTATTGCTTAAGAGACTACTACAAGAAGTAAAAATCATAGATTAAGAAGTAAATAAACTCAAAGGCAAATATCTAATAGCAACTTTAGAATAGTATTCACGGATATTGGTCTCTGAGATGATGACTTGGATTGGTCATGAAATTAAAGTTATCTTACAATAAAGTTGAGCCAAATATCCTGAAGTTAAAGTGTATCTTTAAGAGTACTGCTGCCTCTGTTCTCCAGAATTGGAAATACTTTATACTCGTTATATAAAGGAGAAAGCATAATATCAAGAGATAGACCAAAATATTTATAATTTGTTCTCTCATGAGAACTGCAACATGTTGATATTTTGTTAAACTTCTTTCATTAAAGAAAGTTCTTATCTCAGATCTCCAGATAGAAAGGAGATGGGATTGGATGACTTCATTGTCAGTCATTCAAAATAAAAAGGGGACACTGTTGAAGGGACTGGCATTGAAACAACATATGCCTGAAACTCAACTACAAATATCTTTGTAACCTTGTAATTTACAGTGGTTCAATAAAGGAAAAAAATTAAGAATAAGATGGAGTGAGTCATACAGTCCCTAGGGAAATAATACCACATGGAACCTGGATCATCTTTGTGAAACTCTTTACTGCTTTGATTTGTTAGAAAAAAACAAGAAAAAATCCTTCCAACAGAGAAAAGACAAAGACTCAAATGTGAGAAGTGAGCAAATAATATCAAACATTATGTAGAGCAAAAGCTAAAAAATTTGAGAAAGTTCTTTTCATCTCATCTTGGAGTTCTGAAGTTTTTGTTCAATGCTAATAAAATGAGCAGATTAATTAATGTAGGGGCTGGAAAGAGAAGGGATTTCCCCTAATCTTTGGCCAAGAATGCTCTTTAAATACTTCCCAGCAATCTGGCAAGATAACATGATAGCACCATCATTATACAAAAAAAAAAATGAAATTGAGACTTAGAAAGATCAGACATCTCTTTCAATTTCACCCTGCAGAGGGAGTGAAATGGGAAAACTTGTCTTCTGGATCTGTAAGAAGAGCGAGATAATCACCACGGATGTGTGGAAAGAACATGTATTTAGTTGATTAAGCAAAACAGATGATTTGAAAAACTACAGTGAAGTGACTTCTATGTTGTGTCTATAAAACTAAAACTCTGCTCCTAAAGGTCCAGAGGAGAGAAATAATAGGTCTTTAAACAAGAAATAAAGTCTAGGGTTAGTTCACTTCTTTATAGCAAATTAAGTTTGCTGACGCTCACTAGAAAAATTATGCAATGGTAAATTCCTGTGGGAATTTATCAAATAAACATGAAGTTTAATTAGCTTTCTGGATTTGGATATCTATTGGCTCTTAAGTCCAAGTTCCTTTTGACTATGCAAATAAATCAAACTTTGGTAAACTATTAATAATTTTAGGTCATGAAAAAAATTATTTTATTTAACTTATTTTTAATTTTTTTAATTGAGTCACAGTGTCATACAGTTACACTGCAAGTCTTTAAATTCCAAAGTGATTCCAAATTAGTTATTTGTTGGGACTGGAAAAATAGTACAGAGGTTAGTTCCTTGTTTTGCATGGAAGACCCTGGATTGATCCCTGACTCCACATATGTTACCCTCAGCACCACCAGTAGGGATCGCAGGCATAAAGCCAAAATTAAGCATTAAGCTCCACTGTGCATGGCTCAAAAACAAGCAAAACAATTGTATATGTCATAAAATTTAAGTATTTGGGGGTCGAGCAATAGTCCAGCGAGTAAGGCATTTGCCTTGCACCGGCCGCCCATGATGGCCTGGGTTCGATCCTTGGCATCCCATATGGTCCCCTGAGCTCCAATAGGAGTAGTTCCTGAGTGCAGAGCCAGGAGTAACCCCTGAGCATTGCCAGGTGTGACCCAAAAAAGCCAAAAAAAAGGTAGCTGGCCTATTATTGCGTACTCTAAACACTATCCCATGGCTTAAGATAGTTTCGGAAGACAAACTCCAACATTGAGAACATTACTATAATTTACATAGTGGGTTCCATGGGGACTACTTTCCGTGGCATCACTTTTTACAATGATTAAATACAGAAATGCTAATTTGAGAAATTTCTTCTAGTAGATTTTTATTCAAATAAGATACTGGCCTAAAGTGGCATTAATTGAAAAGCATTTTCACATTCTTATTATGTATTGATAGTATTCACCACTTAAAGTTTATCTTTCTAAATAATATTATTGATTTTACAGTAAAGGATGCTAATTTTATAGAGACAACCTAAAAAATTTGAATCCATGTATATAGACTTCCATGTAATTAACACCAAAATCTAGATATAAAATATTTCAAGCACAAGTGTCCTTATGTTCCCTACTAGTCAATTCTTCCTTCCCAGCATGACTATTGATCTGGCCTTTAGACTAAACTAATCACAATAGATTAGTCACCTTTTACTCTCCCATGAATGAAAACATTTGAGAATTGTACCTTTTTGTATCTGACAGTCTCTCCTGTCATACCCATAAGATTCCTCCATAATTTTGTATGCAACAAAATGTTTTCATTTGTGCTTTAAATATTTTCTTCTAGAATTCGTCTGCAATTTGTGGATCCCATCTACCATGAATGGATATATAGGGCTTTTCTAATTCTGAGATAAAGAAGAATTTGTATATGTTTCTCTTGGTAGAACTAAATAGTAATGAGTATATTGCCAGGGAGAAAACATTTTCCAGGTCATATTTATGTTTCATTTTCCTAAGTACTGCTATCCCTCTGCAAGTGTTTGTAGCAATTTGCACTCCTAGATGTCTTAAATAACACAAAACAATTTGCTTTTCTATAGTGCCATCAGTATTTCTTTTCATAAGCTATTTTCTTTTAAAAATAGAAACTTAGGGATATTAAAACAAAGTTAGTGTCATTTTTCTTCCTTTATTTTTCTCTGCTATAGCCAGTTCGTTGGACTTGTGCAGTCTCTACCTCATTTCTTGCTCTTTTCTCCAAGAATCTCATAGATATTCCTTTATGACATTGCTTGAGTCCATTGGACTTGTACAGTCTCTACCTCATTTCTTGCTCTTTTCTCCAAGAATCTCAAAGACATTCCTTCATGGCATTGCTTGGACTTTGGTGTCCTGTATTTGATCCTCAAGAGAATTGCTGGTGTAGACGGTGTTCTGGTGTTTTCTTGCTCACCCACTGCAAGTGTGTATAAGACACCGGAAACATCATAGGAGGGTGAATCCTGACTCACCCTGTGTTTCAGTTTCCATGAGACTTGGGAGGTTTGACAAGACAGGGTGAATATCTTCAACAGCATCTCATAAAACTCAGAGAAGGACAGTGACACACATTCCATGGCACCCAATACCTGAAGGTTTGTTTTGTCATCACTCTTCAGGACTTCATCATTAACTTATCCTGATCATCACCCTTTGGTAAGGCCAGGGCTCTGGTTCTTAGGCAAGAAAGCAAAAATACCACTGGCAACTCTTCCCAGCAGTATATTTTACTAATCCCAGATGTGGAAATCAAAGAAATGCTGGCAATAATGTGCTGTCCAAATTGAAAGGAAATGAAATATGCTGACTATTTTCTAAACATTTCAAAGACCTTAAAAATACAGCCAGCATCAAAATCAATATTTGCATTTTAATCTTTGTTAATTTGAAGTCAAGTCTTCCTTGGAAGTTAAATTTATTTTACCACTATTATTTGTGTTCTTACTATTTTTTTTGTAGCTCATTTAGAGGAAACTATATTTGATTTAAAATTTAAAACAATCTTCTTTTTGGAAACAATCCTGTATTGGGAGCTCTATTTATTATAAATGATCCAGTTATGTATACACTCAAAGTCATTTGATGTTCTTTAATTTAATGAAATGAGACCATAATCAGATGATATTAGTTCCTAATAATTTGGTACTAATTCCACATGTGTGTACTGAATATAATCTTTACTAAAAAATTAGCTACAATGATTGTCAAGCTGCTGTAATATGATGCAATTTTAAACTTTTTAAAGAACATAATAATATATTATGCTATCATTAGTTCTTTTAAATTGAAATAAACATTCATGTTAGTTTATCATTTAGCACTCGGAATATTTTGTCAACTAAAGCATAAAAATTTAAAAAAATTAAGAAATGAAGGGCTATGTATAGCATACATAAATAGATAGATTAAAACTCATGACAAAATGTGTCTATTAAAATCATTTCATGGCCTATTTCTCTGTACCTTATATGTGATTTTAACAAACTCTGCAATGGCTTTCAGAGTGAGAGCTTAAAACAGTGTCACAAAAAGTTTAAAAATAAAAGCTAACAGCAAAAAAATCAGTAGTTTTAAAAGTGGTTGTAATTACTTTACTGTTATTTCCAAAGAGTCCTGGCTTAGTTGTTGGTTATTTATGCTTTTCCCTCAAAGAGGTGTTTACCTGTCTCAAGTTCACCTCTGTATTTGACTTTTCCTTATTGCAGGTGCTGTGAGAAGTTCTGACAATTTCCTACTCAGTTACTTCATAAGAATGATAACTGGTCCCAGGGTTCTTTAGTATTACCACTTCAATACCAAAGGAACAGTCCTTCTTGTATATTTAAAACAATCAAAGAAACAAACAAATAAATCCTAAACTTAACCTACCTGGAAACTACCCTTGAATTCCCTGGAAACTACTCTTGACCCACATGATCTAATCAATGGATAAACATCTCTCTCTTCTATCTCGGGGTTAGAGAATGAAGAGTATTAAGGAAGCTTGTCTCTTGGGTCTGTCTTGGTTGATTCACCTGCAGAGACCCTAAGTCAATATTGAGGCCAGTATTAAGTGCATGAGCATGGACTAGTTTCCCCTCTTCCCAGTTCTGTTTTCCCCATAGCTTAACCTCTGTTCTTTGAGATTACTTTGCAAAATAAATAACTTACGCTTAAGCATTTATTCTGGTTCTGTTTTTCCAAACAACATGCATAAAGACTATTGATACCTGGACGTAACCCTACACAGCAGACTCTCAGCATGGAATTCAAACAGGAATTCAAGAACTGGGTTATTTGCCTTCTAAATGCAGTGAAACTGGTCTAAGTAACTATGCTCACAAGATTTAACAAATACATCTATAGATATAGATAGACTCAAGTCACCCACAGTGGTTGGATACCACTCCCAGTTGAAGAGTTAAGGCATAAAGCTTAGTGGTAGAAGTTTAGCAGTTTAGTCTTATATGGCACAAAAGTGCTACCTGTTGACAAGCAGCTTGTGGGCCAATAGGGACAGGACTCCTGGTCTTGGGTCCCCATTATGAGTCTAAATTATTTCATCAGACCCCTTAATTCATAAAGTCCCATGAAATCTATTGTTTATGATTCTTCTGTTGGTTTCGTCCTGGCAAGCCTATGGGTACATCTAAGTTGACAAAATTCTTGTCCTTGAGATCATTCAGCTCTTATATTAATCCTCGCCAGAAGTACACTACTGTTTTGTTCACAGAGACTCCATAGTGGTGGTAAAAGCAAATTCTTTCATTTCATTTCATTAGCATATCTGTAAAATAATAGGTGAATTTAGTTTAAAAATAGCTACTATGAACTTGTATAGTGAGCTAACAATCTTTGCCACTCATTTTTTTTCTATGCTCTTTATATATATTATTTTGCACTTGCTTTTGTGGCAGTCATTATTCTGCTCTATCTTAATAATTATGATTGAAAATTAGGCATCATTCTGCTGCACAAAACTTATATAACCAAGATATAAATTATTTGCTTAAGAAAAGTAAATTGTGTTTCAGTCTTTGCTTCATATATTCTATTAGTTATCAATTGTTAGTGTTGGAGGAAAGGTTTAGCTAACCTGGGAGCTTTGTTGTTTTGCCACTCCCAGCTTAATCTATTTAAGGCAAGTTTCATTCTAATGAGACCTATCTTCTATGTAAACACTGCTAGAGGGTGTGGCAGTTACAGAAGTCACCTTGATTGAATAACTTCTGAATAACATCTACTAAGACTTCTATGTTTTCTAGATTGGGCACAGCTCCTCTTTATACCCACTGCACCCAACGTGGGATAGTTAGAATTTACCAGGAGACTACCACCCTGGCTATGTTGAGACTATAGGAAGACTACAGGAAGGATCATTCATACTAGTTTGCTCTAAGCAAGCCAGTGTGACCCTTTCAGTACAAGATACTCAGAACAAGATACTCAGAATCACCCTGGTGCAGATAATAATAAGGAAGACCTTGTGGGTGCCATCTAGATTATATGAAGCTCATGAAGTTAATATGTATTACTTTATACCAGCCCCCCAGTGTTTTACATAAGAGATAATCTCAGAAGAGATTAGTCCTTGTGTAAACTTTTTATACCTGCAATAGGGTGTGGCACTGCTCTTCTACACTCTGTTTAGGGTTATTTGTTGACATGACCCTCCGGGTTGGATTACTTTGGTGTATATAAGGAGACTGACTTGAGGCCCCTTCACTTTGGGCCTTTTGGCTTTCTGCTTTTGGCTCCTGTGGCTTTTGGCTCCTCAGCCTCTTGCTTTTGGCTTTTGGCTCTTGGCTTTTTGCTCTTTGGCCTTTTGCTCCTTCTTCTGGGTAGGACTCATCTCGGGTGAGATCCTCTCTCTTGGTTGGGAGACTTAGGCTCTTTTGTATGGTCTAAGTTCGGACCAGAGCTAGAGTTTGTTCATTATATTGGAGTGCTGTGGAAGAGCTTTTGTACTATTAAAAGTCTTTTTGGAATTGCACGGACTCGTGAGTTTTCATCCATTCTCCCAGAGTCCTTGTTTTGTTTTGTTTTTTTTTTTTGCTTTTTTTTGGGTCACACCCGGCAATGCTCAGGGGTTTCTCCTGGCTCTGCACTCAGGAATTACTCCTGGCGGTGCTTGGGGGACCACATGGGATGCCGAGGCATGTGTCGGCCGCGTGCAAAGCAAACGCCCCACCCGCTGGGCTATCACTCCGGCCCTCCCAGAGTCCTTGGAGGTAGAAGAGAACTTCTGTTCTGACACTGTCGGGGACCCCAAGGCGTTCCCCGACAGTTAGGATGTCTCTTTGTTTCTAAGATGATTAGCCTAAGGAATAAACATTTAGCTAGGATACTATTTATGAACTTTGGAAGTATATAATATATTTAAGAAAGATTTTTGTTTGTTTTGAGAAAATACTGCCCATGCTTAGTGACTATTCCTAGCTCTCAAGGGCCCCTTTCTCAGACCATGCAGTCTTTTGGATTAAACCTGGTCCTGCTGAATACAAAGTTTGTTCTCAGACCATTGAGCTACATCAATGAGACAACTTAAGAAATGCTTTATCTACAGGATGAAAGTGAAAAACTTGATGTTCATAAATATAGATTGTTCAATACCCAAAATAAACCACTGCTATAAATGAGAAAGAACTTGTAGAAATAAGGAGGTATGAACTAGTTGAAGAGCCAAATAAAATAAGGAGACTGTGAATACGCATTAAAGTTGGTTTACACCTAGAGTGTTTCAGGACACGTAAGAGTCTCTGCATCTGCCCTGGATTGCCTCCTGCAGGTCACTTCGTAGATAGGGGGTAGTCTAAATGTGGCAGTTTATCTGACCAAGTATTCTGTAATGGCTGGTATAAATATTCTCTCATGTTACCACAGTCATTTTGGGACTAGCTAGACCTTACCAGCATATTTGCCTGGCCACGTTGGATCTCTAAGTAATTAGAACAGAGAGATATGCTGTTAGCCTCCAAGCAAGCAAGCATGGCTCCCTGATAATTCAAAAGCAATTAAAATACAAAATTACAGTGAAGTAAAGACTCTTGTGAAGGCTTGGAGAAATATTTAACTGGCATTAGTATAGTTTGGTACAGAGGCATGCCATCTCAGAAACCCCTTCTCTATCCTATAAAGGCATTTCCAGGCAGATCTTCGCTCAAGACATTAGTGTCAAAAGGGCCTAGGTGAGGTGCTGGGAGAAATTACCTGAGGGCATTTGTCCCTGCCTGCTTCCCATAAAAGTGGGAGGTCTGAGTTGGAGGGGGATAAAACTAGCCTGCTTCCTCTCTTGCACTCTCTTTTTGGGCTCTCTTTTGGGACTCACACTCTTCTTGGGACTCTTTGTCTCCCTCTTCACAGGGCCTTAACACGTGGTGGCTGCCATCTTGGTGTACACATGGCTGGGGTTCTAGGCGGGAATCTTAAGCACAGGGTTTTTCCTATTGTTGATTTGTATGCCTGAACCTGTGATAAGTAAAGCATTTTAAAACCTGTGCTGGATTTCTGAGTTTTCATCCATTCCCTGCAGGCTTCAGAGGTAGAAGGGAACTCACTTTCGGTATTGTTGGGGACCCCAGCGGCATCCCCAACGCTAGTGTTTTTCAAGTTATGTATCAGAGAGGGCCACATAAATATCACTGAGTAGATTATGAAGTAAGAAGCAATGCAAACAGTAGCATTTTGGGCTCACTTACCTACTTTAATAGCATTCTGTTTTCTATTGTCAGTATAGAGTTTCTATCTAAAATCACATTAAAAAAGAATTTACTAGTATAAAAATAACATTTGTGGGACCAGTGACAGTACAGCAGGGGTGGGGGCAAACATTTGCCTTGTAGCCAACCCAGGTTCTATCACCAACAACCCATGTGGTCCACAAAACACTGCCAGGAGTAGTTCCTGAGTGCAGAACCAGGAGTAACCCCCTGAACATTTCCGGGCATGACCCAAATAGCAAAAAAAAAAAAAAAAAAAAAAAAGAAAAATGTAAACCATATCCGGATATCCTTGGTAAAGCACAGGGCATATAAAAATACTGGACTCCTCTCTGTTTTAGATTAAACCTGAAATTAAGCTTTGAATTACCAATCAATTGCAGTTCAGCAGTTATTATCATATACCTAGCTAAAGGGATATCTGTCATTATACACCAACACCTGAGTCAGGTAGCCTATAATATACTAATGTGCTTTGTAGTGATATAAATGCAAATTTCTGAGCTGGAACATAGGTGAAGTGGGCCAGTCTTGCAGAAAACCAATCAAACATTGCTTTCTGAAATCCTACATAGTCCCCTGAGTCCTACCTGGAATGATCTGTGAGTGTAATCCCAGAGCACTACTGGGTGTGGCTCCCAAACAAAGTAAAAATATAAACAAATTCAAATTTCTTTGCAAAGTTTCTATATCTAAGTGCAGGCTTGGACTTGACATTTTTGTGGTAGTGGGAGTGAAAAGTTTCAGACATAATATTTAAAATTGGGTTTAGCAGAGTCCCATCTTCCTTTCTCTGCCTGCAGCAAGAAGCACCTTGCTGAGTCTGTGACACTAAACTATACTAGACAGATGGGATGTGATTGGACTCAAAGCCTGAAATGCTCAGAAAATTATTCAACAAGTGTATTCAGAAAGATCTTTGATGTTGAAGATAGTTGTTTTGACACAGAAGGTACTGCACTGCAGAAAGTAAGAGAGCATCAAAGTTAGAACACAGGAAGGGATGACTGCCTACAGAACGGAACTCATTTTTCTCAACCACGGAGTAGCCTAACGAATCCATTTGGATGCAGACTTATTTGAATAGCCTGAGCGCAGTTCGAAGACAGATTGTAAGGTCATGTTGAGTTGCATCAGGCTTCAGGCTCATTTATTCTTTGGAAACATTACAAGAGCCATAGCTTAGCAACATAAACAAGTCAAGTTTTCAAATTATATTTTTTGCTGGACTTTATTCAAGGTCACTTTTGAATGTTTTTTTTCCTTCCTGATTAAGTTACAGTTTTATTTCTAAATTTAGGTGAGCTTCTATTAGTTTGTCCTTTAATAAGGTCAATTCATCTTCCAATGATATCACCTCTGTAGTCAATCACGTCACTTATAAACCTCCCAAAGGAAAACTATGTTTTTAGATCTGCCACGAGCATCAAAAGATATAGCAAGTCATCAAATAAATATTTAAGAAAAATTCTTATCATACCAACATGAGATAAATAATTACAAAGATGTTCATGTTTGTGTTTCAGTCATACAGTGTTCCAGCACCCATCCCTCCACCAGTGCCCATTTCCCAACACCAATGTGCCCTGACTCCGTCTCCCCTCCACAGCCTGCCTCTATGGCAGGTACTTTACCTATTCTCTCTCTTTCTCTCTCTCTCTGTCTCTCTCTTTCTCTCTCTTTCTCTCTCTCTCTCTCTCTCTCTCCTTTCTCTTACACATTGTGACTTACAATGCATATATTTAGAGGTTATCATGTATGTACTTTGCCTACATTCAATGCTCTGTTCTGGGTTGATTTTATCATTTCCAACAATTATTAGTACACTGTTCCTTTTTCTGTCTTACCTAACCTCTGACTCCCACACACTTTCGGTAGATACCACTCACTGAAAAGACCTCCTGATCCATGTATTGCCTGGCCTTGGATATTGATATTATACTATTTTTATATCCCGCAATTAAATGCAGTCATTCTATACCTGTCCTTTCCCCTCTGGCTAATTTCACACAGCATGATCCTCTCCATGTCCATTCATTTATAGGTAAATTTCATAACTTCAGTTTATCCTAACAGCTGCATAGTATTCCATTGTGTAACTATACCACAGTTTCATTATCCAGTAACCTGTTCTCAGGCATTCTGGTTGTTTCCAGATTCTGGCTATTTGAAGAGTGCTGCTATGAACATTGATTTGTAGATGGTATTTCTGCTGTTTGTTTTTGGCCTCCAAGATTATATTTCAGGAGTGGTATGGTTGGGTCATATGGGAGCTCAATTTCTACTTTTGGAGGAATGACCATATTCTTTTCCAAAAAGGCGGTACCTGTCTACATTTCCACCAACAATGGACAAAAGTCCTTTCTACCTGCATCCAATCCAGCACTTGTTCTTGCTCTTTCGGATGTGTGCCATCTCTGTATGTGAGATGATATCTCACTGTTGTATTGATTTGTATCTCCCAGACGATTAGTGATGATGAGCATTTTTTCATATGCCTTTGACCTTTTGAATTTCTTTTTTGTCGAAGTTTCTGTTTATTTATTCTCCCCATTTTTTTGATAGGGTTGGCTGTTTTCTTCTTATAAAGATATATCAGTGCCTGATATATCCTGGATATTAGCCCCTTATCAGATAGGTACTGGGTGAATATTCTTTCCGTCTCTGTGGACTGTCTTTGTATCTTGGTCACAGTTTCTTTTGGGATGAAGAAGCTTTTTAGTTTCCTATAGTCCTATATATTTATCTTTGCTTCCAATTGCTTTGTTAGTAGTGTTTCATCTTTGAAAATATCTTTAGCTCCAATGTTGTGGAGGGTTTTTCCCTATATTTTTTGACATAATTTGTGGATTCAGGTCTGATATTGATATCCTTAATCCATTTTAATCTGACTTTTGTGCATGGTAATAGATAGGTCCAAATTCATTTTTTTACATGTAGCTGCTCAGTTTTCCCAGCACCATTTGTTGAAGAGACTTTCCTTGCTCCATTACGTATTTTCTGCTACTTTATCAAAGATTAAATGATCATGTATCTGAGAATGTGTGTCAGGATACTCAACTCTATTCCACAGGTCCACATGACTGTTTTGACTCAAATACTATGCTGTTTTAATTACTACCACTTGTAAAACAGTTAATTGAACAGAATTAGCAGAACACTAGATGAAGGACAACCATGTGAGCAAGCAGGCTTCCAGAAATGATTCAGCACAACCGACCATATCCATACAGTAACCAAGCTCATTGAGGTTTGTAGGGAGTGCAAGGTGCCACTCTGTCTCACATTCATTGATTTACAGAATGCCTTTGATTCTGTGGAGACTGAAGCAGTCATTGAAGCCCTAGCCAAACAGGGTGTTCAAACCCAATACATCAAGATCCTTTGTGAGCTGTATTACGGATTCACCACCAGGATCTCACCATTCTACAAAGAAGTAATCATTAATGTGAAAAGAGGGGTTCGACAGGGTGAAACCATTTCACGAAAACTCTTCAGCGCCACCCTCGAGAACATCATGTAGCAATTAGAATGGGAAGGAATGGGAGTGAAGATAGATGGTCGGCAACTATACCACCTCTGCTTTGCTGATGACATTGTTCTAATAACACCAAACATTAGCCAAGCAGCACAAATGCTGGCTGACTTCGACCGAGAATGTGGAAAGATAGGTATACAGCTGAATCTAAAGAAAACCATGTTTATGAAGAATGAACTAGTTCCAGAGGCCCCATTCACTCTCAATGGAACAAGCATTTCTGAATGCAGCAGTTATGTGTACCTAGGTCGAGAAATCAACATGATGAATGACCTAAGACCTGAGCTGAGCAGGAGGAAGAGAACGGCATGGAATGCCTTTAAAGGCATCGAAGAAATAGCTAAAAGGACAAAGAACCTCCGGTTCTGGGCACATCTCTTTGAGTCGACCATTCTCCCTGCATTAACATGTGCCTCAGAGACCTGGGCCCTACAAAAGCAGGATTAGAATGCTATTCGGGTCTCCCAGAGAGGAATTGAAAGAGCTATGCTTGGAATATCACACCTCACTCAAGTGAGAGAAGGAATCCAGAGTTCTGACCTATGTCGCTATTCCAGAATCAGGGATGCTGTCTCCGTTTGCCAAGGCATCGAAAATCAGATGGGCTGGACATGTAATGCGATTTGGAGACAATCGCTGGACTAGAGCCATTACCGACTGGATCCCATGGGATGTCAAAAGAACACGTGGCCACCCACCTACAAAGATGGTCAGACTTCCTTGTCAAGACCCTGAAGGAACAGTATGAGTTTCTTCATATTCCTGAATCAAGCAGATGCCATTGGGCTACATTGGCACGTGATAGGGTCCAATGAAAATGTTACTTTTGCCTGCTCGAGCAAATCGATGAATAACGGGATTCAAGTGATCAAGTAATCAAGTCGTACAGTTTGATGTTGGTAAAGTTGATGCTTCCCATCTTCTTTATTCCAAGGATTGCTTTAGCTCTCCTTGGGGATTTATTATTCCATGCAAATTTCATGAGTGTTTGGTCAATTTCTCTGAAGACTATATAGTCAAAACCATCGACAAAAACCCACAGTGATTATCATTTTCAATGTAGAAAAACTGAAAGCCTTCCCCCTAAGATTGTGGATAAAAGAAGGTTGCCCACTCTCACCACTTCTATTCAATATAGTACTGGAAGTACTTGCCATAGCAATCAGAGAAGAAAAGGACATTAAGGGCATCCAGATAGGCAAGAAATAAAGCTATCATTGATATTATACCAAAAAATATATGACATGACATGATATTATACCTAAAAACTCTAAACTCTCTACCAAAAAGCTCCTAGAAACAATAGATAACTGTAGTAGAGTAGCAGGGTACAGAAGCAATACGCAGAAGTCAATGGCTTTACTATATCCAATTAAAGAAAGAAAAGAAAGGGATATTAAGAGAACCATCCTATTCACAATTGTGCCACAGAAAATCAAATACCTAAGAATTAGCTTAACTAAGAATGTAAAGGACCTGAACAAAGAAAACTACAAAATTCTGCTTCAAGAAATAAAAGAGGACACGTGGAAATTGAAACACATTCCCTATCCATGGATTGGGAGAACTAACATTGTTAAAATGGCAATACTCCCTAGAGCTTTATACAGATTCAATGTAGTCAAATAAAATCTTTAAGCTTTTTTTCTTAGTTTCTGCCTAAGATCCAATATAAGTAGAGAAAATAAAAGTTTCTCACCCTTCCTTGACTGTTCATCAGGAATTGTTCCACTTTGAGAAATAACTTGTCCCCACAAACAGTCTTAGATCTTTATATAGATCAGAGTCACGAAGTCCTAGGGTGAAAAAATACCAGGAAGTGAGGAGAAATCTATACATGCTACTCAAATTTAGTCCCCATAGGGAAAAAATGGTGGAAAGATAAAAGGTCATCAGCAGGCAAGAGCACATCAGGGCTGACTCTGTTTCTGCACTCAGAAATTATTCCTGGCAGTGCTCAAAGGACCATATGGGGTGCCAATGATTGAACCCTGGTTAGTCTTGTGCAAGGCATGTCCCCCAACCCACTCTGGATCCAGTTGTTGCAAATTCTGACACAACAAATTAGGTGGAACGGACTGGTGGCAAGGGTGAGATATAAAGAGAGAAATTCAGCCAGTATGGTACTTGTGTACTAAGGCTGAAGATATTTGTGTCTTTCTGTCTCTATTCCTTTCAGCGTTTGGAGCACCAACCTCCCTCACCAGTGGCTTCTCAAACCCTGCAGCTTGTTAACATTCAGCTACATGGATCTGGAGCAGGACACTAACCCACTCCAACTTGATGGTGCTGGATGAGAAAGTAAAACTTAGTAACATATTCATATAACCGCAATCCCCATTGTCTCAAATGTCTTTGCAGAGGCAGCCACTGAGTATACATATGTACAAGTTTTGTTAAAAGGTTTGGTATCATATTGTATCATTCTACACACTAAGAGAACAGAACTGATAGAAACATTTCTTTAAATATATATATGCACACATATATTTATATATATGTATCTTATATAAATATATATGTATATATGACATTCCAGCACCATCACCATGTAAATTCATCAATGAGCCTTATTCTAGATACTCATAAATAAAATTCGATAGAGATCAACTAGCCTCAAAATTTCTCCTCCAGTCCTGGCTGAGACCTCCCATGCTGTCATGGGTGGAGAGCAGGCTAAGTTCCTACCAAAGCCCCAACATCCACACTCACATTCCAACAGTCACCACCGCGTCTCTGCTGGACTGCCCAGTTAAATATTCTGGATGTTCTGTGGAGTTTCCAAACTCCAATACTAATATCCAAGTAGGAGCACACTAGATTGGTTGGGAGTATAATGTAGAAGCCAACAAATCTCAACTAACAAAAACATTAATATTTACCTTGTAATAATAGTTTACTAAACCATTAGACAGGAACTTTACCCCATGGTGAGATACAATTTCTAGAAATTTTCTTTTACTGGAATATTTTTTGATCATTCCATTAGCCATTTAGTGATAACAAGCAGTGTATAAAATGTTGTGTGTCTGCTACTAGGACTGGCTTGAGGGGTATTGGGGAAAATGGGCAATGGTGGAGGGAAAATGACAGTGGTGATGGGATTTGTGTTAGAATGCGGAATGCCTATACCAAATCATTATGAACCACTTTGTAAAGCACGTTGTTTAAACAAAGGGGTAAAGCATATATGGAGAATTGAAGTAAGAGTTGACGTAGCTGGTGAACATATGCTGTCCGAGCCCATGCGCTGCTTGTTCCCGCAAGGCCTAGCACATATGGCGCCCGAGCACATGTGTTGCAGGCATCTCCCCCTCTTAAGACGTGTACTCTCTCTCACTTTCTCTCTCTCCTTCCATTTCCGCAGAACTTCCAAATAAAATCTGTTTTTACTTAAAAAAAAATGAAGAGTTATGTTGCTGTCTGGAAGCAGAATCCCTTTCCCAGAACAACTCTGAATTGCTTTGAAGACCTTCAACCAGTTGAATGAGACCTTATTAAAATTCAACTCATTGTAAATAACAATCACATCTACAAATGACTTCAGAGCAGAGACTAGATTATTGTTTGAACAAACAACTTGATACCATAATCTAGCCAAGTTGACACATAAAATTAACTATCACCCATTCAGTATAATTATCAGAAAGCTTGCTTTGTCTCCCCTTAACATGTCTTGGAAATCATTTTGTAACAATAGTTGAACTGGATTCTTTTTTATACGAATGTGTCATAATTATATACTTCCCCATTATTGATAAATTACTCCATACAATTATGAAAATGCTGCAGTGCATATTCATGAAGAATTATTTGGGACTACATGAATGAATGTATCAATTGTATGACTACTTAAACATAAGAGTATTGATCAGGGGTATGCCAAACGTTTCACATTTTATCAAAATTGAGAAAAGTTTTCTTAGAAAATAGACTGTTCATTTATATACTCAGTAAAACATAGAGAATTTGGAAAGAGATAAAACATTTTCTGTGCATGTAGTTGACCTAGTTTTGATCCTCAGCACCATACATGACGCCCTAAATCCAGCCTTCTCCATCCCCAGAGTGATCCCCGAGGTCAGGGCCACAAATAAATGATGAGAACTGCATATGTGGCCCAAAATAAACAAAAACAGAAAATTACTACTTTTGTATACATATAATATATAAAATACATACAGCATAAATAATATTTTTTAACTTTGCTTTTCTAACACATAAGAAAGTCTCAGTAAAGTTTTATATTTTGGGTAAGGATCTTTGCTTATAAGACATTTATATTTCCTTTTCTTCTGTGCTTATTGCCCATTTTTAGACAAATTGGTATTTTTATGATTGATTAGTGTTACATACCTTTTATGAGTATTGGTTCTTTGACATATATATAGAATAAATATATTTAATGGTCCTGTATAGATTCTCATCACCACACGGTCCTTGAGCATTGTGTGGTGCAGTCTTAAATTTTTGGGTCACACACAGAGATAGATGCTCAGGGTTATTCTTCTCCCTGAATCCAGAAAATACTCCTGGAATACTTAGGGGATCTAACCTGGCTCTGCCCAGGCAAGGCAAACTCCCTACTGCTGTACGATTTCTCCAGTCCCTGCGGTGGTGTAGACTTAGAGGCCCCGAACACTTTGGCTGGGCCTTAGCATGAATGAGAGTGAGAGTAACTTTGCCCCACATCCCCTTCTCCAAACTAGTTTTTTTGGTTTTTTGATGTGTGCCAGTCTCTCTAGTGAAATCATGATTTTTTGAGTTTATATATAATGTTTATATAATGTCACTTATTTAATCTTTGCTATATTTTTATTGTTTCTCAATCTACTTTTAAATACCTTTATGTTCTACATAAATGTGTTGCATTTAGCATATTGATAGTCCAATAGTTATCAAATTTAATAACTAATACTTGAATAATATTAAAATATAAATTGGATTAGGGTTTATCCTATCTAGTAATTATTGATGTTTTAATTGAGTTATGTAATCCAGTTATACTTAATGTAATTAATTATAGTAGACATGAATTAAATTTACCATTCTTTTACTTTCTATTTATCTATTCTGTTGTATTTTCTCTCTCTCCATTGCACTCGGGTGATTGTATTTTATTTTCTTGATTTATATTATTTTAATATTCATCTATTTTATTTATATTATTTTAATGGTTTCACTAGAAATTATATTAAGGATTTAAATACATAAAAGTCAATTATTATTATTTAGTATATTTTATTGGTCTCTAAAGAGTATGGTATCTAGACTAGTTTTATTTATCCTTCTCCAAATAGGTACAATTTTTATAAAATATGAATAGATCCTGAATGAACGGTTTGAGGCTCTTAGTATTCCTGGAGCAAGAAGATGCCATTGGGCAACACTGGCACGTTTCAGGAACAAATGGAAATGTTACTGGCGCCTGTTAGAACAAATCAATGAATAACAGATGTCAAATGATCAAGTGATTTATATATTTTTGTGAAACTTTCACCAAAAGAATTCATTCCTAATTTTCCACATCATCAACTGCCTTCAAAACTAAAGCATCATTGAGAACCCAGGAATATTAGAGGAAATTATGATTATTAATTCTGAGGAATACAGAATTAACAAAGTTAATTACAAAAATAAGTCTACACTAATATTAGAGTTGGAATGTAATTAGGGGGACAGAGCAGAAGTACAGCAGGCAGATGTTGCCTTGCATGCAGTCAACCCTAGTTTGATCCTTGCGCCCCTCATATGGTCACCTGAGCACTGCCAAGAGTAAAACCTGAACCCAGAGTCAGGAGTGAGCACTGAACAAAACCACATGTGGCCAAAAACCAGACAAACAAAAAATGTGATTAGAAAAGCATGAAGTTTTTTGTTTTGCTTTTTGGTGTATTACACCTATACCTGTCCAATGGCTATTTCCCATTCAGTGCTCAAGGCTAACTATTGTGTTGCACAGGAAAACCTGTAATACATGGGATGGACCCTACGCATGAGAAGCATATCTTTAGCCCACTGAGCTTACTCTCTGACCCCCACGAGGTTATTTCTAAAGTTACACAGCTGCTTTAGCATTAGGAGAACATTTATTGCTGTAAATAATGATCTGAATATAATAATATTGCTATTGCTTTCACCCCATAACAAGGTTCCCAACATACTTTACAGAGATGGTCTTTGAATGAAGCACTAGTGTATTATTATGAAGTGGAAAGGAAGTAACACACTAACTGACTTCACTCCAAAAACTTCTCAGTAAACCTTTGACATCACTCCAAACATCCAAATGAAAACTGGAGAAAAAAAATCAAAAACAAAACAACTCTCCAGATGTATGTATATGAATACTTTTCTCTGTCTTTTTTTTTCCCTGGGGGACAGGCAGTTGGGGATTTCCTACAGCATGTGAAGACAAGAACCAGATGAAAGGTCAGGGTCAGCACCGGCCTGGTTACCCACCTCTTCCCGGAGAGCAGCCCAGGTGACACTGGGTGGCAGGACAACAGAAGGTGGTCAGTCACCAACGCCTCACCTTGGCCAAGCAGAAAGATGAGTTGTGGAGCCCCAGATGTCCACTCCTCTCTGAATTATTGCTTTTAACACACAGAATTTTGTATTTCTTCCTCTTATAAAGTGCAACTCTTGTTGCCTTCACTGAGCCAGTGGAGTCTTCACTAGACATGATTCATTATGAGTTAACGGTGTTTGTGTATATAGTTGGGCTTATTTGTAAACGTCTATGAAACAAGATGTGTGAGAGAATAAATAATTGAAATTTGAAGTAACTAATTTTGGGGATGATTTGCAGCTTAAGATTCTTGCAGAAATAGTTTCTAATGTATGGGCTCTTAACCTTTGAAACTCCTTTTTTTTCTGTTAAAATTTACTCCAGTCAAGCCAAAGTGGTAACACACATTTATGTTACCTATGTATCAGATAAAGGGCACAATGTCAGGGTCAGATTAAAGATGAGTACAGTTTCAGCGTCAGAGAAAATATACTTAAAATGTCTTTATACACTTGCTGGGCCACTGTTTTTTTTTAAAGTTGAGTTATCTGAAACCACAGTCAGCCAATATTTAACAACTCTGGCTTTTGTGGTGCCCACAGAGATTAACACCACTGGGATGGAGGGCATTGGCAGGATTGTAACATTCCTTCCTCTTGTGCTACTGAACAATAGAAGAAAGGAAAAGAGGGACCAAGGCAGTGGTCTGTTTAGCTTTATCATTATCACTAGTAATTGACTGGATATTTGTCTATTTGCAAAGAACTACAGATACAAGAGTACCTAAAGGCTGATTTAGAGATGACTTTAAGTCCTCTACATTTTAGTGTAGCTGTAACTTAACTTTGGTAAGTACTTAGTTGTTGTAACTTTTTGATTAATAGTTTATCTTAGTAACTATAAGAATGTTTAGAAATAATATTTATATAAACATCAATTCTTATTTATGCATTTTTGTATCCATGTAATTGATTAATTTGAGTTTTTGAGGGAGGTGCTATAAAAGAGGTTAGAAAGCCCTATTCTGGCCCAGCTAATCTGAAGCTCTGATTATCAAAAGACACAGTGAAACTAGGTCAAAGATCAATATTTAAAGGGGTAACTGTCCTTCCCTCCAAGTTTAATCAACTGTTTGTCTTCAGTATATTTTTTCTTAAAAGATCCATTTTATCCTCCTCCAAAAATCTAAGCCTTAAATTGTTTAGGTTTGTGCATTGTGCAAGTTCAGACCTTCTACACTTCAAATTTAGCAAAATTCTTTGGAATTAGGAAAAACTTCAACAGACACTAGCCTGAGGATTTTATTTGGGAATGTAACAATCTGTCCTTGAGAAAAGCTGTTCCATTGTAGTCTAAGGGCTCTGATAGCCATCTCAGAACCTCCAGGATACTTTTGTTTGTACCCCAGGTCCCTGGCCAGTGGACACTGTACAGTAGAATCTAGTTCAATTGCTAGACAACTTGGTCTTCATTACCATACTTAGCTCTACCCTTCATGATTCTCTGCCTTTTTCTGCACGTGCAACATATGTTCTTTGTATGCTCCTCCACTGTGGATGATTACTGTTATAGCTCATGAATATATATGAACTTCAAAAGAGCCTACTAGAATATGTATAAATTGTTACCTCATTCTACCTCTGTTGGGCATAAAACCAGACCCCTTCTCTCTCTCTCTCTCTCTCTCTCTCTCTCTCTCTCTCTCTCTCTCTCTCTCTCTCTCTCTCTTTGAAGTTGTTCTCTGGATCACATTGGTAGACAGTTTTCCAAATTTAAGCTGATTTGTTGCCAATAAAGACTCTTTTCTGTTTAATTATTTCTAGGATGACTGCAGATTAGATGGAGTGTGCCTCAGATGACCAGCCCACTAAGGGATTCTATTGTTCGTTCTGGTGCCCACTGACCTGTAACCAACCCCTTCTTATAAAGGCGCTTCCTTATTCTCTTTCTCCAGTAAAATCACTTCCTGTGACAAGATGGCTGCTTGAGGACAATAAATCTGCCATGCTCCAATCCGCCAACTAGTTATCAATAAAGCTCTTTCCAAGCGCATTACCATGTGCTCATTGATTGGTCTGGGAGCAGCTATGGAACCATAACTTCACTATGAAGTTTCTGTTTCCTGTTGCTCCAGGGTTGATGGATGGAGAAAAAGGTTTATTGGCAATATGGCAGTAAACGGGAAGAAGAAGAAACTAGTGTCCTTGAAGCAGCTGTCTTCTCAGCATAGACACAAAAAAAGGCTTTAATAGGGAAAGAACATGGAAAAAAGGGTGGGTTGCAGACAAGTAGACACCAGAATCAAGAGGAAAAGACCCCATGAGCTGGGTCTTTTGAGACGACTATCTTATTTGTAACCCTAAACAAAGTAAAGGGTAAGCTTTGTGGCTAATGCAAACTTAGGATAAATTACCTTCTATTTAGGCTTTGGGGCAAGGAAATCAGTCCTTGTCTAATACTGATTTTGGCCCAGTTTCAAAGTCAAGTTTCACAGGTTACAATAAGATTGCCCCTACATTTTCAGATTAAAAGGAAAGATGCAAAAATGTTATGAGTTTGCAATTATTGCAAATAATATCTTGACTGTTCACCAAAGCAATGCCAGGAGGTCATAATTCCTTTTCTCTGTCAGTAAGGATGAGGACCAGATAATAGTATATTCCCAAGTTGGCACCTTTTTTAATTTCAATGATAATTTGGTCCCACACATACACCATTGATCACATTGACCTTGGACAAACATTTGGGCTGTTTGCCAATATTTTCTAATGTAAAACAGAAATAATGTTCTATGTCTTGAAAAATTGCTGTAAGTTTGAGATATCACTCGTAGAGCTTTTTTTTTATATGAGGTCAACATTAGTTTGAAATAACCATCTTGGGTTACCTACAATCCTAAAATCTGATGGGATGGCCTTTCCTAGGTAGCACTGATGTTTCAGGAGGATATTAGCCCGTTTCTTTCTTCTTTCTTCTGTTTGAATAATCAAATTTTATATCAGAAATAGTAACAGGAAAACTATATTTATAAATATTCATACATATAATATATGGATCTACATAGATATGAATTCCAGAGATGATTAGACAAAACAAAATATTATATATCTATTTAATTCGATATATATATAAATTTTTATAATATAAGTTTGTACAATATACATTATATATATTACACATAAGCACACACAAACACACACATATATAAAATCTAGACTAAACTTTTATCAGGAAGATAAAAGTTGATGTTTGGGAAAGAAATATTTACTGATCTATGCAAACAACAAAGGAGGATATAAAAAATTAACAAATTTTGCTAGGTTCCTTCTTTTCCTTTACACCTAGTTCAAAAGATGTGCTTACGCATAATGATAGCTCTTTTTCTTTTCTAAAAAAGATATTTCATTATACCACCGTTAGATATACAATTACAAGATGTTTATGTTTGAATTTTTTATTCCACAGTGTTCCAACACCCTCTAAAATTGTTAGGCAGATAAGGGGAACTTCAAATGCTCTTCCTGAATCCTTCAAAGCTTAACTGACTAATACTCAAAATAATCTACACGCCAAAGCTTGGGGCATCCTGCCCTGTAACCCATCACACATTATGGAGTTATCGTTCTTGGTTAAGTTCTCAGATTTTGTTTTGTATTTTGAAAGAGACTGCTTCTCTCTCTCTCTCTCTTTCCTTCCTTCCTTCCTTCCTTCTTTCCTTCCTTCTTTCTTTCTTTCTTTCTTTCTTTCTTTCCTTCCTTCCTTCTTTCTTACTTTCCTTTCTTTCTTTCTTTCTTTCTTTCTTTCTTTCTTTCTTTCTTTCTTTCTTTCTTTCTTTCTTTCTTTCTTTCTTTCTTTCTTTCTTTCTTTCTTTCTTTCTTTCTTTCTTTCTTCCTTCCTTCCTTCCTTCCTTCCTTCCTTCCTTCCTTCCTTCCTTCCTTCCTTCCTTCCTTCCTTCCGTCCTTCCTTCCTTTCCTTCCTTCCTTCCTTCCTTCCTTCCTTCCTTCCTTCCTTTCTTTCTTTCTTTCTTTCTTTCTTTCTTTCTTTCTTTCCTCTTTCATTTAACTATCCTTGACATTTTTGACCCTCTTTACATTGAGATTTCAAGGTTGAAAAGGTACAGATTCATCTGCCACATTTTGCATACAGAGTTAATTCAATATCTTATCTCCTAAAGTCTACTGGATTACCAGAGTACTTTCTTCCCCAACTCCATTTACATAAGTTCATTGTTATGGATCTATTAAAATAGCCCATTAAAATAAAATTAAAAGGCACATTTTAAAGAGAGTTCAAAGGCACATTGTAAAGAAAGTTCGAATTGCTTCTTAAAATGTAGTAATAGTCTAGATAGAGATAAACAAGCCTCTTTTAACCATAGAGGGATATGAAAATTTATGTTATGCTCTTCTATTTTAATGGATTGGTTTCTGTACTAGAGTTTTTTTCAGATCAGTGAGTTTCAACCTTTTTAAGTACCAATACTAAAACTAAAAACCACTGACCTGTATAATCCAAGAAAGAGGAACACTTAATGGTCTTATTTGGACTCTACCAAGGCCTTTCAATAAGATATTTCTTTGGTCGTCAAACGTTATTCGAATATTATAAATAAACTGCATTATCACACTATTAAGAAAATATAAGTACAATCCACAGAAAGAAGCATGATAGTTATTTTAATTTGAATATCCGATAAAAGTCCAGTATTTACAGTATATTACTAGTTCTGATAACTCACAATAAAGAGAAACATTATAATGGAAGGGTGAATGAAGAAGAAAAGCTAAATATTATACAGGCACTTTTGGCTACAAAAAATATTCTCTAATTAAAAGTGTAGATTATATAACTTGCAACTTTGGGACTATACTACAAAGCACTAGCAAACAGAAGCCAAAGACTCATCAAGAAGATTATACATCATGATCAAGTAGGATTCATCCCGGAATGCAAGGATGGTTCAACATTCGCAAGTCAATCAACATAATACATCATATCAATAAAAGAAAAAATAAAAACCATATGATCCTATCAATAGACACAGAGAAAGCATTTGATAATATCCAGCACCCATTCATGATTAAAACCCTCCAGAATATGGGAATTGAAGGGACTTTCCTCAAGATAGTTACAGCCATCTACCAAAAGCCCACAGTGAGCATCATTCTCAATGGGGAAAAGTTGAAAGCCTTCCCCCTGAGATCAGGGGAGAAGACAAGGTTGCCCACTCTCACCCCTTTTATTCAATATAGTACTGGAAGTACTTGCCATAGCAATCAGAGAAGAAAAAGGACATCAAGGACATCCAGATAGGCAAGGAAGAAGTCAAGCTATCATTATTTGCAGATGACATGATATTATACCTAGAGAACCCTAAACTCTCTACCAAAAAACTCCTAGAAACAATAGATGCATATAGTAGAGTGGCAAGATACAAAATCAACACCCAAAAAGTCGGTGGCTTTCCTATATACAAATAACGAAAGAGAAGAAAGGGATATTAAGGAAACAATTCCATTCACAATTGTGCCACAGAAAATCAAATACCTAGGAACCAACCTACCCAAGTGTGTAAAGGACCTGTACAAAGAAAACTACAAGACACTGCTCCAAGAGATAAAAAGGACACAAGGAAATGGAAACATATTCCCTGCTCATGGATGGGGATAATCAACATTGTCAAAATGGTAATACTCCCTAGAGCTCTGTACAGATTCAATGCAGTCTCTATAAGGATACCCATGACATTCTTCAAAGAAATTGACCAAATACTCCCTGAAATTTGTATGGAACAATAAACCCCCAAGGATAGCTAAAGCAATCCTCGGTAAACTGAACACTTTAATGTAATATTTTATAGAATTTGAATTTTATTTAAATTTTAACAATAATGCAAGCACTTTCCATAGTCATTTGCTTAATTTTAAATCTAAATTTTGTATGAAACAGTAAAATATTGCAAATACCCAAAACAATCTTAAGAACGTAAGCAATTCTGTAGTTAAAACTTATCTGATTGCATACTAAGAGGTAAAACTTATCTGATTTCATACTAAGTTATAAAAATAGTATTAAAAGTATCATACTTAATAAAAACAGACATTTAGACTTAATAATAAAATATATTCAATCTGCTGTATATTAGTTTGGTTGTGATTTTTGGGGATTTGTAAGCAAAAAGCAAAATTAAACACAAAAATTCATGAGTGGTACTGTATCAAATTAAAAGCTTCACAGTAAGGAAACTAACAAAATAAAAACTCAACTCGTTGAACATAAAAGAGTGTGGGCAAGCCACTATTTAATAATGGATTAATACTTAAAATGGAAGAGAAACACAATGCCAACAAAAACTAATTTGCTCAATTAAAATTGTGGAAAGGACTTCAGTAGATATTTTTCACTGGGAACATATGAATGGCTAACAGATATATGAAGAAAAGTTTAATACCACTATTTATCAGAAAAATATGTAAAAAGCAGCATTCACGATCTCGATCTTCCCGTTGATCATCTATTTGCTAGAGCGGGCACCAGTATTATCTCCATATGTCCTGTCATATTAGCCACATTAGATATAATCAATATAATCAAAAAGCCACATTAGATATAATCAATATAATAAATATCTATTATATTAGCTGTTATAAGAAGCCAAAAGACAGTAAGTTTGATAAAGATGTAAAGAAAAGAGAGTCCCTTTATATTATTGGTGATAAGATAAATTGTTAGAGAAAGTATGAAAGTTGTCACTGTCACTGTCACTGTCTTCCCATTGTTCATCGATTTCCTCGAGTGGGCACCAGTAACATCTCCATATGTCCTGTCACAAGCAAGTATAGCCCAAGGGCATCTGCTTGCTCCAGGGACAGAAAGAGCCTCAAACCATTCTTCAGGTCATGGAATTGAGGTCCATAATTGTTACTAGTTTTTGGCATAACAAATAAAACATGGGTAGCTTGCCAGGCTTTGCCATGTAGTTGGTATAGTCTCTGTAGAAGGCTCTCATCTTGAGCATTTACTGATGAAACTTAAAGGGGCAAGATCAGGTTTTCTCTTGGATGGAGCTCTGAAGAACTAGAGTCTGGATGTTGAGAATGACAGACCGCATGATGTGTGGGTTGCTCTGCCTTCTTGCTAGACTTAATGGTATCAGTTACTAAAAAAAAAAAAAAAAAAGCTCAGTTTGGTCCAAATATCACACTTTGAACACATATTCAAAGTAAATAAAATCATGAGCCCAAAGAGACATTTGAACTCTCATGTTCATTGCAATTTTACAATTACCAAGAAATAGAAATAGTCTTTGTTTAATAGAATGCATAAAAGTTATGTTAATGTTTAAATATGCATTTATATAAAAAGGCAAAACAAACTAAGTAAATTACTGCTTTAAGAAAACTTCTTCAGGGGCTAAAGAGATAGCAGAGTTCACAGGCAGCTTTCCTTGCACATAAACAATCTGGGTTTGACCCTAGAACCCTTATGGTTCCTAAGCCCTTCCAGAAGTGATCCCTGATTACAGAACCTGGCTGCTTTGTAAATGTGAAAATAAAACAAAACAAAGCTGAGTACTCCTGGGTATGACTGAAAAATGAGGTAGAAAGAGGAAATTATTAAATATTTAGAGACTATTTACATGTAAACTTCTTAAACTCACTGTTTATTTTTTCTTTTAAAATAGGTAAGTACTATAGAGTGCTTGGAATTTTGTGTCTGAGAAAGTACTCTAGAGAGCTTGAATGTGGAATAGAAGGGTTTGAAACTGTGCCTCCTGGGGAGTTAAAGAAAATTCTAAAGAAAAGAACAGTAAGTAGTGAAGAACATTAGCCTTAAATTTCCAAGATATAGGACAAAATCTCATGTTTTCCTCCTTACTTAACAAAGGAAACTTTTTCTTGGGAACCTTCATGGAAACTGTTTTGGGAAAATATTGCTGTAGCTAATTCATTCTGAATAAATATTAATGTAAGCACATCTAGCGCCTGGAGTAGTTTGTATGGCTTAAGTGATTCATCACTGTTGATCCACGTCATTGCCATTTCTCCATTTCATTTTGGCTCTTTTGACAGTATCCCCTTCATTGTGTTAAGCTTTTATTGTCCTGCATTTAAATATTCCAGTGTAAGATAGTGACTTCAAAAACATCTTTTTAAAAATAAGGTAATATCCTAGAAAGTGAGCACAAGGTAGCTCAGATATCTTTAGTGTAATACAGCAATATATGGACATTACAAATATAGTTTACAATCCTGCTGAGTATGCACAGAGCATGACATTTTTTAGTATATTAACTTATTCCAAGAAGATGAGTTTTCAGGTTAAGTCTATTATTTTCGAGACTATTGTCCCCAACGTTATAGGAACACTCAGGCCAATTTTATTGGTACTGGCATACATTGTGTATACACACTAGACAGATAACCTTAAGAGAAAAGCCTTAATACAATTAAATAATACATAGAAAAGGCAATATAAATCAGTTTTCCTTTATCCTAACTTATAAAATTAAAAATTACAGTGATTAAGGAAATATCATTAAAGTAACCCATAGGAAACTCAAATTGTAGACTTAACTATGATAACAGAAAATTACAAAAATATGACATTAATATAATGAGAGAAGGGGGAAAGAACAAGAGGAAGCAAGTGAGGAGTGGAGAGAAGAAGAAACAAGAGGAAACAAAATAAATAATAAACAGCATAAATAAACAAAAAGAGAGGAAACAAAATAAACTGCATGGAATCAATACAAAGCCTCTGTTTTGGCTGTCAGATATTGAAAGTGCATTTTTCATTGCATTGTGCATTAATGTGCTTTTGGCCATTTCTGAATAGCCGTAAAAGATTATTTTTCTATTTTTATGTTTAGACTCTAAGCATATTGCACACCCAAGAAAAGATCTTCTTTTGTGGTGCATGGAAAGCAAAAGCCAGATATCATGTGAACCAGATGTACTTGTTTGGATGGAGCACAAGAAAATCTGTGAAGATTAACAGTAAATCTTTTTCTGGGCTTACCAACTGGTGGAAATTTGGCACCAAATGTGCTACTACTAAATAAGTTCTGCACGTATATCTCTGACTATGTGAAAGTGGATGACCGAGGTAATGTTTACCCCTAGGAAAAAAGGATTAAAAAGAACCCAGGGTGTATTTCACATAATTACTCTATCTGATGGAAATCTATCTTAAAATGAAACTTTTATCATTAGAGAAAAGTCTCAAATAAGCTTATTGGATGTTCCCAACTCAAAGGTAATTCTCCTCTTTTGATTTCCTGTCACAAAGGCAATTCTCCTATTCTGATTTCCTGTCATAATTCTTGTCTAAGTGCTCGTGTACAACCTGCTTTGACTTACGTTAACTTTGTTGTTAAGATTTAACTTTGTATAGGTGCATATCTGACTTCCTCAACTAAAATAGGATTTCCTAGAGATCAGGATCCATATTACACATGCTTTTATTTACACAAACAGCATCAGAATAACATATGATTACTTAACTAAAAAATTTACTTTGATTTACAAGACTTTTCCCCATATACATATAATTTAACTGTGATTCTATTATTTATTGATTAAAAACTCACAAATTCCTGCTAAATATAAATCCTATCCATCTGAGTGTTAGTATATTTAATTTATTTGTTTAAACATATGTATTTGTGTGTATATTTAATATATACAAACTATCAGAATCTTTGATTTATGGTCAATTTTCATTGAAATATTGTTTGCTATTGTATAGTAATGTTTTAGGTTGATATCATTGAACGACACTCACCACCTGAGTAACACAAGCCCTTCTTCAATCACTGTCCCTATCTCTAGGTACTTTCTCTCCCCCACCTCCACCCCCCCACCAACAAATTTTGTAGCAACCTAGCTAGATCATTACTATTACTATCCTCCTATTTCTTAGATGAATAAACTGGAAGCATAGAAAATCAATCATCATTACTAACATATAATAAACAGAAGATCCAGTATTCAACCTAGGCAGGCTAACTATGATCAGTATTATTTCATTCCCTGTGCTTACTGTTTTGATGTTTAGGCTGCATTGCCAAAACTCTAACTCCTTTTCCCCTTGTTTTAGATTGATTATAGATTATGATCTATGATTACAAATCTATGATTACAATTACAGATCTATGATTCTGATTGTGAGGTGTCCTGGACTTGCCTGACTTCTTACACATTCCATCTAGAGCACATTCGCACAAACTTTCAAATGCTTTCTTTCCACCCGGCATGTCTCAACTTTTTTGTAATTATTCCCATTGTGTTTCAAGGCATTCAACTGTTAGAGTATATCTTCCAACAATAGTGCTCTGTTCCTTTAAAATTACTGCTTAGACATTGAGAATCAGCATTCTCATTTTGGTTTCTTTCCCCATAATCTATTCTGGCTATGTGTACAGTGTTGATTCCTGGTGCTGGAAAATAGAACACCAAGAACTTCTATCTTGGCTTCCTGTTCAGGCCCCATGAAAACAGACCTTCTTTAGAGTCTCCTGAGTTCTGGTTTGAGCTGAGTTGGGAAATCAGCATCCAATCTTCTGTCTGCTCCCAGAAGTTCCTCACCAGCTCCTGCCAAGCTGACCTGAAGCAGGAGTTCAGCCTCGGCATTTGCCTCTCTTAAACACCATATTTCCACTTCTTTTATGCTCATAAAGAAAGGGCCAAAAGTAAAGATATTTGCACTTGGAGTAGGGGGAGAGTATTTTATGTGAATAATGTCTTCATATTCTCCTCAACCTGAAAGCCTTTCTCTGTTGTAGAAGCATCTGTATAATGCATGCAGATTTGATATGAGACAGGGAAGAAAGGGGCAGGGGATGAGAGAGCCATTGTGGAAGAAGCTTTTTAGCAAGTGCTCCCTGCTGAGGGCAGAGGAGAGGAATGATCAAAGAGCTCACAAGAGGCTAAGACTCCCCTAAGAAAATACAAAGAGGACAAAGATTGTATATTGAAATATCTAAGGAACTCTCAACGCAGTGTGGACAAACTGAACACTAGCACAAAGCTCCATTTAAAATGCAGGCCAGCCAACTTCATTTAAAAGGGTTATATATGTACTCAGGGCCAATCAGTCATTCGGGCCATTTCTAAAGACAGTTGGAAGGACCTTGGAATGTGCTAGAAGCTTGCACATGCAGCTTATTTTTAGAGCTCCTTCATCTTAAATAACAACTAGAATGAATGTTATTTCACTTTTTTTCATAAGTTTCAGGTGTCTTGGAATTGCTAACAGCAACTTACCTTCTTTACCTCAATTTCCGTTTCCTATGTTATGTGAACAGGGCAAAAGGTTGCAAATAGACATAGCAAAATATGGTTCACTCTATAAATCTTGAGCATACAACAGCTGGTAAGGGCTGTGTCATAGACTGTTCTTAAGACATCTTCTCTAGTTTGTTTTTTGGGGGTAAGGGGTAATTTGGACCATAGCCAGCAGTTCTCAGGGGGCGTGTGTAATGGTAATGGAAGAAGACCACAAGTAAAGCTGAGATTTAGGGTCATCTCAGCTGCATGCTAGTCAAGTGCCTTAGCTTTTGCACCAACTCTCTAGCCCTCCTTGCCTAGAAGAAAAGAGAACAGGATGGGGGGGAGGAGAGAGGAGGAGAGGGCAGGGGAGGAGGGGAAGAAAGAGGAGCAGTGGGAATGAGGGAGCAGAGGGTGGAAATGAAGAAACAAGCGAAGAATCAGCACAGGGTAAAAGAGTGTGTGACAAAATGATTATTCCTAGGATATGATGAACATATAAAATATCATTTATCTAAATCAAGGTGGACTTAAAAAGAAGAGTGAAGAACCAAAAATTTATTGTGAATGATTATATCTATATTGTGGATTTGGTGCATGGAAAATACCACACAAATAACTAGATGTTTAACATCTAGTCCTTAATCACTTAATTTCTATTGATGTCACTGACATAACTATCCTGTCCCAAACTGAATTCGGGGTTAGGCTGAAACTAGTGTTATCAGAAGCTCAGTTTGTAATTAAAAATAAGCAAGGACCATAATCTATTTTCCCTATCCTTTCCTTGATTATCTAGCCTTACTTTTGTTTTGATATTCACTTTTCTTTCTCTTTGTAACATTTTTTCCTCCTCCCTCCCTTTCAACCCCCTTCTCAAACACACACACACACACACACACACACACACACACATACAGCATCACATACCATCACATCACATCATTCTTGGCTGATTATGCTGATAACATACTCTATTCATTTCTTAAGTACGTATTGAATGTATATAGAAGAAAGAATATAGTTAATAGAATTATTTTCACCTCAGTGAAAATAATTACAGAGACCAAATGAGAATAGCATTTATTTTCTAACTCCCAATTCCCCAATAGTTTTAACTGTTCCATTAGAAAAAAAGAAACCAGCTATGATTTGCCATCTCGCCTGAGGTGAGGTGCAGGGACCAATCAGTGAAGGGAACCCAGCACAGGAGGAGCTGTAGAGGAAATAAATAACAGGTGCTGTTGGTGCTCCCAGACCCCAAGGCCAGTTCCTGTTCTCAGGCCTTTGTGTATATTTTCGAGTCCGTGCAGTTCTCATCTCACAATTGTCTTAGAAGGTAAATACTAATCATGACCCTCATTTCACAGATGATAAGATGGAAGCACAGAAGGAGAGAGAAACATGATCAAGGACAGGCAAAAAAGGATGAAGCCCGGTGGGGTCCCTGGGCTCTGGGTGTGACAGTGCCACCGTGCAGGCTGTTCAGCAAGTGTGTCCCGACTGGGAAGAGAGCAGGCAGCCAAGGGCTGAAACTCCATAGGAGGCGTCTCCAGACTCCTGCTCTGGGCTTCTGCTTGCCTGAGGCGCTGTCTCTTCAATGTACTTTATTTTATTTACGGTTTTTTTAAAGGACATGGCTGGGCTTTTGCACACCACAGTCCTAGAGCAATTGCAGTGTAAGGTAGAAGTTTAAAGAGCACATTCCCAGAAAGATTTTTAAACAAAGTGGGGATTTGCTGCAATTGAGGACTGCATGCTTGGGACCTTTAGTCACCTTCTGTTTTATCTTAACACGGAGGCAGAAATATATACATATTTTAAAATAAACTACAACTGTGACTGTTTTCTTTAAGAGTGCTAGGAGTTCAGTGAGCCCAAGTGATATTTCTCTATTTGTGGTTGGCGCAATATTTGAAAACTTTCTATTAAGTATTCTTTAGAGCTAGGGGTGTTACTTTTAAAAGAATTTAACCTATTTAAAAAAACTCTCAAATAATGAGAAGGCTTGCCTCTATATTTACCACACTAATAGTGAATTTATAGAAGCTGCTGGTACACTGTGAAAGTTCAAGAACTGCCACTGTTGTTATTATCGTATTTTCATTATTATCATTATTATTATTATTATTATTATTATTATTATTATTAATTACAGGTAATCTGGATTAGATGCATCTTAAAGAAATACCTATGTACTGAAACAAATTTTAAATAATGTTTCCTTTTCCCTTGGGTTCTGACACAATCTTACACCACCAGCTTTTGTAGCATAAGGAAAATGTTCTGAATAACACTGAGAAGAATTCTTGGTGGCTGGGTGACAGATGCTGCAGCATAGTACCTCCTAATTAACCCATATCAAAATCCACTCATTCATAAACTGTCGCTATCACCAGCAGGACAAATATGTTTCCCGTGCCTGGTGCTGACAAAATGCCAGTCAGTCATATTTGCAGAACACGGGCTTAGTTTGGCCAAGGGTCCTTCCTCATCCCAGAGCAGAAGAATTGCCCAAATCATGGTCAATAGGATGCTGCACTCAGAACAAGAATTACAATGGGCATCAGATCTCCCACGTCTGTTGAAAAGAAAACAGAAGAGGTTTTGCCAAGGAATGTGACATCCTTCACAAAAAGCTGTATGGCCACACAGAAGACTGATTGTTAACTGAAGAACAAATGCTCTATTCCTCTTTGATGATCGAATAGAAATAGCTCAGGAGTCCGAATTATTTATTGCCATCTCCTTTGGGCCCTGCACAGCACACTGGCTTTGTTATGCAATGATAGTTATTATTAGATTGGTTACTAGAGAGTCAGGCAGACAAGTTGCTGTTCTCAAAATAGGTCTGGAAAATATTAATTTCAGTTTGGGGACAGACTATTTAAATGGGTGTCGGCAATGCATTTGAAGTGGAAGGAAAGGATGAATTGAACAGAACTTTAATTTTCAGTTTCCTGTCAGGATGAGGAAAACAAAAGAAAACATTGTTTTTAGAAAGCATTATTTTATTGTGATTATAATGGGCAATTTTGGCCATTTAGTTTCTCCTGCCTGAGGCCACCTTTTGTCACAGTGTATTTTGCATATTAAGTAGGGAAAACAATCATAAATGAATAATTGTATAAATGAATTTTTTGATAGAGTGGGGGCATTCATGCTCAGAGCTTATTATACATTTAATGCAGATATTTAACATTTATGTCTAGTTCCTTTTACTCCCTTGTGAAAAATATCTACTGCTTCATACTTTCCCCTTCTTCCCAAATCTAACCACAGATACCTATATGGCATAGACAAACAAAATTATAGGTCCTCTATAAATAGTAGCATTTGGATATAGTTGAAATAAAAATTGGACTTTTGCTCTGCAATAATTAGTATTCCCTAGAATCTTAAATTAATAAATGTCAGCATTTACTGTCATTGATAATAATAACAAATTTCGATAATTAGACACTAATTCTGAATTAGACACCAAGTGGGAGTCTTCATGTCTGTACAATCCATAACATGGGCATTATTATCCTCCATTTAACAGTGGAGAGAAACAGAACGTAAAAAGATTAAATAACTTTTTTAATCTTTAACTGGGAGATGGTTGCATGGTAGATTGTTTTCCCTGCATGCACAAGACCCAGAGTTTGATCCCAAGTGCCCCAGCATATCACTGAGGGCAATCACTAGTATAGTCCATGATTCTATTATATATGGTATCCTAACCTATGTGATCTCCAAACCACTGTAAGCAAGCATGTACTAACGTGGTAACCAAATATGTGATCTCTGATAAGCCGAAAAATCAAGTATTAAACCCTGAACTGTACAATAGTAAAGGGAATAGAAAAGAACCAATAGTATAAAGCATGTGGCCAGTTGCCCTTAGTTCTGGGTTCACCAGGCCTCCCTTGGTTATCATTTATTACTTCCCTCTCCCTCTTCTGTCCTCTTAAATAACCTGTCTTTAATGTTCCTTCTACAGTGACGGTAATGTCCTAAATCTGCACTGACCTCCACTACTTGTTACTTGAATCTGGCTATTGAGTATTTGAAATCTGCATAGTGTGGCAGTGCTGATAAAGTTTCATTTCTATTTCATCTAAACCTAGATAGGCATGTGCAGCTAGTTCCGACTGTGTTAGATAGTGTACTTCTAAAACAAATAAGACCCATAATATCAAAGATTCCTACGCAGTATTCATAAAAATGATGATGCATTAACTGAGCAATTTAGGAAATTTTAAAACTGGAATCCTCTTGTCTTCATTCTTTTCCAATGAATCTCACACTGTGTGACATTCCACCTAAAGGTGGCAATCCTGCGGAGCGCATCCGAGCCTTCCTTTATTGTTTGCCCCAGAGATTGCAATTAATCCACTGCTCTAGCATGGTTTTTGTCCACAGTTGTAGTTGTTGCTCATTATCTTCGCCTGTCATCAAAATACCTCACACCTATATATAACATTAAATGTGCTGCTCAACAACATGCTTTGTTTTAGCGATGTCAAGGAAAAGATGTCATGAAAAACAACATGCTTTGAATTGGGGATATGGGTGGTGGGAGATGGGCACTGGTGGAGGGCGGGGTGCTGGAACACTGTGTGACCGAAACCTCTAAACGTGAACAACGTTGTAATTGTATATCTCACGGTGGTATAATAAAATGTTTTAAAAAATGCTTTGTTTTACAGATGTTTTACAGATGCAAGCTTCTTTTCTAAAAAAGAATACTTTCTTCAATCTCAACTAAGCATTCTGTTAAGAGATGTTAGCATCAGCTCTCTGCCTATAAAACTTCATAATGAGAGTAACAATATTTCTTGGTGCCTATTGATCACAACCACAGGCCATGGAAGTAAACATTAATATTTGCCTATTTTAGAAATGAGGAACCGGAGCTTTGGCTTAAGGTTCCAGCTCTTTCCACTTTCCTGTATTGTCATTGGCTTTTAGATTTGTAAACTGATAAGAACAGATACTACCCTTGGTCTTAGCCAAAGGTCAAGAAGCCATGCTTTCTTGGCTTCTTGGTTTGTAATCTGGATTTATAATCAGCTCCTGTCTCTGCTACATCTTCATTTAGGTTATGGGTCAATGTATGACATATCCAGATTGTAATTAGATAAGTGTCTATACAAAAGAGACCAGAAAACCCTAATCTTCACAAAATCATATTGGTAGAATAAGGAAAATATATAGAAGTTAAAACCCAATTGAAATTATTTGGATGAAAAATAAAATCTAATTACCGTTAAAGATAAACTGCTGAGACCACATCTATGACAATAAAATTAGATTAATGGAAAGATGAGATTTGATTAAGTACTTAGGATCATCCATCAAGGTTTTATTGTGTTATGTTCGATTCTATTAGGTAAGAAAAAAAGCATCCTCACAGTAAAACGTCTGTTGAACACTCAGATAAAGATACATACATATATCTTTTGTACACATATGTATATATATATGTATCTTCAAGTGTAACTCTATGTGTAATCTTTAATCTAATTATTAATTAGAATTAAATAATTTCTAATGAAAATCTTCAATCATTTTCACATGATTTATAATAGCAATGAAGAAAAATATTTCACTAACCCACTACTTAGTCTCAGATTTATCTATTTGAAACTGTAAAACAAGAGCAAACCTGCATTTGCATTTGGATCTACTATTTGCATTTTCAAACTTATTTTTTTTTGGCTTTTTGGGTCACACCCGGCAATGTTCATGGTTACTCCTGGCTCTGCACTCAGGAATCACTCCTGGTGGTGCTCAGGGGACCATATGGGATGCCGTGGATAGAACCACAGCCGGCATAGGCCAGCCGCATGCAAGGCAAATGCCCTACCCGCTGGGCTATCGCTCCGCCCCAACATTTTCAAACTCTTAAAGAGAACCTTAAAGAGAATGCTAGCAAATAAATGCATTTCAATCCTAAGCATTTCTGTTACTTCATGAGACTTGAGAACCAGAGATAGCAAATAGTTTGAATTTTTTGTTCCACCCTAGATCTAAAGATGATTTCCCTAAGTAATAATGTACTACAAAAGGTTATTTAATGTGAAGTATATGTACCTGTGTGTCTGTGTGCATGCCTGTGTGTGGAATAAACACTTTTTATTTTTGTTTAGTTTAACTCTTACCATCATGCTCCATACAAATTGCTACACTTTAAATTATTACTCACCAGCTACAGTTTTAAGACATTAGCGAGAATATTCTTCCTTGACCATTCTCCTTTTACCCACTAACATTCTTATTATGGATATGAAATGATATAAACAGTGTCTAAGTCTATTAGATTATAACAACAGAACTGCTCCCCTGGTCCTAATTTTATGGATGATGACACAAAGGCTTTTCCAAACATCAATGTGTATGTTTTCCTTGGTGCCTAAGACATAGATTTCCCTATATACTGACAAATCTTATTTTCCCCACAAATCTATATTAAACTATCTGGCCTTGGCTTTTCATTGCTCTGCACCCTTTTTCAAATACCAAAGCTCCGTCTCTGGGAACACTTAGAGTCTGTCTAGGGACCATTGCAAATGAAGATAAATTGACAATCTGCCTGGGGAGCCCTGGTCAGAAATGTAATTTTCAAGAAGATGGTGACTGGTCTCCAAAAGTATTCGTGTCAATGAAACATGACAGGTGTTGCCAGGAACAGAGACCCAAAGCAAAAGGGGAATTAGAACCTTTCATGTCCATACTCATCTGTGGACTTCTAATTGCTGTTGCTGGTATTAATTGATGCTGGTGCCATTTTTGATAAGGTGGGGCTATCTTGAGGGCCTTGCATTTCCAAAGAGCTTGACATTCTGAGAGTCACAGCATGTTTGGATCAAATTTGTCTTTAACATGTCATGCTCAAGAATTTTCTTCTTCAAGTCTATTAGTGAAAAAAAATCTGGCAAATTCATGGTTCTCTGAAATCGCATATGAAGAACCCATTCATGGTCTGTATTTCCCTGAGCTACAAGGAGCTGAAGGGAGTATAATAACTTATCGATGTGGCTGTGAGATTGTACACATATTTCTGATAGATATCATCTCTTCCAAATGATATGGTAGAGTCTCCTTGAAACATGCTCCAGGGAAATTGAATTTTAATACATGCCTTTATTGGTTTTAATGAGACAAACAGTGTTTCCTCTGGAAGGCCACAGTAACTCTGCGATTTTAGAAGCAGCATAATAGTTGGTCATAAAATCAAAAAATTGAAAGGAAGGAAGACCGTAGAGCATTCCCCAATGATCTTAGATGTCATTAAGTGAAGGACTTTATCCTAAAGTGGCATTTTATATTCCAGGAAGTAAGTAAATAAAATCTCATGAAAAACCCTTCTCTGTTATTGGCTATCTGTGACCAAGTGTGGGTCTGATGAATTCTCACAAAATGTCACAGACATAGGGATACTGCTCTGTTCTCTTTGTGTGCCAGAAGCTGAAAAAATTACCATTGCTTTGATGTGGAACATTTCATAAACTAAATGAAAATCAGTGATGTGCTGTTGTCTCTGGTCCTGAGTTCTCCAATTTCAATTGCTTACTTCTGGCATTTTAGATAATGAAAAATAATAGAATCAGTGATCATCTGTAATTAAATGAATTACCAATTTCTTTGTATTGTCAAGATTTTATTAGTGTTATTCTATAAAACATTGCATCTATTTTATGAATTCTATTTATTCATATATATTTATCAGGAATTGTCAAATGTTTAATAAAAACATGTGATATATTTTTGACTTTATAAGTTTATAGTCTATATACGTTAGACTATAAACTATAAGCCTTCACATCAAGACAATTTCCCTTATATTTCTTCATACTAAAATAAGTAGGGTATTTTAACACACTTATTCTTTTCAGACAAAATTTTACTTCATGCACTTTTTCCAAATCTGTTTAAAAATAAAAAAGTAGTTACTAGATAGTGTAAGTACAAATGGTGCATCCTTGTCCTCCACAGATACATTTTTATCTAGGTCAGTGATTGTTTCTGTTTTATTTTTCCCCCTGGTTTTTTTTTCCCATACACAGCTGGTTGTCCTTGGACTTCCCATTTCCTTTCTTTCCTCAGGGAACTGAACTGGAAATACTTAAACTCTCCACAGAGATGTTTCTTAGAAATAACATAAAAGCTAGGTGACAAATTGTGTGTTTATGTAGGAGTGTGTGGAGAGAAAGAGAAAGAGAGAGAGAGAGAGAGCAATTTTGCAAAGAATTTCTCATTCTTATATGGCAAATTAGGACTCAAAATCTTAAAAAGTTTTAAACAGTGATTATGGGGAAACTAGGATTTTTATATTTTTCCAAATTCTCCCAAAATATTCTCCTTGCCCTGTTAAGAATTAGTTATAACTGGCACTAAATAGTGTAACAAAATATTTAAGTTAGATATTTGCTTTGTAATTTGCCAGGAAGAGAAAAGTCCTTTAGGGAGTAAATGGCAGCCAATGAACAACCTCATTACTCAACCCTGTGGAGACAAATGAGCTTCCTGATAAGGCACCAAGAGCACATCTGGGTCCACCAGCTGTGCTCTCAAAGTCTCTGAATATAGAGGACCCATGCATCCTGAGCATTATCCATTAATTTATTGGACACATGTCCATTTGTAGCATTGTTTTGGGGATTCTGAGACGCCAACAAACATGAATTATAAATAGGCAAGTTAAATATAAGCATAAATATAAATATTAACATTTTATAGGTGCAACTGAATATATCACCTTGACTATACCTTGTGTACATGAGCTCACACATTTTGGAAGTTTATTTCCTAAGTCTTTCCACACAAATGTCAACTTTAACTTCAAATGTTTTATATTGTACTTTTAAATTTTGAGTGCACAGACCATGCTTGATATATAGTGACTGATGGCAACAAATGTCATGATTTTTATTTGTTTTATAAGACTTGATAGTACCAGTCTAAAACCGTAAATCTTTTACATGCTCTATGTGATGTAAGTCTATAATGTAAATTGTTCAAGAAACATTGCTATTTTCTCTCGCATAAAACATCAAGCTAGCGCTTACAGTAGAATGTAAGCACTCTGAACACTGAAGACGGAGATGATTTTAATGATGGCTTTCAGAGAGTGTTTCATTTTCCACCCCATAATAGGACAGATGCCTTCTGAGATTTCCATGACAACATGGAGCTGCAGAGCCTAGAGCAGGCAGGGTAATGTCTGAGGAGGCTCAGCTGAATCAATGGAAACATCAGAAATCAGTTGTCTTCACTAGCTTTCACTAACTAAAGGGGATCATATTAGCAGAACGTGACAACATTAGAGCTGTGGTTGTCTGAGTTGTTGAAAGGAAAAAAAACTAAGTTATCGTGAAAGGAATCAGAGCAGTATTATCTGTGGAAGTGTTGGCTTGTAAGAGACAAACTTTCTTGAGTGCTTGAAATATTCTGTTGCTTGAATGGGTCAGTGTTTGCATGACTGTATATGTGCAAATAATGACCCAGTAAAAACTTAGGCAAAGTAGCAAAAGTCATTCAGGTAAAGATTATATATACATTATAAACACATACACACACAAACACACATATATATTATACATTTATGTGTTGTATGCTTGTATATATATACATATATACATATATACAAGATTACCTAATATTACATCCTAATTCCTTTATATATATAAAGGAAATATTTATATATTTATATTATCCTAATTCCTTTATATATATGTATATATATATAAAAGGAAATATTTATATTTCTCCCTGTTGCGTGAAATAGAATTTTTCCATTCGAAGGAGACGGTATCCGATCAAACAGGATCGGATACCGTCTCCTTCGTGGAAAATTCTATTTCACGCAACAGGGAGAAAAGTCTGCAAAGTTTAAGAAGAGAACTCCCAGAACGACCACCAACTGGGAACTCTTTGGCACCATTGCAGCAACATGGGAAGATACCATCATTGATGACATCAATGAAGAATACAACCGACTGGATCAGCACCTCCATGATTGTGCGAGAATGCTGAGAGTGAGAAAGACACAAAAGGACACCTGTCTTCAGAAATTCTTGAGCTCATTTGCCAATGTGGCAAGGCGCGAACCTCAGGCGACCAAGTGCTAATGTACAAGCTTGCAAAGCGGTGCAGAGAAGCAATAAAAGAAGACCTCAAAGACAGAAGAGCAGAAATACTGTAAGATGCAGCAGAAGCCAGGAAAAGCATTTGAACCGTCCGCCTGTCCTTCGCCAACTATAAGACCAAGATGACTGCCCTGTGATGCCCTGATGGATCTATCACATCTTCCAGAAAGGCATGGAGATTATCCATGACTGCTACTCAGATCTCTTTGATATCCACATCTACCTGCCCACATACCAAATTCCACAGGATGGATATGTCATTCCCAACATTCTCCCTTCTGAAATCCAACATGCCATTTTTTTTGGTAAAGAAGGGAACAGCACCAGGCTGACTTTGCTGGACAAGGTCAGACCCAAACACCTGAAGAATCTGCCATCAGTACTCATCAATACACTAGCTCGGCTCTTCACACGCTACCTGTCTGAATGCAAGGTACCCTCCCAATGGAAAACCAGCAGGGCAGCTCTACTATTCAAAAAAGAAAGACATTCACAACATCGGCAACTATCACCCCATCTGCCTGTTGTCCGTCATCTACAAGCTGTTTACTCGAGTCATCCTGAACAGGATTGGCAGAACACTAGATGAAGGACAACCATGCGAGCAAGCTGGCTTCCGGAAAGGATTCAGCAAAATCAACCATATCTACATGGTAACCAGGCTCATTGAGGTTTGTAGGGAGTACAAGATGCCGCTCTGTCTCGCGTTCAATGATTTAAAGAAAGCCTTTGATTCTGTGGAGACTGAAGCAGTCTTCGAAGCCCTAGTCAAACAGGGTGTTCAAACCCAATACATCAAGATCCTTCGTGAGCTGTATTACAGATTCACCACCAGGATCTCACCATTCTACAAGGAGTGATCATTGATGTCAAAAAGAGGGGTTCGACAGGGTAATACCATTTCACCAAAACTCTTCAGCACCACCCTCAAGAACATCATGCGACAATTAGAATGGGAAGGAATGGGAGTGAAGATAGATGGCCAGCAACTACATGCCTCTGCTATGCTCATGACATAGTGCTAATAACATCAAACATTAGCCAAGCGGCACAAATGCTGGCTGACTTCGACCGAGAATGTGGAAAGATAGGTCTACAGCTGAATCTAAAGAAAACTATGTTTATGAAAAATGAACTAGTTCCAGAGGCCCCATTCACTCTCAATGGAACAGACATCTCTGAATGCAGCAGTCATGTGTACCTAAGTTGAGAAGTCAACATGATGAACGACCTAAAACCTGAGCTGCACAGGAGGAAGAGAGCGGCATGGAATGCCTTCAAAGGAATCGAAGAAATAGCTAAAAGGACAAAGAACCTCTGGCTCCGGGCACATCTCTTTGACTCCACTGTTCTCCCTGCATTAACATATGCCTCAGAGTCCTGGGCCCTACGAAAGCAGGATGAGAATGCTATTTGGGTCTCCCAGAGAGGAATTGAAAGGGCTATGCTTGGAATATCACGCCTCACTCAAGTGAGAGAAGGAATCCAGAGTTCTGACCTCCATCACTATTCCAGAATCAGGGATGCTATCTCATTTGCCAAGGCATCGAAAATCAGATGGGCTGGACATGTAATGCGATTTGGAGATACCGCTGGACTAGAGCCATTACCGACTGGATCCCACGGGATGTCAAAAGATCACTTGGTCGCCCACCTACAAGATGGTCAGATTCCCTTGTCAAGACCCTGAAAGAACGGTTTGAGACTCTTCATATTACTGAATCAACCAGATGCCATTGGGCTACATTGGCACATGATAGGGTCCATTGGAAATGTTACTGGCACCCACTCGAACAAATCAATGAATAAGGGGATTCAAGTGATCAAGTGATATATATATATAGATTGATAGATAGATAGATAGATATAGATGTAGATATAGATATAGAGATAGAGATAGAGATAGAGATAGAGATAGAGATAGAGATAGAGATAGAGATAGAGATAGATATGTATGTAATCCCTTTATATATATAATCCTGATAATATTTATTACATGTCATGTTGTGGTAAAATGTTGACTTTGTTCTCAAGGCAATTCACTTTTGGTTTTAGAATCAATCCAAGTATTCTCACAACTGACAGTGCCGGGGCTACTCCCAACTGTGTATGCAGAGTTTGCTTTCTGCAGAGGTTGAGAGATCATGCAAATGGTCACAGATGCGTCACACCTAAACATCTGCAAAAGAAGTGTACACTCAATTTTTTGAGCCATCTCTTTGACCCTGTACTATAAAAATTAAAGAGGCTAATTTAGAGGACAGAAAAACTAATTTCTGAAATGTGTGTTTAAGAGACAGAATAAATCTTAAAGTTCATGCACTGAAACCTAGAGCTATTTATTTGTGAAGATCTGTCTTTACATTCCTAGAACTTGTTTTCTACATGGAGTAATTCTTTGATGATAACATTCCACTTTTATTGATTACTTCCTGTAAATGATATGCCATAAGTCATATGTTTGGCAATGTAAACCAAATGTCAGAGCTGGTTTCAGTACTAGGAACAAAACCTTTTCTTTTCACCTTTAGATTCACTCTGTAATGTAAGCACTATTTGAATTTTGATTTTACTAAAAAGAAAAAGAAAACTTTGGAAAATAATTTTCGGAAGAATCCTATGATAAGAAAGCTGTGATGTTGAAATATAACAATAACCTCTAAGTATTACAATCTACAATATGTAAGAGAAGGAAGAGAGAAAGAGAGAGAGAAAGAGAAAGAGAGAAAAGAGATAAAGAACCTGTCATAGAGGCAGGCTAGGGAAGGGGATAGGGAATCGGGGACATTGGTGGTGATAAATGGGCACTGGTGGAGGGATGGGTGCTGGTACACTGTATGGCCGAAACCCAAACATGAACATTTTTGTAATTTTTTTATCTCATGGTGATCTCATGGGGCAGAGCTGCTACTGGCTCTCCCTGTGCCCAGATGCTCACGAGGTGCCCGGGAGGGATGGTGGGTTTTAGCCCTGGCCCACCACTCCAGCAGAGACCTCGCAATAAGCCAGACGACCCCCCCACTCCATGAGGGGCCACCATTTTCCACATCTGGACTTCCCTCTCATCAGAACTCCACCCAGCAGATGAGCCTATCACAGCCCGGATCATCGACACCCACCCTGCAGCAGTCTTTTTTCAAGTCTGGCCCAGGTATGCTGATCCAGAGACTCACAGACATGGGGCAGAGCTGCTATCGGCTCTCCCTGTGCCCAGCCGCTCAAGAGATGCCCAGGAGGAATGGCGGATTTTAGTGCTGGCCCGCCACCCCAGCAGAGCCTTGCAACAAGCCAGACGACCCGTCCACTCCATGAGGGCCACCGTTTTCCACATCCGGACTTCCGCCTCGTCACAACTCTACCCAGCAGACGAGCCTATTACAGTCCTGCTCGAGTGGCCACTTGAGGCTGCACGGTTCATCAATAAATGCTGTATTTAGAGGTGACTACAAGAGTATGCCACCCACACGGCAAGCCTGGCAAGCTGCCAGTGTCATATTTGATATGCCAAATACCGGTAACACTATATTAGGTCATTCCCATGACCTAATAAAATGGTTTTAGGCTCTTTATGTTCCTGGAGCGAACAGACGGCCTTGGGCTCTACTAGAATGAGACAGGACATATGGAGACATTACTGGTGCCCGCTCGAGCAAATCAATGATGAACGGGAAGATAGTAATAGTGATAGTGATGGTGGTATAATAAAATATATTTTAAAAAAACCTTTGACAGGCTCTTTGAGGTTTTGTCTAAAGGAGAGTTCAGGGAGTGAACAAACAGCAGGAAGACCTTCTGTCCATCACTCTCACAGCAAACGTTTCTTGAAATGTTTTGGATTGTTGATTTCAAGTATGAAACAGACTTTCTAAAGAGATATTTTACTCTCTTTAAAATATTATTTATACCTGAACATTCCTGAGTATGTCCCCAAACCAAATACAATAAGGTAAAGCGCTATTAATGAAATATGTAAGCTGATGTCCCTGGCACATGCTTACAGAGCAGGAGACCAGTCTACCTTTCTTCTTCTATCTCAATAGGTGAACAACAGTTCCTTGGATTTATCAACATTATTTTGCAATAATAATTATGAAGACTACCCAATATAAAAAATAAAATATCACACATAAAATAAGTAATTTCTGTTTTTATTGCAAAAATTTATTGGTTTGTTTCAATCCAATAAATTCACTCAGATACTGTTTCTATATGCAATCTATAAATCAATCAGAAATCTACATTTATAACTCAATTAACCATTTAATTATGATAATACTAATATTATCATATGTGGATATGTTACTGGCGCCCGCTCGAGCAAATCGATGAATAACGGGATTCAAGTGATGAAGTGATCAAGTGAATACTAATATGAAATGACATTTAATCCCTTGATTACTATGGGAAATATGCATTCAAACTACAATTCTGTGTCAATATGTGTATGTCTGCCTGACTGGCTAAAATTTAAATGACTGACAGTATCTGGTGCTAATGATGAAAACAGAGTAGTTAGAGTTCTCATACAAGGTGGGAATATAAATTTAGCTAGAACTCTCATACAATATGGGAATATAAATTAACACAACCACTTTGGAAAACTGAGAGCTTCTCTAATGATGAAAATTATGTACCCTGTGATCCAACAATTCTACTCCTATGTATCTACTTTAGACAAAGGCACAGTGTTTTCACCAAAATTTTCATGAACTAGATTAGACTAAATGTGATAGATCTATGCTAAGAACAACAATGCAAAAGTGATCCAAATGTCTGTTTTAGTAGAATGAAATTGTGGCTTAGCTATAATGTGGCATAACTATAATGGGATGCTTCATATATAAAAAAATGAGTAAATTATAGTAACACTTAGCAACTTGGTAGAATTGCACAAATAGGAAGTTGAGCAAAAGAAACAAGATTTACAAAAAAGAATACATTCTATATGATTTTATTTTATAACTATAAAATTAATTTATGTTGGAAGTCAGAATAATGATTACTTTGGAGCAAGATGGTAAGAAAGTGACTTTCAGGAATTACAGGAGAGTCTTTGGGGATATAGGTTAAACTTTTTAAAATCTAGTTTAATATTTTAATCACAAAAATATGGTTACTTAAGAAAAAGTCATCAAAAATGTTATTTATGCTTATGTTGCATACTTTTTCCATATATTCAAATTAAAAACCTTTAAAAAACTATTTTCAAACAAAGTATGAGAAAAAGCAATCGAGGGGCCAGAGCGATAGCACAGAGAGCAGGGCATTTGCCTTGCATGCAACCAACCCAGGTTTGATCCCCCAGCATCCCATATGGTCCCTGAACACTGCCAGGAATAATTTCTGAGCAATTGATACATGACTATGGAGAAAATAGACTTCAACAACCATTATTGAAAAAGTTTTTATTTTCTTATTTCATTTTTAAAGATATGAAAATGGAAAGTGCGGTTTATGAGTAGATTTATGGTTTTTTTTTTTTTGAGGGAGGTGCACTGTTTCTGGAGGTACTGCAATACCAGGTCTATGCGTGGAATGGACAGAGCAAGCTCCTATTCCAACTCCCACTCCAAAAATCCATTTAATATATTGTCCTCGGATAGAGGGCATATCAGATATTAAATTGATAAGAACAGATACTACACTTGATTTTAGCCAAAAGGCCGAGAAACGATAGACTTATATTTTTAAAAAACTCATCAAACTGATCAAAAATTAAAAAAAAATCACTGTAATATTTACAAATAACTATACACATATATTTTTAACGTAAAATAAAAAGTGTATATGTTTATTCTTCTTTCTATTATATATCTACTTACCCCCTGATAAAGATAGAAATTAATATTAAGCAACCAGTTCCAAAGACTGGGCTATAAAAAGGTTTGTTGTTGACAATGCAAATCTATATCTTCCAGACTTTCAGAAATCTGACAATGTAAGTGTTTCTTCAACAACATATTAAACAGAAACTAAACTGTTACTGTATTCAGTGGGCTGTCGATTAGTGTTTCTAACCTCGAAAACTATCAGGTGACCCAGGCAGATCGGCCTTACTAGTGTCCTTTCTTTTGACAACTCTTCGCATTTGATAGTTTTCACATTTCTTAAAATGAAGAAGTTTGCAATGACTTAAAATTATTTAAGTAATTCATTTAGAATGAATTATAATTAAGTTCCTAGCAACTTATTTTTATAGTGAAAAGTACCAAATACCCAAAATGCAAAAAATAATGACAAATTAAATTTGGGGTCACTTAGTAAATATTGAAACTCTGTCTTATCTGCAGTAGATTTGAGCAACTGTTTCTTTAATTAAATATATGTATAAATAGATATATGAATTAATGTAATTGCCATCCCTATGAATTAATATAACTGCCATCCCTAAATAAGATCCATTTCTTTCCCACCAAAATCTTTCATAGAATTTCTGAGCCTTATTTCATCATGTTCTCTCTCCCCTTCTCTCTCCTCTTTCTCTCTCTCTTTTCTCCCTCTCCCTTTTTTCTCTTTCCCCCTCCTGTATAAGTGCAAACACACGCCATGCCAGAGAACTCTTTTTCTTTCTCACAACCCACCCTCCAGGCCTGTTGTTAATAATCAACACTCTATTCTTGGTCTCTTTGATGGCCTAACTCGGAATATTTATCACGAAAGATAATCCTCCCAATATTTCTAATTAACAGCAAAGGGATTCCTCCATCTTTTCTATTGAACTCATCTCTCTAATTTTAGGATTGCCCCAAATTGTTCATTTCTCATAAAGAAACACTCTTCCTCTGGCTTTTCCTTCCAGCTCATTCTAGCTCTACCCAGGAAAATTTACCTAAGCAAATGAATTTATCTTGAAATATATTCTCAAATCAGCAATTTATTTCCTAAAGTGAAATTCAGTGGGCAGCTTTTAAACTTAAATCTAATGGAAAATCAGGCACTGTCTTGTTTTCTGTACTTGTTCCACTGAACTGCCTTATCATATGTTTTCCTGGTGCGGGCGTCCCATACATTACCAAGATTCACCTCTTTCTTTCAGCTGTTTCTCAGGGGCCAGCATTCTGCTCATCTGCCTTCTTTACCACTTCCCTCTGGCCTTCCCCTCACTCAATTTGTCGCCTTGTCTAAGAGAGGCAAGACATTTGTTCATTAAACCAGCTGGCGAGTTATGGGGGAAAAATGACCACTGAAGTCAGCATTTGCCGCTTTCCGGGACAAAAGTTAAAAAGTACTCCTGGGCCCAGGGCGGTGCACACTTTCCCACCCTGGGTGCAGAAATCAGGGCACTGCTTTTGAGTTCTAAACCATGATAGAATGAATACTGCTGGTGAGGGCTGGAGTGTGATACTCCATCGCCTCTATCATAGAAACCTCTATATGAAGCTAGACTTTGCCAAATAGGAAAGAGATTATATTCAGACATTCAGATTCAGATTTATTCAAAAGAACATTTCAGATAATAACTCCTGAGCATTATCAGTTCATCTGAGACAGTGATTTGGGGAAAGCACATTAATGGAATATCTGTAGATCTCAGCTAAGGGCAAGCTGGTCCCGGGAGAATTTCAAACCTTTCAGTCGTTTCCTCTGGGGTTAAAACTACATCATCACTGCAAGTTCTCCTCTGGGCGGTGAGACTTGCAAAACGCTGATAACTCACTGCCTTCTGGGTCCTTGGTGGGCCAGGCAGTAACTGTCTTCTGTCAGCCTTGTCATCAGTCTCAGTTATAGTTTTGCTGTTTTGTAATTATGTTATTATCTGAGCATCATTTCATTTTATTCCATCCAGGCACTGACTTCCAAGTCTCACACTGAAGGGCGTGCTATTTTCAGTGCCACTGCATCGCCCTCCCAGCTCCTTTAAAGTCAAAGTCTAAAGCAGGAACAGTTTTAGAGAGATGGCATGTTTGCTAAGAAAACTATGGGAACTATTGTCTTAACCAATTACTGTGTTAAAAGTGAATGAAGACTTGTAAGCTTTTCTTCCTGCCTCGTAGGTATTCAGAAAAATAGGCTGGAGTGTGGAAACAAAGCAGACACTTTAAATATAAAAGGCACATGTTCAAACTAAAACCATGACTCACCCTGTACATGCAATATTGATAGTTCGATTATACCTAATTGAACTGAGGTTTCAGTTTATTTTGCAAATATAAACATGTGTTTAATTAGAGTAAAATGTGCATCTCTGTAACACTGAATTTTAAGCACCAGGTTCTAAAGTTTATTGATTGATGATTATTGTGGGAAAACATGAGCTCTTATGCATAAATCTTTTGACAGGAGCTGTCTGTCAAAAAATAATGATCCTTTTAAAACTCATGAATAAATAATGATGCAGGTCCACTTTACATAAAAATACACTCTCATTTACACTCTGTCCACTGAAATGAAATATGGCTATTTAAAATAATGACTGTGATGGGTGAGTAATGAAACATTATTAATTTAATACACATGGTATTTTATACTCACTCTCAAATTACACGCCTCTTTTTTCAATATTAACACATTGGGCTATTTTTTTTAGAGCCCTCTAACAAGATGTCTGGAACAGAAAATCTTTTCATGGGCCAGTTTGTGAATTTTAATTCCGCCACACTGGGGGTCTCATTTTGGTCACAAGCTAGAAAGTAATAACCAAGCTGTCACCGTGGTGATATTTTATTGTCTGCCCTGATGGGGAGCACCCAGAAGGAGCCACCTCCTTTTCCTCCCACAGGAAAGAGCCAGAATGCCATTTGCCTTTCCTCATCCTTGCCCATCTGGAATTGATTCTGCTAAGATGGCTTTTCTCTATTTTCCTCTTTCTTTATCCCGTTCTTACATTCCATGTGTGAAACAAGTTTCTGACAATGAGTTAGGGGAAAATCTAATACAATACTAGGCATCTCTCTCCATGTTTTTACTAATTTATCAGGAATAGAAACAGAAAATTAGGGAAAATTCTGTTCCACTTTTCATTTGAGAAGATTAAGGCTCACTTACCTGCTGCCCTTGTGGGCTTTTAAACTAATTTTCTCTTGCTTTTCCTTTTTTTCTCCACTCCTGCTCCAACCCCAGAATGGAGCAGTGAGAGTAGGACAAAGGACCTTGTCAGGATTGGAATTAGAGATGGGAGGTGGGATGATATTGGAAAGATGAGAATGAGGAATCATTGCTTTTCTCCCTCCATGTTTCTAGTCCTGATGTCCTCTTTGGTATTCCCAATTATATTTTTTCAACCCAGGTATTTCATGTGAGGCATGCTCATGGGATTTTCTGTCAATATTTTTATAGAAAGGGAAGTCGAACCACATGGGAATGGCATGAATGTGGCAAACTCAGAGTGGCATTCCTCCTCCTCCTCAAGCTCATGAACAAAACTCTGGCAGGAAACTAGTGTATAAATAGAGCAGACAGCATTGGCCAGAGGCTGATACTGGGACGTTCCTAAGTGCATCTTGGGCTCTAGTTGCTCCAGCTCAGATTCTGCTGTTTCTCTCACACACCATTTTCCAAAGTAGAAAATTGATGCCAATTGCAAAGAAGCTTTAAAAATCCACTTTTCTGAAAACTCAACCTATATTGTTCAGCCTGTAGCCTCTTAAAACTCTCTGGTCATGACCCCATAGAGTTCTGTATTGATTTAGAAGTCATGAAAAATTAGGCAAAATAAAAGGTTTCTAAAAGCCTAGTGAGCAGAATAACTCAAATTCAAATAAGCAATGAATCTTAGGTGTTTCCAGCAGAACTTGTCCAGGTGGCATTTTGGGGGCAAAATGGAAAACATTTTAGCAACTCTCATTTTTTTTAAAGAAGTATTAGCACTTTTTTTCCAACTTTAAATCAATTTGGATTAAAGAATTTAGTGAAAGCCTTGAGATAATTTTAGATTTTTCTGTTTTGTTTTGGTGGAAGGTTTGGGATTGTAGAGGTTGGAAAGTAGACTTGAGTGACGAACAACCAGGTGAAAATAATTTTGAACGCTTGGTTAAAGTTTAACTACTTTTAAAAATAGATTACTAAATTGTCACCTTAGATGTCTTTCAAATAAATCTTTCATATGGAGAAGTGATTCAAAGTGATTCATAAAAATATACATCTACAAACTTCTTGTTTGGATATGTCACTTAGGAAATGATAAGGTATAAATTTAGACATTACACAGACAGAATATAAGACAAGTGATAACTCCAACAAGCAAATAATTTTCTTTTAATTTTAGTCATATGAGACCTCTGAGTTGAAAATAGAGCTGGGATTGTTTCTATGTGAGCCCTATTAACTTGCTTATTTATATAACTAGGTTGGCTCTTTTTCCCAGTGTGAGTCGATTACCAATAGTGTGTTAAAGTGTCCCTTTCTGCACTTTATATGTGTGATACATTGTTTCTAGTCCTGTTATAACTTTTAGTGGGAAATGTTCCAATGATATTTTCTATGCTTTCCCAAAGTCAGTATTCTAAGCTTGTATTATTAGATTTAGAGAGAAGACTATTTTGAATTGTGTTTTATTGTATAATATCCTGTCTCTAAATTAAGTCAATAAGCAATAAAATTTGTGGTTGTGCTATGCACAGCACTGCATTGGGTCAGATATGAAAAAATATAAAAGACTTACAAAGCTAGAAAGCATAATTTCAGAACCAGAGATACAGTACTTAATAAACAGTAAGGTGCTCACATTGCATGCACCAACCCCAGTCAGATTCCTGGCACTACTTATGGTCCTCTGAGCACCACTAGAACTAACCCCTCAGCGTAGAGACAGGGAGTTACCACAGTGTGTGTGGAGTACCACAGTGTGTGACACCCCCTCCACTCCAAATAAAAAGGAACATGTTCACCAATATACTTCTAAAAAGGGCACAACTACACCAGTCAAAATAAGAAAGCTCAGTTTTTTTTTAAGATCTATAATAATTTCTAAATGTTTTAAAAGGATTCTGCTTTTAAGGGATTTTGCTCATCTTGTAAATAAATCTGTTCTAATTTATACCTCAGATTTATAACTTAGGTGATGATTTTGGTTGGTCTCAAAAATAATGTGCTGTTAATGATTGAATTTTGGGCACTGAGAGCAGCACTAATATAAAATAGAGATATGTAAGGTCAAACCACATAGGGCCACTCACCTGATGAGTAACAAGAGGGGTTCTGTTCATATCCCTCTCACTTTCACCAAATGTGTTGCTGATCTTTGAGGTGAAAAATTTGACTGATCTTTTGGGTGTTTTCTTAATCATTTGTTGCTCAAAAAGAAGTTATGGAATGAATGTCTGCAGAGCTGAGATTGAAGGTTACCATTCACAAAGAGCTGAGGCTCAGAGAGGTGGTTCAAGGGACTGGAGTGTACATTTTGTATGTGGGACTCCGGTACTCACTCCTGATATCTCATGGTGTAAACCATCAACAAAGCAAAACCCAAAAAAGGAAGCAGCCTTCTGAAAACAGGACAGCTTGTAACAGTGTGGAGGAATCAAAATAAAATTTGCATTAGTTGTTTTTTTCAACAACAGTAATTTATTTATATCTGCACCAAATGTGAGAGTTAAATAGACCAAATCTGATTTTGTATAGTTGTTAAGCTTAATTTTGTTTCTTTTCTCATTCCTAGTTTAAAAGAATAAGAAAAGAGAAAACTTGTTTGCACTATTGAAGATGCAAACAAGTTTTATGCACTTTCTGTTGGGAGAACGTCTTTCTAGAAGAGGAAGTGAAAAATCAGTTCAGCTTCGTATGAGAAACCCTGTGATGAACAGCTTTGTAACTGTGTATCTCATGGTGATTCGTTAAAAAAGAAGAAAAGAAAAAGAGAAATTGTTTATTTCTGAGATCAAGACCATACATCCTCTATTCTTTGTTTTATTGCTACTTGTGTGGCAAGTCTTTCTCACTTTCAAGAGTGCCATAATTTAAAAAAAAATGTTCAATTTTATTGAAAGAATTCAGACTCAAAATATAACAAGGTCATTAGCCACTTGAATCAAATGTATGAGGTGCAAAGACGATGTTGCAAGATGCAGGGCAACAACCTATCTTTACGGAGGTGGGCCCTGTTGTGCCTAAAATGAAGGATGAATGGGGATGGTAGCCCACTTTGGGTTTGGAGTGATGTGTGTGTGTTTGTGTGTGTTTGTGCGCACATGTGTTTTAAAGCTCGATGCTAGTTACATGGTTGTGTTAAGTTTAAAAAAAATGCAGTAAGGCAGCTTGGAGCGATTGTAGGGTGTTTGCCTTGCATGCAGCTATCCCAGCTTTGATCCCCGGCATCCCATATGGTTCCCTGAGAGTCACCAGGAGTACTTTCTGAGTGCAGAGCCAGGAGAAATCCTGAGCATCTCTAGGTGTGACGCCCCAAAGTGAAATATAGTAAGGTGTACATTTTTATATGATACTTTTATGAGTAAATATTATGTTAAATTATTTTGTTAAGGTTAGGGGGTTGAAGCGAATTTCCTAGTGATTCTTTTCCTAAAAAATTCCACCACTATGAAAATTGCCCTTTCAAGACAGGTTCTCCCATAAGTTTAACAGTTTCTGTGACTTTTTTTTCTTTTTTGGGTCACACCTGACAATGCTCAGAGTTACTCCTGGTTCTGCACTCAGGAATTGGCAGTACCGGAAGACCATGTAGGATGCCAGGGACTGAACTGTCAAACCAAGATCAATCGTGTGCAAGGCAAATATCCTACCCACTGCACTATCACTCAGGCCCCCTGTTTGTGGTGACTTGAGGACATCATATTGAGCAGCTCTGAATGCACTAATAGAAATAGATTGTCTTTTGTTTTTTTACTTGCTTCTCTCCCCATACAATGCGTTATTTTGTCATTCTGGTTGGTTTCCAGTAGATTTTCATCTTTATTCTTCATTGTCTTTGAACCCACTTAGTCTACAAAAAACATAATCAAATTCATCAGATCTTTGCCAAATTGTGTAGCAAATGAGATAAAACTCTGAATGTATTTTGCTGGAAACTTTACCTTGATTTCTGAGAAAAATATCAAGTTGACCCTGAGGTAAGTACAACTGTCCTATACATGTCCCCAAAACCAGAGCACCAGAAGGGGCCTCAGACTTCATTAGTGGCCTTCCACATAGTCAGAGATAAATCTCACCAGACCTTCAGAAATTACTATTGCTTATTAATTCCTTTAGGAAGAATTTTTGATATCAACTTTGGCAGTAATCCAAATACCTGATTGCAGAATACTTACTTGTATCACTTGCCTTCCTGTTGTTCATTGATTTGCTCAAGTGGACACCAATTACATCTCCATATGTTCTGTCATGTAATAGTGTAGCCCTAGGACAACTGCTCATTCCAAGAACACAAAGAGCCTCAAACCATTCCTTCAGGTCATGGGAATGAGGTCTATAATTGTTACTCATGATTGGCATATCAAATACAACTGAGGTAGCTTGCCAGGCTCTGCCATGTGGGTGGTATACTCTTGGTAGTAGGCTCTCAGTTCTGTGCATTTACTGATGAACCATGTGGCTGCTTCATGGCCACAGCAACAGGGAGAGATGGTCTTTTCTCTTGAGTGGAGCTCTGATGAGCTGTGGAGTCCGGATGTTGAAAATGACTGCCCTCTGGCTTCTTGCGAGGCTCTGTGGGAATGGTGGGCCAGGGCTAGAATCCACCTTCCCTCCCAGATGACTCATGATATTCTAAGCACAGGGAGAGCCAGTAGCAGCTATGCCCCATGTACTTGGGTCTCTGGTTCAAGCATATGTGGGCTTGAAATAGGCTTTGCTGTAGGGTGGGACTCTGAGGAGTAGGTCTTGAGATCAGCTTTTCTCTTGGGTGGAGCTCTGAATTGCTGTGGAGTTAGGATATTGAAAATGGCTGTCCTCATGGTGTGGGGGTCCCTCTGGCTTCTTTTGAGGCTCTCTTGGGATTGCAGGCCATGGCTAGTACCTGCCTTCCTTCCAGGATGCCTCATGATCAGTCGAGCACAGGGAGAGCCAGTAGCAGAATACTTATTGCCAGTAAATCTTCTTTACTCTGCTTTTCTCAAAGTACAACTCTACCTCCGTATAATTTCCTTGCATTAATTCTAAAACTGAAGTCCATTGAAAAACTTGACGTGCAAAATGTTGTCATGCATTTTCCATTAGATTGGCCTTAGGGTTTTGTTTAAAGCAAACATCCAGGCATTCTTTTCGAGGTTTCGATTCAGTGGTCTGGAGTGCTCTAAAGCACTCAATTTTTGCATGTTCTGACAGGTGAGGCAGAAGCATGATTAGTTTTGCAGAACTTGTCAACCCTTTCTACCTGACAGCTCCTTCCTTCGATACTGAAACATGGTCAGTTTGCTTTCTCTCCTTTCCATATGAGAGCTCTTGTTTCTTCAACTGTACCTGGGCTTTGGTTTGCAAATCACTCATCACTTAGATCACCAGTTCTGAACTTCACTTTCTTAGTGCAGTTTTTAAATGTGACACGTGATGGTTGGACTCCGAGTATCAGATGCAGTCTCATCATAGTGGAATCAGACTTTTCCTACCTGGGTCTACACTCTCAGGCTTGTATAGCTACGCTCTCACAATATTTGCGCTTTTAAAAAAATTATCCTATTATACCATGTGCTCTGCTGAAGTCACTGTCAATCCTATTTATTTTACCTGAATTTCCCCCCTTTCAGCTATCGGTAAGCCTGCCAACATTTTGTCTTTCCTTCATCAGTAATTACTGAGTCTTACTTAGCATTTGGCCCTGGGGAGTCAGTGGGAATCAAGACAAACGCAGTGCCAGGGTTGGGATTCAGACAAGCAAAGCAGTAATTATGTCTTTAGGCTAGTTCTCACCTATGCTGGGCTGGTATAACTGATTTATGAATACTCCTAACTTGGGCCAGAAAGGATTTAGGGCTGTTGATAGAAATTCTTGAAGATGTGTAGCTTAATTTATCTTGCTCACATGGACTGACAGAATCCTGCCTGCTGCGCCAGGTAGGTTCCGAATCTGCAGTTAACAACACCTGGAAGGGTTCCTTAGGCCGAAACTTCATGAGTACAGACAGAGGATTTCAGGAGAACTACAAGGACTTGGGCTGTGTGGTGAGAACTGTATGAAGATTATGTTTGACGACATAATCTTCCTTTCCCCCATCTTACTGGCCAGGCCGATGGAAGTAACAATCTGTTCTGGTTCCTCTCTTTAAATAGGGATGAGGGGATGTCTCTGAACTGTGACTTATGACCCCTCTCTCTCACAGTGGGCCTGTATTTACACATCTGCTTAAAGATCCGTGTCTAGACAGGAGCCTTGCTTTCTTCCCAGGCCCTGGCTGTCAACTTTCCAGGCAGTAGGAAGTGCAGGAGGCCGCTGCAACTGGGCATATATGTGATGCCTCGACCCTTTTGGGGTGTTCTCGGTGTTCTTGCCTCTGAGTCGGTGCTTCCAATCCCCAAAAGCAAGAGCCACCCGTTCCTCAGAGTCATGGCACCACGGCACCAGGAACCCCGCCTGAAACAGGAGCCCTAGGACTTCTTGTACTGGATGGGAGCCAGCCTGGTGCACTTTGCCCGCATGATCCCAGATACTGCCGCTTGGGGGGTTTGGGGACTAATGACAAGTCTATCAGGATGATTTTGAATCTTGATTCTGTCATCTCGCTTGGCTTTGCACTTTTGAAAACTTCATAACCATGGCCCCTTCGATGTTCCCTATATCCTGAACTGAAACACTGGAGATCTAATATTCAGAACATCTCAAACATCTAGGACCGTACTTATTTGCAAATCTAGGACTGTACCTAGATTTACTAATAACGCCTATTTGTTTAGAAACCAGCCCGCCACCATCTGTGTTTCTGTTTTCTGAACATTCTGTGTTGAGAAATGCAAAATACACATGATTAAAAAAAATGTACAGCTTAATATATGATGACAAAGTATGCAGCTCTGTGACATTCCCCTGCTTTAAGAATGGAGGCTCCCTCTCCCAGACCCTACCCAGACATTACCCTGGTCTTCCCACAGCGCTGGAGGTACCCACTATCCTGATTTTTCTGTAGCTCGTGGCACTGTAGTTTTATCACATACACATCTGTTTCAATGCACAAGTTCAGTTTTGCTTCTGGGGGGTTTGAGGAGGGAGTTGAGTCACACATCTAGAGGTACTTAGAGCTTGTCCTGCCTCTGTACTCAGTCATCAATCCTGGCAGGTTCGGGAACCATATGCGGTGCTGGGATTGAACTTGGGTCCGCTTCGCTCAAGGCAAGCACCTGGCCTGCTCCCCAATGTTATTTTTTAAGTTTATGTAATCATACAGTATGACTTCTTTTAGGTCTAGCTTGTGATTTTATACACCTAATTCTATAGGTTAATAGTGCTTATGTGTTCTTTGATGAGTGGTTCTTCATTTAAATATATTTATGAATTCCTTCCTTTGGGGAGTTTATTTGGTGTTTATTTGGTGTGGAGATCACCCTGGGCTCTGTTCAGGACTTACTTACTCATGAACCAGTGCTCAGGGATCTGGTGGGCTCTGTGAACCATATGGGGGCTAGGAATTGAACCAGCTATGTATAAGGGTGCCTTCCCCACCTACCACAGCTCCCGCCTCCACATCCTTAATCTTCACATTCTCGCCCTCTCCACTCCATCAAGGTAAACTTATTTTACACTTTAGAAACTTTGCCTGCTTGCTTTTTAACAACACATATTTCTAACAAATATAAATTACTCTATATTTTTTGTATACTTTAAGATGAGAGTCAGGATTCAATCATCCAAATTTGACTGATTGATTCTGGAGCATGTGTTGTGAAGCCACATGTTCTCATTGTTCTTTTGTTGCTCTGTGTTACCAATCAAGGGTTCCTGTAGAAGAGGAATTATCACTGTTTACTTCATTCTCTTCTGCTTGTCCACTGTGCCAAGATCACATTTCCTTACTTCATACTTGAGATATCACAACCTTCATACACTTCTTCATCTTTTGCAGAGGATGTTGCATCTTCAAGTTTTTGAATTACCACACATATTTCAGTATCAGCTTCTTAAAACATTAGTGTTTCAAGCAATAGCAACCACTGATAGACATCTGAAACTAATGCTATGCCAATTATCTCATTAAATTTTCTGGATTAAAATATACAATATGTGAAAAAACAAGGACTGATAAACAAATGCTGGAATTTTAAACCTATTTTATGAATCATCAGTGCTAACAATAATATCTTTAAAGAGTAACTTCTATGAGTGTGCTGTGGCATTGTATTTAACTCATTTAAATTTTGTTTTCAATGTTTTTATTTTTCTCTAGAAGATATGTACACGACTGCTAATTATTTCTAGATAAATAAAAAAGATTTGGATGCTGTTCAAGGGGTAATTATTTTTTTTTCTAATTTTCACTCTGCTTCCTTTCTATGTATAGAAATGCATGTGATTTGGCAGTAAGTTTCTTTGTTTTGGCAGTCCTGTAAATGTTTTCAATATAATATTAAAAATTAGATAATTTTATGATAAATTATTTAATTCTAAGTCAGATGCCTTTTCCCTTTTCCTTGGCTTTCTGAGTATGACTTAAATTAATATTGAGTGAAGAACAAAAAATACTGAATTTTCATGATCTCAAAATATACCTCACCCCAGCATTTTGACAATAAGTATCTTGCATGTCATAGTTTTTATAGTTTTCTTTGGTAAAATTAAGGGTTTTATTTTTTATTTACACTTAGACAACTGTCTCCCTTAGGGGAAAAAAATGTTGCTTTTGGTTTCTTGGCCATAATTTTCTCAACTTATAGCTTACTCCTGACTCTGTGTTCAAGGCACATTCCTGGTGGTTCTACAGGACCATATGTGAAGTGAAAAGAACCAGGAGCACTTGTGTGCAAGGCAAGCATTTTACTTACTGTGCTGTCTCCAGTTTAAAACCATTGATGCATTTGTCTATTTTAAAACAACTCGTCCAGGTTTTTATATGTATTGTTATTTTTTTTGCTAAGTATTGTATGAATAAAATTTATCTATTCAATTGGTGGACATTTTGGAATTGGAGGAAGTATTGTGTTTAAATTTCCCAGGTACCTAATTATCTGAACAGCTTTTCATTTATTGACATTTGAAGATCATCTTGTTGAAGAATTTTACCTTTTTTTCCTATTATGCAATCTATCTTGCTCCTTTATCAAAGATTAAATGATCGTGTATTGAGAATGTGTGTCAGGATATTCGGTTCTATTCCATAGGTCTACAGGTCTTTCTCTATACCAATACCATGCCGTTTTGATTACGAGTGAGCATTTGATTAAGAGTGAGCATTTTTTTGATTACAGTGAGCATTTGGTTAAGAGTGAGCATTTGCTGCCCAAGACTATGTGCTGCCTGTGCCCATGTGGCTGAGCACGTGTGGTGCTCTAGCACATGAATCACCCACATCTTCCCTCTTTTTTAAAAAAAAATATTTTATTATACCACCATGAGGGAGAGACTCACATACATGGGCAGAGCTGCTACCAGCTCTCCCTGTGCCCAGCTGATCACGAGGTGCCCAGGAGGGAAGGTGGATTCTAGCCCTGGCCCGCCACCCCACCAGAACCTCTCAAGAAGCCAGAGGAACCCCCCACACCATCAAGGCCACCATTTTCAACATCCGGACTCCGCAGTAGTCAGAGTTCCACCCAGCAGAAAAGCTGATCACAAGCCTGGTTCATCAATAAATGCACGAGTGAGAAGACTACAAGAGTATCCCTTCCACATGGCAGAGCCTGGCAAGCTACCCATGTCGTATTTGATATGCCAAATACCAGTAACAATTATAGACCACATTCCCATGACGTGATGGAATAGGTTTGAGGCTCTTTATGTTCCTGGAGCAAGCAGGTTCCCTGGGGCTACACTAGCATGTGACAGGATGTATGGAGATGTTACTGGTGCCTGCTCCAGCAAATTGATAATCAACAGGAAGACATGTGACACGAATGCATATTGTACCTTAAGAAATGTTATTTTAAAATCAATGAAGAAAATCATAGAAATTTTCACTTTTATTCTTCTCATAATATGAGTCTCTATTTATAATATATACATGTTTGTACTGGCATATATCCATGTGCTGGTTTACTATAATATATGATGGTATTTAATTTAGAATATTTTAAATCTAATACCTTGGATAATATCTAATCATTTTCTTGGTCGTTACTTGCCTGACTTTAGAATAAAATATTATATTGACCTATCAAACAAATTAGGAATTATTTTCTTTTTTACCATTCTTTAATTAGCTTAAATTCTTTCTTAAATGTTTAGTAATATTTACTAGAAAACTAGTCTTTTACTAAAATTTTTTTGTAAAACATTGTGGGTAGTGATACTGCTTTAATATTTAAAAAATATTTTCTAATGTAAGTTTACTTTGCTATTTGATCATGAATTACTATTCTCTGTTTCCACACACTAAAAAGAAAAAACAGTTTTAGCTAATTTTCAGATCTATTTCTGTTTGAATTTTATTTTGATCAGTGAGATCTCAATCTTACTGTCCACTGACAATGCACTTTCCTAGTAGAAATCACATAGGCATAATTAGCTTACACTCAGCAGTGCTCAGGCCTATTCCGGGCTCTATGCTTAGAAACGAACCTTGGCAATGCTCAGGGTCCCAGGCACGGAACTGGCATCAGATGCAAGTCATGCAACTCCCATACCTTTGGTACCTCTTGGTACTAACTTTCTGGTCTTAGTCTAGTTTATTAAGTTATTTTTAATGCTTTGTAGCTATTTCCTCCCTTGTAATGTCATATGTTACTTAAGGTACTTTTTTGTTCTGTTTAGCATATGCGTGGCTGAACAAGCTGATTGGCTTGATCTTGGTTCTGTGCTCACTCCTGGTAGGGCTTAAGGGACCATATGTGAAGAATCAAAGCAGATTGGACACCTACTAGGCAAATGCCTCACTAACTGTATCTGACCCTAAAGGCATGTATTTTTGTTTTTGTTCTAAGACCATACCAAGTGGTACTCAGGTGGGCATGTATTGGTGAGATTTTTAAGATTTTAACACAGAACAACACACCACGTAAGGCATGTAATACCCCTGACTTAGGAGTATATATATATATATATATATATATATATATATATATATGTATATGTATATATATGTCTATATATATGTATATATATGTATATATATGTATATGTATATATATACACACACATAATATGTGTTCATATGCAGTAAATGTGCCTGCTCGTGAGAGGCTCCCGGGAGGCATGGAGGGTTCTAGCCCTGGCCTGCCACCCCAGCAGAGCCTCACAACAAACCAGACCATCCTCCCCTACTCCATGGGGCCCGCCATTTTCCACATCAGGACTTTCCTCTTGTCACAACTCCACCCAGCAGACCAGTCTATCACAGCCCGACTTGCGAGGCTACTAAGCGGCGCGGATGATTCATCAATAAATGCTTTATTTAGAGGTGACTACAACAGTATGCCCCCACGCAGCAAGTCTGGCAAGAAGCTGCTTGTAGTATTTGATATGCCAAATACCAGTAACATTTATATTAGGTCATGCCCGTGACCTAATATAATGGTTTGAGGCTCTCTATGTTCCTGGAGCAAGCGGATGCCTTTGGGTTCTACTAGCATAAAACAGGACATATGGAGATATTACTGTTGCCCACTCTAGGAAATAGATGATTAACGGGAAGATAGTGATAGTGATAGATAGTGCCTGTATATAAGCAATACAATGTTTATAATGGGTTGCTACCATTTGGTTCAGATACATATTATTATCTATTAGCTAATTTGTTGTTGACTATAATGTACAGTCTTTATTGTGATTGTTTTAAGTGATTATTTGGTTAAAGAGAAAAAGTAGGTAAAAATAGGGTAAAAATTTCTTGTTGTGATTATTGATTTCTTGTTTCTCATTGTGCTTTTGCCAACTATTGCTTTAGATATTTTTAGTCTGTTTGTTATGTGCATATAAATTTGAATTCACCATTTCATGTGAATCAAAACATTTGTCATCATAAAATGACATTTATTTCTAATAAGGAGTGCAGCTTAAACCATCTTTTCTTTCATATTTATAAACTTTGGTGGTATGTAAGTGTAGTATAAACTTCTGTAAATTAAGCTACATGAATATTTCATAAAAGTGTCTCTCTGGGAAAGCATTATCACAGCAAAGACATAATATAGAGATGTCGCTTGGGATATATATATAACACATACAGTTTTTCATAACTTGCAGGTTTATACTCTGACAACAAATTAAGGGAAAATAGCTCTCCCACGTTAAACTATGAAGCATAGATTATCTTGGAGTGAACTCTGATAAAGAAGTTCAGGTGTCAGATATGATACATGGGTCTGACACTGGAGTGTGGGCGGTGGAGTCAGCTAGGACAGTTGAATTAGTTCATCTTTACAGAGAGAACTATTTCATCCTTGGCATTATTTACAGTTGCTGGAGTATACATCTAATAAAATGCCGACTGACTTGTCATTTGACTTTTCATTTTAATGTTATCATGATCCCCCAGAGAAAACATTCTTACTATGCCCATACTCAGAAGAAATCACGACTCATGTTCTAAGATAAGTAGTCACCTAATCTAGGCAAAATGCTAATGAGTGGGGACACACAGACACACTCACACACATGCACACAATCTGAAGATGCAATGGTTAGTTTAGGTATAGGCTTTTCTATTTAAATAACAGTAGTATGCAGTAAAGCATGATCCATCATGATTAATAAAACTACACATTTTGTTTCATTTTTGAAGTAAATGTATATTAAGATGTAACAAAAATATAAGTGTGTCAAGTCAACTGCAAATAAGTCTTTTCAGAACAATGTCAATTTGGCTATGCAAAATACTCTGCTTTGGTTCAACTGGCCTCTTGAAATGATCAGCCTTAGAGTCTCTTTTTTTTATCTTGAAATGGATAACATGTATGGTGTCGGGGGAGCCACTTCGGGTCCCCAACAGTATCAGGACAGAAGTTCTCTTCTACCTCCGAGGCCTGTGAACAGATGAAAACTCAGGAGTGTGGCACTGTTCCAAAAAAGGCTTTTAATAGTACAAAAAGCTCTACCACGAAATCCAACATAAGGAAAGAACTCTAGCTCTGGTCAGAACTTAGATCATACAGGAGAGCCCAAGTCTCCGCCAAAGATAGAGGATCTTATCTGAGAGGAGTCCTACCCAAAAGAAGGGGAAAGGAGAAGCAAGTGCCTCAAGTCAGTCCCATTATATACACCAAAGTAATAAAGTAATCCTAACTGCTGACAGGGGAGTGTCCTATCAGCAATGAACCCTAAACAGAGTATAGAACAGGTATAAACCCTAAACAGTATAGAACAGGTATAAACAAAGGAGTATCACTTGTATCACTTGTATTCCTGTTGTACATGGATTTGCTATAGTAGGCACCAGTAACATTTCCATATGTCCTGTTGCAAAGCAAGGGTACCCCAGGGCCATCTGCTTGCTCCAGGAACAGGAAAAGCCTCAAACTATTAATTCAGGTCATGGGAATGAGGTCCATTATTGTTATTGGTTTTTTAGCATATCAAATAAACAAATAAACAAAGGAGTATGCAAAGGACTAATCCCTTCTTCTGAGATTTTTTCTTAGGTAAAACACTGGAGAGAGGGAGCTGATATAAAGTAATAGATCTTAATTTCATGGTCTTCATGTAATCTAGATGGTACCCACAAGGTCCTTCTTATTTATTATCTGCAACTGGTTGATTCTGAGTATCTAGATCTCTGTATACTGAAAGGGTCACACTCACCTGCTTGAGAGCAAACTGGTATGATCCTTCCTATATCTTGAGCGATAGTTTCAATATAGCCAGGGTGGTAATCTCCTGGTAAATTCTAACTGTCCCATGCTGGGTGCAGTGTGTATGAAGAGGAGTTGTGCCCAATCTAGAAAACATAGAAGTCATAGTAGATGTCAGAAGTTATTCAGAGTCAAGGTGACTTCTGTAACTGCCACACCCTCTTTCAATGTTTACATAGAAGAGAGATCTCATTAGAATGAACCTTGGCTTAAGAACATGTAAATAGATTAAGCTGTGGATGGGTAAATCAGCAAAGCTCCCGAACTAGCTAAGCCTGTCATCCAACAGTTTTCACAGTTTGATGGCTTCACAAAGAGGTAATAAAAATAAAAGAGATAGCGCAAGTGAAAGCGCTCTTAACTTTGCAAATCTGTTTTACATCATATATCAATATTTTATAGCAGGTAATAAGCACCATAGTTTATAAAAATTGTTTATAATACAGTTTTTATGGCATTCAGTATTCTAACACCAATCCTACAACTAGTGTGACCTTCCCTCTCCCCATTATCACTATTTGCTCAATCATCCCCAAGCCTGATTCCATAGCAGGAACAAATAACTTATTTTATATGGCTTGCACAAATAAATGGCTAATGTAATTATTAAAAATACTTCAGTTTAAATTACATAAATAAAGAAAAAGTAAGCAAAGCACATCAAAATTACACCAGCCTCTGAACTGTGAAACACATGTAAAGATGTATTAAAATGTAAAAATGTCATTGATGAGTTTATAGAACACATCACTTAAAACTAAACTAATATTTTGTGGGAAATGCTATGGAGTCAGTTAATGGCACGTGGGAAATTTGTAAGCAGCTTGTTTTCTTCTCTCAACAGAAAATAGTAGCGAGGGGGCCTCAACAGTACTTGTGATATGCCCAACAGTACTCAGGGACTGCTCCAAGCTTAATATTTGGGGATCACCTTTGGTTATGCTTGGGGAACCATGTTGTGCTGGGAATAGAACTTGGGCCTCCCTGCCTGCAAAGCATGCAAAGTATATACTCCCATTAGAATCTTCTCCAGCTCTCAACATAAGATTTTTAATGAAATCATGATCGATGATAGTATTAATGCTAATGTTCTTGGCATTAAAAGTCACTGCGCCACACTCTTCACTATAATTCCAATAGACCTCCTCTGCACTGCACCCCCACCATCCACCCCAGATGGAAGATTTAGTTCATCTTAGGATTTGTTTCTATTGTCCATTGTTGAGTAGAGTTATATAGAAATAGATATAGATATATAGATATATATCCACTTGTATCACTTGTCTTCCCGTTGATCATCGATTTGCTCGAGCGAGCACCAGTAATATCTCCATATGTCCTGTCACATGCTAGTGTAGCCCAAGGGCATCTGCTAGCTCCAGGAACATAAAGAGCCTCAAAATCATTCCATCAGGCCATGGGAATGAGGTCTATAGTTGCTACTGGTTTTTGGCATATCAAATACGACACAGGTAGCTTCCAGGCTCTGCCATGCAGGTGGGATACTCTTGTGGTCACCTCTAATCTCGAGCATTTACTGATGAACTGCACGGTCACACGCAGTAGCCCCTGATTACCATTGGGCATATCACAAGTACTGTTGAGCCCCCTCACTACTATTATCTGTTGAGAGTAGAAGACAAGCTACTTACAAATTTCCCACATGCCATTAACTGACCCCTAGCATTTACCACAAAATATTAGTTTATCTTATAAATGATGTGTGTTCTAGAAACTCAACAAGACATTTTTACATTTTAATGCATTTTTACATGTGTTTCACTATATATAGTGATATATATATCAATCAAATTCATATATAAATCAAAGAATATATTTAGAATATAAATGTATGTATATTTTGAAATTATTTTATCTACTCATCTGTTGCTAGGTACTTGTCTTGTTCCCAGATCTTGGCTATTATAGCATTGAAGTTAACAGAGATGTGACTATGTATTTTTAAATTAATGATTTAGCATTGTTGTGATAGGTGTCAAGGAGCTGGAACAAGTTGCTTTTGATGGACACATGTGGAAAATATATATTTGTTTGTTTTCTGAAGTTTTAAGAAAGGGTCCTGAAAAGGTCAGTGAGATAGTTCAAGTGTTAGAACTGAAGCCTAGCCAGTATAAGACAGTACATCCCATCTTCAACTTGGCGTGCTCCTAATTCAGCACACCATATAGCCCCAGTGACTCCCAAGCACTGGTAATTTGAAATAGACCTGCTACCCCAGCAGTGCTTGATATGACCCCTATTAAAAAATACCCTTATAGTTGTTACAGGATACCACTATTTCTTACAAAATATGTGTATAAGATTTGCATCTATATTCATGCATTTTCCCCAAACATAATAAAATATTTAGATTTGCCATTTTATTGCTGCTTAATTTTTCAGTTTTCAGAAGTTTTTCTCCTCACAATATTTTCTAATATTCTCTCAAACCACACTAAAATATGAATTTTGAGCAATTGAATTTAACCCACTTAATGTTTTAAGTGACCTTTGTTTATGGAGCAGAACTATTCTATCACCTACAGTGTTTAGCAAAGATTTGAGCAGCATGTTTCAATCATAGAACTCTTTTGATTTCATTTAACTTGCTGGGGAAAGATAGTGGCATGATAAGGCACTTGCTTCACAGGCAGTAAATATGGATCTGATTCTTGGCACCACATATGATCCGTAGAATGCCACCAGAAACCACCCCTGAGTGCAAAGTCAACAGTAGGCCCTAAGCACAACCTGGGGTCACCCAACCAGCCCCTTACCCCCACAATACCAAAAGCATTTCTTGATTAACTCACTATGTCAAACATTAAGTTACTTAGTAAACAAACTGTTTCAACAGCTATTTCTAAGGTCCACTGTGCTGAAATATTTCATATTTAATTCCATGTAGAGATCTGAAACAGAAACATAATAGAAGAGTCTGACATTTCATGGAAATGTCAAGTGGCCTTCAACAACTCTTAATATAATAAAGAAATGGCAATGCATTTCATTTTTTAAGACTTGATTTTATAAATTGATAGGGAGTCTACTCATGTTGCATGGTAGTTATTCATTGAGTTTAATGGAAAAGATGGAACATGAGTGCAAAACACTGAGCACTGGTTCTGGCTCTCATTCTATGACATGTACTAGGTTATCTGAAAGTCCAAAATTCCTTATAATTTAATCTAGAATCCACAAAAAGTTCTTAAAAGTCATATTTAAGGCAGTTCAATTATTAGTGAAGTATAAACATGTATTCTCGTTATGAAGTTTTATGTATCTTTTCTTTTTACTAGCATTGAAGAGCACTCTCTTTGATGATATTGTAAACCAGTAATCTAAAAGAATATTGATGACTGTAAGCCATATATTCCCCTATACAAATGTACCCTTTGGAGAAGCATATTCAGTTAAGAGAAATTAGTTTACAAAATAGCGTGCCAACATCATCACACAGGAGCCACGTAAAATGCAAGTAACCAAAAATGTTAATGCAGAATTCTAGGGTTTTATTATCAGCCTTAATAACGTTGTGAAAAGTTGTCAGGACACAGAAAGTGGTTATATAATACAATAGTCTTCAAGCCATAGGAAGGTGGGTATGGGAGGAAACTAATGGAATACAGTTTGTCTGAAAATTCTGTAGTTGCTAAGAATGTTTTCATTCCTCCTAGTGCATGGAATGACTTTTCACCAAAGAGTTGGATCACTAGTTGGAAACAACTAATTGCTTCAGAGACCTGGGTTTTGCTTTGCAGCCTAGACCCTCCTTTGTCTCTCCCATCACAGTTTGTTCAGATCTGCTTTTTATCTGGGTCACAAGGGGTGACCATCTACTTAAGCATGTCTACTGCCAAGATCTGATGAATCCCAACTCTGCAGATTTTCAGAAGTTTGCCTTCTGAATATGAAATCCATATTCCAAACAGCTGGATATTTTCAGTTAGATTTCTAAAATATGCCAGTACAGCAATTCTACAATATGTCTCATCAACTTCCTAATATCTTCTGGTGAATCAGTCAGGAGCTCATGTTTGTGATGCTTGGAGTCTTCTACCCACCACAACTATTATTTGATAATATAATTGATCATACTGTATATTTTAATTTTTGCTTACTCTTCTTGGGGTGTTCGCTCACTTATCTTAGAGCGTTTTCTCTCATTTGAATTGCTGTAATTGTTTCCCTAATTGACCTGCCATTGCTCTATTCTTCTGACTCCGGTCAGTATAATTGTAATATAAATAAAAGTTAAATAATTCTGCTTTGTAAAGTCTCTCCTGATTCTTATACTTGCCATGCTATGCATTTTGCAAATATAATTTACGTATAAGTGTCTTTATTATAGCTTCCTTCTTCCCAGCGGTGCGTGGCCTTCAAAAGGGACATAGAAAATGGAGATAACATTTGAATTCATATTTCATACCTCATAGAATGCTTGACACATTGTAGGGGCCCGATAACAATAAAATTTGCTTTTTTTTTGGTGATTCTTATTTTTATCTGTTACATTTCTCCAATTGTTTAGTCTCAAAAAAGAAACCTAACAACAACCATGATTTTGATTTAAACTTAATGGAAGTCATTAAGCAGTGACTGCTTGTCACTCAGTTGTAAGGTCAGTTGACACTCAGTTGTAAGACCAGTTAGTCTTGAAAACAATCCTTTGAAAGTTGGAGCATACAGACCAGGACTACATATAACTATTAGTAGAGAGGGACTGTGCAGCCCGGGCAAGGCCTAAATTGGGGTCATATATAGCATGACAAACTGTGATTTCATATAATGATGTTGATGATGATTATAATGAGAGTCATAGTAAAATAAATGTCATCTTAGCACCAAACCAGCAGACACAAGTTATTATTTTAAATGTGGCAATCAGGAACACTCAGAATATATGATTTTCAGAATGTAGTATGCATAGCATGAGACTCATTATCCTAATCAAATCACAAATATACACTCATTTTAAAAAATCAAGTTTGTGGATTCCTTTCAGCACATTCAGCTTCTGCTTCTCCTTTCAGCTGCTGGTTTCAGCAGCCAGCAGCTACCCAATGAGCAGGGAGAAATGAAAGGAAATGAAATTCATACCTTCTAATCTTGCTCAAGGCAATTTCTACTATTTTCAAGTTGATCTGATTGGAGGTGGGCAAAGGATAACATTATCAACAAATGAGTTTGGGACACTGTGGAATTCAATTATATTTTCCTCATCTTTCCCTATAAGGGTGGCAAATCATAATTAAATTATAAGTTAAATTTGTTTTTGTGTACAGGCGGCCCCTGACTTATACACCAAGTGTATTATTTGAAAGTTTTTTTAATGAACCGGTGTCATCTTTGAACAATAAAGTATAAGTTATGACTGTCACATCTGTTTTCTTTTTTTGGGACAAAAATACATTCTATGAAATATCTGGGATACCATCCAGAATTATTCAACTAAGGAAGAATTAAGGCATGAGCTATTCTCAAAAGAATAGAAAAATCAATATAGAACAACTCTGACACATACCAAAAGTGAATTGAGTAAAATAATATCAAACATCTTTGATTACTACATTCACTATAAAATGGAAGCTATAGTTATAATTATCATACTTAGCAGCCAAGTAAGATTTATTAAGAATATAAATCTTTGAGATCTTACCAGCTCAAGATCTCTGCAGCTGGTAAGATCTCCCCCCAGCATATTAATCTACTCTCCAGCCCACAGATTAATCCAGTCTCCAGCCCAGCTTGTCAGAAACCCAGCCTACAAGGACCCGCCCTGCAGAGACCCGCCCTTCAGAGGAGAGTATTTCAAACCCAGGAATGCTTGAGCCTCAGACACAGGTACACCCGGCAGAGCAGAAACCAGCGCGATTTACCTCCAAACTACCACAAATATTCTACCCACCCCTCTGAGAGAGCCCCACAAAGCAATGAGAATATAGTGCTCGCATGGCAGAGCCTGGCAAGCTGTCCGATGCGTGTTCGATATGCCAAACCCAGTAACAAAAATGTTTATTTTCCTGACCCCGAAAGAGCCCTTAATACGGCAGCAGTAAGAAAGGCAAACAAGCAGTGCCTGAAAAAAATTTCACGGCTGGTCCTAGGCTGCCAAAACGAAGAAGGACTAAAATGACTGTCTGTACTTTCAATGCACGTACACTGGCAATGGAAGCATATATTGAGGATCTGATGCTGCAAGCAAGAAAGATCAAGTACGACATCATTGGTCTGACTGAGACGAGGAGGCGTCAGTCGCATCATGCTGTATTTGACACCGAGAAGAATTGTTCCTTGGAACATGTGATGAAAGAGGCGTCGGTGGCATTGGTGTCCTTGTCAACACGAACATGGCTGTCAACATTGATTCATTTGAATGCCTAACAAACCGAATAGGACGATTACACTTGAGGATATGTGGCCCACTACCAGCAATTTCTATCTTCATTGTCTATGCACCAACATCCACATACAAAGAAGATGAAATTGAGAAATTCTACATGGAATTGGAGGAGTTCTATAAAAAAGATCACACCTTCTACAAGATCATAGTCGGTGATTTTAATGCCAAGATAGGACCGAGAAGATCGGCTGAAGAACTCCACATCGGGACCCATGGCCTAGAATGGAGCGGAACAGGGTGAGAGACTATCTGAGTTCATCATGTCCACCAAGACTATTCATGGCGAACTCACAGTTTCAGAAGGCTGAAGCGAAACGTTGGACATGGGAATCTCCTGGTGGACAGTTCCACAATGAAATCGACCACATCATCTTCAATCGACGGTTTTGTCTGACCGATGTTGCTGTCGTCCCCAAATTCCACACAGGATCGGACCACCGTCTCCTTCGTGCAAAATTCTACTTCCCGCAACGGGAGAAAAGGCTGCAAAGTTTAAGAAGAGAACTCCCAGAACGACCACCAACTGGGAACTCTTTAGCACCATTGCGGCAACATGGGAAGATACCATCATTGATGACATCAATGAAGAATACAACCGACTGGTTCAGCACCTCCATGATTGTGCGAAGAATGCCGAGAGAGAGAAAAACACAAAAGGACGCTTGTCTTCAGAAACTCTCGAGCTCATTCGCCAACGTGGCAAGGCGCGAGCCTCAGGAGACCAAATGCTAACGTCCAAGCTTGCTAAACAGTGCAGAGAAGCGATAAAAGCAGACCTCCAAAGACAAAAGAGCAGAAATACTGGAAGATGCAGCAGAAGCCGGGAAAAGTATTCCCGCACTGCCCGCCTGTCCTTCGCCAACTATAAGACCAAGATGACTGCCCTCCGACGCCCTGATGGATCTATCACATCTTCCAGAAAGGCAATAGAGAAGATTATCCAGGACTTCTACTCAAATCTTTTTCATAGCCACATCCACCTGCCCACATACCAAATTCCACAGGATGGATACATCATTCCCAACGTTCTCCCTTCTGAAATAAGACATGCCATCTCATCGGTAAAGAAGGGAACAGCACCAGGCCCAGACAAAGTCAGACCCGAACATCTGAAGAATCTGCCATCGGTGCTCATCAATACACTAGCTTCGGCTCTTCACACGCTACCTGTCCGAATGCAAGGTGCCCTCCCAATGGAAAACCAGCAGGACAGTTCTACTGTTCAAGAAGGGAGACA